>WBMV01002889.1:2566131-2704562 GCA_013396655.1 Campylorhamphus procurvoides
GGGGGGTTTCCCTCTCTTGCTCTCCTGAGGTGGGGGAAGAAGATGTTTCCCTTCCCTTGTTCTCCCGGACTGGATCTCGGGAACCTCAAGCCCTGCTTGAAGGAAGACGAGACCGGTAATGGGAACTGGGTACCAGCAAGACCTGGGGGTTGCTGAGCTGCAGGAATGCAGCTGCAAAAGGGAGTTTCTCCCTGGTTTATTATGGGTTGGGAGGTAAAAGTCTTGAGCCCAGATGTTGCAAGAGTCATGATTCCAGCCTGTTAGATGAAAGGGTTTTTCACCTGGGAGGGACGGGTTGTCCCTTAGTTGCTTCGGTAAAACATAACAGGGTGGCTCAGGGGGTTTGGTTGGAAACAGCAGGGAATTAAATGAAAGGGACGCCTTTTGGATTAATTTACTCTGCATGTTTTGAAGTGGTGGTGCTTGGAAAAGAGCTCACATGGTATTCCTGAGGCTGTGAGTTCATCCTAGCACCGGTCTTTTCTATCTATTACTTATCAACACATGTTGTACTCTTTATACTTTTTATACTTTATATACTCTTTTATACTCCTTTATATTCTCTACCCCAAAACCCTATAAGTAAAAGAACTCTTCTCTGCTTTACCCACATAAAGTTGTCTTGGAAAGGTTTTTTTCCCCCTTCCTTAAGGCAACAGCCACCTACTCTCTTGCATCTGTTTCTCTGCTCTGACAATTTTCTGTAGCTTCTTAAATAGTTTCTAAATCATGCCTTTCCAAGTCAAGATGGCTTGTAGGCTGCTTTTGGTTTACAGACTAGTAACAGCATTAGTTGCAATGTTTTTTCAAAGGTCATATTCAAGGCCTTTTTTAAAGTGTTTGCTTGCTATTAGCTTCACATAAGATCTAAAATGACAATACTTAAGATGGGTGTAGTCAGAAAATTAACCTTGAAGCTCAGTTTTCATTTGATTTTGAAAAGCCTATCACACAAATGTTATTTTGAGCTGATATAGAGTTTGATCTTAAAAAGAGTTCAAACTTAATTTGTTTTTAAGATTTCTAGGCTTCTGCTGCATCATCTGTCTTTCTATCTAGTCTCTCTCTCTGGAGAGCACTGCTGTTAAATCATTTTGCAGCAGTGATTTTGTGTAATATTAAGGAGCCACACAGAGAGGAGATGGCTTCTGTGCTGTTTGTACTAGTGAGAGGCAAAATGTCGAAATACTTGTGTTTGGCAAAAGCAGAACTGCAGGTCTTTTGTTTGCTGTTAAGTGAGCAGATGACGACCAAGTTTTGCACTACAAGAACAGCTTCGCAAATCAGAGAATTTTTGGAAGAGGTTGAACTCTAATTGCACGAGCTGTTAGTGTTATGCAAATATTGTTGGATGATCAAAGTCTGCCCTGTAACATGTTCAAATGGTATTTTCTTTTTTCAGCAGATTTCCACAAAAGGTCACCCACAACTATTTGTGTAAAAAATCCTCTATGTGCATGTAAGCAATTAGTGAATATTAAGTTTGGAAAAGCTTACCATGGTAAGCTTTTGGCGATCTGAATTATGTCATAGAATCTATTCATTGCAGTTCTGTTAGTTACCCAAATTAAGTTACTGAAGTTTTCTGATTGTTATAAAATGTGTAGCACTTGGTTATTCTTCCGTTCTTATCCTAGTCATGTTTGCGGACTGACTGGAGATTCCACAGTAACTTGAGCACCTCCTTCTGAAGGGGGCTTATGAGGAAGGAAATAACTTCACTGATTGTTCTGCTTTGAAGTCTGGTGTTTCTGTGGTAGTATGCTGACAATAAAACTGAGATAATCTCTGATGTTTTCTTAGGTGTGGAGAAGAGAGGGCACACTTAGGAATGCTGTCTTTGCTCATTGTTTTTCAGCAAAGATGTTTCTGAATATGATTCAATAGAGAATTAAATTTCACCAAAGCAGAAGAAATATTTTAATTAAACAGTACCAGCTGTGTTATCTACATTGCATTTTAGGAATTTCAAGCTGTGGACAAAATCTTGATTAGTGAATTAACAAACAGAATATGTATTACACTGGCTTTCTATTTTTGTACAGTTCTTAGGCTTTAATGTGCTGTCTTAACATATGGTTTGAGACAAGATTTTGTTGTCTTTCACCTACTACTGTCTATTCCAGAGTAGCCAGATGTGGGATAATGAACCTAAGTACAATTATACACAATTACTGGATTTTGTTTCTCACTTTATGAGAATTCTTCAGTAGCTGGGTATATACTGGAGATTTTGCAAAAAATGCAAGACTTCCACTTTTCATGAAGAAAAGATACCTTCTAATTGTAGGTAAAGAGATGCCAACTCAACCTAGTAATCTCCCAGTGGGGCATTCATATTTCATGTTCTGTAGTAATAGAAAGTAAAGAGGACTACATAGCTTCAGTGTGAATGAGGCTTCTAGACTCTCTGTTTCCCATATGGCCCAGAAATAGTTTGCAAGTGCTCAGGTTAGTAGTGATATTATACAGCCCTTCACTTCAAAACACATCTATGTTCACTCACTTTTGACAATATATAAAACTGTACTGCTGTTCTATTTTCTTCCTTCTGCTCCTATTTTCTCTAGTATTTAGTCTACACTCTGTTATCTACTGCCTACTTTTCAAAACTAGATACTTCTGTTGGGTTCACTGCTTAAAGAAAGTTGAACTTAAGCAACAAGCTGAAATAGGGGTGGAAGATGCCTTTTTGTTTAGAATGAATGGAATTGGAAGAGTTCTCCAGTCATTTTACCCCCCTAGAAGGAGCACTACTCACCAAATGCTTGTGTGATGGTGCTAAATAAGCAGGGGCATTTTATTTCTAACCTTAAAAAACATGAGGAGAAATCCATTAAAATGATTTCTTTTGTGGTATTTTTTTCCATGATAATTCTAAACATGCATCCATTACTAAAATTATGTGGATTATTCAAAAGTCAAAGCATGAACTTGGTAAAATGACAATTTGAAAATTCTTCTCCTCTATTGTCAGTGTTCAGTGATGCAGACGGAGCTATAATACCATAAGATAATATATTCCAAGGCATATATATGTTTGATATTAGATAATGACTAGTGTAAAATATATCTGAAAATATATTACATTCTAGGGCTAGTTTTTAAAAAGCCGCATTTAACAAAGTTGAATTGAAACTTTGAAAAAAAAGAACTCTAAAAGATTGATCAGCGCTTTTTAAGCCTGCAATTTAAGCATACTAGTCACAGTTTCTGAGACCACCAAGCAGAATCTTACAATTCATGTAACCACCCCCAATGGTTTTAATAATCATAACATAAAAGCAGAATTGCTTTTTATGGAAAGGCTTTGTGTCACTGGTGTTATGTGACGATCTGCAGAAAGCCAGTTACCCATAATTATATGGTTTTTTTGCTTCTTGCTGTGCAATCATCTCAGAGGTAAATTTTCATCCAAATATGAGATGAGCTACTTGTTTTTAAACCCACTCCTAGAGCTGCTGGGTTTAATGCTGAAAATTCTATTAGCAAAATATAAGGTGCATTTTTTACCTAATAATTTAAACTTCAGTGTCTGTGTGTAAATGAACATTGTTAAAACCCTTTGCAGTTTAAAATAAAATGTATTAATGTAATGTGCTTTTAGTTTTTTTCTTAGTTGTTTCTTTTCCCATTCAAATGATGGCACATGTAGAGTAAAAAGCCTATTTCAACTTGTTTAAGGACCAAAAAACCCCAACCAACCAACCAAAATAATCATAAATAAAACACTTTAGAAAACAGTAAAAATTCAAGAGAGATCATGAAAACAAATATGTAGAATTTTACTTTGTACCTTGCTCCAGTTTAATAATTATAAATTACACATGCCACTGTTGAACTATTTTTTTCCTAGTCTAAATATACTTGTTTGGTAAACTTTTTCAAAACTATGCTGAATCTTAGACATTTATGCTTGTTATATAAAGAAATTAACAAGATGGCCAATTTCAGCACCAGATCATTCAAAATCTATTTTACTAGGCAGACATACTTCTTACAGAACTTTTTTTACATCTTTGTAAATGCAATAAATGTCTGTTGAGAGAACATAGAATTGGAAATCTTAATAAGTTAAAAAGAAAACATTACTCAGATTCTGAGATACTCATTTTCTTCTTAATTATAAATATATTGATTTTTAAGGGAATGCTAGAAGTGCAACATTAATCATAAAACTTACTATAAGAAGCCACATCACAGACAAAAATGAGAGGTGAAACTGGCTTCAGCTATGTTAATGTTTTGGTTTAGATTAGAAGGGTGCTTTTGCAGAGAATCTCCTGATTCCGTCTGCTGATTGAGTTTGGCTCAATCATATTAAAAGCTTAAAATGTGCAAAATTGATGGCTTTCAGATGAAACTGAACCAGAAGATGTACTCAAAGAATTAATGTGGTGTTATAGGGTTTTTATTCTACAGGACCAGACTGCAGCCAATTGAAGTAACAGATCTAAATGCAGATAGTGTGGGCATCAGGTAATTGGCATCAGGTATTTTACTCTATGGAACTGTTTTGACCACCCTGCAATGCCATGAATTATACCGGATATATATATATATAAATATATATATATATATATATATATATATATATACCAGCATTCACAAAATAATGCAAAATAATGAATGGTAGGAATGATAGTTTAAGAAGCTGCATATCAGACAAATGGGTGATTTGGGAATACGGTAACGAAATATGGACTATTCTACTTGAAGTTTAGCAAAAGCTTTCAACTTGCTGGCACTTGCTGGCATGAAATTTCGTGAACATTATGAAGGGGATTTGATGGCCCCCATGAACACATTGTATAAGCAATAAAGAGACTGCAAGAAAACTAGTGTATTGAGGGGCAAAATAAGTCAATGGCTGAATAAAAACAAAACTGACTTTATCATCAGCAACAACAATTCAGGAATATACTGAAAAAAAAAGCATTTACTTTCATTGAAATTTGGAGTTTTTTTCAAAACTTGACTTTTTTTCTGTCTTTGTGTGAGCCTGGAAGGTCATGTGTTGACAAGAGGAATGAGTGAAGAATGATTATAGGAAGAAAAAAATAAAACAGGTATGGTCATTTATGTAGTTTAATTTTTTTACTGATGTATTAATCCTGTTCAACATTAACATCTTGTCACATAACTGCCAGATTATTGTCAATACAAAGGAGAAAAAAATCAATAACTTTATTTAAACTTATAAATATTGAAATAAATATCTTTGGTAGCTAGGTAGTTTTGGTATTTATGTGTATTTAGATGTGAAATTAACACCATTTTGCATTGTTGGTTGCAGGTGGTTGAATTGCACCATCTACTTGATAGCCTCTTCAGATCATATTTACAAACACCTGACCATTTGCTTGACATTTAGCAAGCAGTTTGCCTTTCTCTGCCCATATTTGATAGAGGTTTAATGCCTTTAGAGAAAATTAACATCAAGAGAAATTCATGTTACCTGTTATTTGTGGACAACCACTTTTCCTTGACATTGTATTGTTCTTAATATTACGTGGAAGTATGTGCAGCTTTTTAAAGTGTGGGGTTTTTTTGTTTGTTTGCTTTTATTTGCCCACTGTAGCTTTAAATGTTCAGCACTCCATGTTTCATACCTGGTTTCCTACAGGGAGTTTGAAAGGCATGGTCTTGTGATGGAGAAATCTGCTGGACCGTAACTTCCACATTACGAAAACTGAACTCATATTTCAGCTTCAGTGGAATTACTACTGTAAACAAGACTAGTGAAATCCAGCTATAAGATGAAAAAGATAAGACATTTTTATTTTCCTTCAACCGTCCTTTTCTGTGAAGTTGCAAACAGATGTGAGAATCACAGCCTCCCTCCCATGACAGTAAGTGAGCCAGTGTTCCTGGCAAGATCCTGCATAGAAGAGAAATCCTCTACACAGTGTACAGGAAAGAATCATCAACCTGGTTTGCTATTACTCCAAAGAAAAAAAAAATAGAACATTTTTATTTTTACATTTTCTAGATAGCAAGACAAAAGGAGAATATTATCCAATATATTGTGAGAATTAAATTCGGGTGATGAGTTATGCTGTGCCTATATGATCCCTCTGCACCTTACTTGAACAGCTCTTTTAGAAATTACTACATATCCAGCTCTTTTTTATTACGTACAACCTCTGTTAAGAGAAGTAACTCTGTTTACAATTTTAACTGCAGCTGAGAATCATTGGGAAAAAGTTAAAAAAATAATTGAAAAGTAAACAAATAGTTAAAGTACAAAAAGTTTTCACCATTTTATATTTTGTAGAACATAAAGTAGGTTTTTCTGTCATTTTTGCTAATAAAGGTTAATAAATAAATAAATAAATAAGAGTGAAAAGTAGAAATCAGCAAATTATATTCAATTTTCTTTTAATCATCAAATGAATGATGCACAATCTAGCTTTATATAGTCAAACATAATTCCATATTAGTGTTTCTCTTAATAAATCCAAAATGTAGTATATGCATGTCTGTAGATTTATGACTTCATCGTCATGAAATGGTTTTGAGTTTTCTACACCGATAAGTTAGGAAAATGCATTGCTCTATATTTTGTCTGGTTGTCTCTCCTTTCATTAAAGCATGAAATAGTCAAAAAATACATTAGACTCCCAGAGCTTGGGCACGACCTTTTAAAACATTTTCTTCATGCAGTGCAATGGAGATGTGTGAGACACAACAGTGTGGGGCTCCTTACACAGTGGATCACAGTGTGAGGATGAACTGGGTTAATGGAGGCTGAGGTTCAAATCCAGTCTCCGCCTGAGGCACTTGTTCATCTTCCCATGGAGTGTTTTAACTTTCAGATCATCCTGCTGTCTAAGGTGCTGGAGAGAACTGCAAAGATTCAAACCAGAACCCTCTTGTCACTGGGGTTGCACATACGTTAATTACACTGAACAGCATAAATAAGTATATTGTATTTTTTTCAGAATTGCGTGGAAATCCCTAATGAGGCTTTGCACAAGGAACCATGAACATACTCTAAATTTTCTTTTAAGATGTTTTAATTTTGTGAAGGATAGTGTTTCATTAATAATGGCACATGTCACCCTTCTGTTCTTTCCTGTGGCCTACAAAACAAATCACAGTGTTGTGGTTATACCTGTTTGCCATTCTGCCCACTGAATCCTTTACTTCTTTCAGACAGACATTCCTAGTTAAATGCCACAGTCCAAAATGACTTGCAGTTAACTATCCTTCTGGACAACATGGGCTCAAGCTGCTTTAGTCAAGAAGGATTCAAATCTGATTTGCCTCACTTCAATTTAGAAATTTTGCTCAAAATGCTACAGGTCTGCAAGCATCACTTTTTCCTGTTCTGTGACTTGCAAATGAAAGAAATTACCTTAATGACCTTATTCACCAGATATTTCATGCCTCAACCCTCTCACACTAAGGGTTAATTAGGATATGTGTAGGTGATTCAGCACTGAGCATGGAGAAATATACTATCACACATAGAAAGAGCAATCTAACCCTATTGATGTGTTTACTTCTGATCAAGCTACTTTTAAAATACCACTGCCAAAGAAGAAAATTTTAAATATATTGTTATTCCTGTTTATATTGAAGTATTGAAGAAGACTTTATCCAAAATAAAATAGCCAAATTGAAAATATTGACCTTCCTGTGTTTGAGGAGCTCACTTTCCAGTGAATATGAATGTATGAATTCAGAAGTAGTAGGAATTCAGAAAATACTCTCACAGTCCAGGTTTTTCACTTTGCCCAATGACATTCTCTGTTGAAGATTGTATAAGACGAACTGATTAACATACATACAGATACAGACCACCCCACAAGTATCTCTGGTACAAATATTCTATATTGCATTTTGTTCTCTTCAGTCCTTGCTTTATTACTAAAATACCTTGGAATGATAGGTTCAGTTTCCACTATAGATGTTTCCAGGAAGTTCAGTGTTGTGGGCTGGCTAGTTGCAGTGCTGATGGATATGGAGCTTGTTGGCTCTCGTACAGGACAAGGGGAGTTGTTAGCTGAAACCATTCTCCTAACTGTGATATGTTGTTTCCAGGGCAGAAACATTGGTTGGGAAATTATTTCAAATTGTTTTGTTATAATGGTATCTTTCACAAGGAATTAATTAGATGCAAGTAGAGCAATGATAATATGTGACAGTCATGGCTGCTGCTATGCTGCTCCATTACATCTTGTTTACAGCAATGAACCTGAATTGTGCTTGTGCCAGTTTTTCTGTGAGGCATGAAGCATTGGATCTGCCAATGACAATAGCCTGCTTCTTCTGGGTTTTTTTTTTGTTTTTTTTTTTTTTCAATTCAACAGTTCTGAATGTCCTGAAGTTCCAAAGCTTTCTTGTGAGAAGAGAGCAGAAATGAAAGATTTTCTTATTGATAGCAACAGGAAATCTCAGTTGAGCCAGGGTGCACTGAGACAGCAGATAAGACACAGATGTTTACAGAATGTGACTTATCCTAAGGAAGACAAATGGTCTTGTGAACTGGACATCTGGCCCAGATTTAAGAGACCTGGGTTCAGTTCTGCCATGGATTTTCTTGAGCAAATTGTTTAATCTCTGTACTTTGGTACCTCATCTGTTAAATAAGGTAGAACAATCCTTTTGCCTGACACAGCTAATGGCTATTTAGGGCAGAGATTGATCCTAGTTCTGTGTTTGTACAGCACTAAGCACAATAAGACACTGGTCCCAGTGGAGCCCATCAGGTTCTGCTGCAATGCAAATGAGCACTAATTTAAAAGTTATGCAGTAGTGACAATTAAGTGGTCTCTGTTTTTTTGTTGTGTGTTTTTTTTCTTTTTCTAATTTATACAAATAGCTGAGTATACTGTATTTTAGAAAAGGGAAGTCCGTGGCTGTGAGTAATTTATTAGAGGGGATAAAGGGGAAAAGACTAGCTGAAAAGATGGAGATATGCAGTATTTTATGCTGAAGCTGTTTGAGAATTGAAATTCAGAAGGTTCTTTAATGGTGCAGTAATGATACCTGAAATTTGGAGCTGGCTAAAGCCCCAGGCTTGGATCTCTGCCCAATGGCATAAAGAGCCAGCTATGACAGGAAAACAGACAAGGGAAGGTGGATAGAGAAGAATGGAGTATTGCACACTGTTAATGCTGCTGGACAGACCATGGGCCTGCTGGCAGACTCAATTGAGAAACTGTTAAAAACAAACCAAAACCACAGCACTCAAGAGCAGGGAAACTGTTTGTCTTACAGGAAGAAGCTTTGATGCAGTATCTACCAAGAGAGGTAGGAAGTTTGGAAGAACCCAAGGCCATCATTTTCTGCCTTTTTTGGGCTCTTCTTTAGGAATATTCCTAAGAACAGTTTATAAAGTGCCACAACAAAATATTTGGATTAAATTTCAGAGAACCTCAGTGAAATGTGGAAGTCAATGGAGAATAAGGAAATTTGCTTAAAAGCAAATTCACTTCAAACTTTTGTGGATTAAATTTCACAGTCTAATTTCTATTTACCAAGTAAGGAAAACACTGAGGGGAAAAACGAAAAGGCTAAAATCTGCAGGAACACCTCTCTATGAGCTAGAAATAAGTGATGAATTGGGGGAAACACTATTGGTTTTATAAGAGTAGATGATGGAACCTGAAGCGAAAAAAAGCTTTCACATTTGCAATTTTTCTGTGCTCTTAGAGCAAATTCAGCCAATGCAGGCTAATGTGATGTGGTAACCACCAGTAAAACTAAAGGAGCAAACTGATTTGTTACAGTCTTGAAGATGCTGAATATTTGTATTAAGGTTTTGTCTCTGTAACCATTTATCTTTCAGTCTGAACATGGAAACCCGAGGTACTTCTTTAAGAAAATGTTGTTAAAGTACAAATGAAGGGTGGATCCACTTTGCTCCATTTTGCTTTGCCTTGTGTAATATTAGCTTCTAGCTTTTGTTTGGTAAGAGAGAAAAATCAAGATTTTTAAAATTTAGTAATTAGCTTTCTCCTGCTGTTTATTCTTCTATTTAATTGCCCATGTATTGAGCAGAAGCACTAAGGTAAGAGTATTTCTTTAACAGGAAAGGAGAAGGCAAAAAAGAAAGATGTCTTCAGTTATTAAAAAAGGAACAGAGGGTAGACCAGAAGTCTTGGGGTTGGTTTGTTTTAGAATTTGTATAGGTTTTTATTATTTTTAATTTTAAATATCTCAGGAACTTAGGAAGTCCATCTGTCGATTTAGAATCATAAAGAGAGAGAAATGTTAAAAAAGAGTCTTTAAATCCAAAGCAGTACAAGGCATTGCTGATTTTCTAGATGTCTTTGTTCTAGCAGCTACAAAACTTAAGATTTAAAGTTTGTTCAGGAAGTTTATGCTGACAGAAACCACTTTCATATACGGTAGTTGAGAGGAGTGCAGGGATAGTTTCAGCATAGTAAATCACTTAGCCCACTATATCCAAAATACTGTTTACCTACACCAAATATTTGGAACATGTAAACAAATAGCAAGAGAAAATATATGTATCCAATACATATATAACATATTATTCCTCAGCAGAACTTTTATTCTCAGCCTGTATTTTAGCTAATGTAGGTAACATGAATGTAGTACTGAAGAGATATAACAACTGGTTTGGTTTAATTGCTGATTCCCTGCCCAAACATACCTTCTTACTCTGTTAGCTAAACAGTATACAACATTGCATTAAAAGGTTCGCAGAGTATAGGCTAAACCTGAAGGGCCAAATTATTAATAATGCACAACAAATCCTCCTCTTTATCTCTTTCATAATTCTATTGAGAAATACTGTCAGTGCTTATGAGATATAAAAACCTCTCTAAAACCCCATGTGGTATAAGCCTTAGTTTCTCTGCCTGCCTACATTCAGAGTGAGAAAGCTTGAGGAGGTTTTGAGGTGACAGTCATAGTAAGTGCAGGTAGGTAATGCTACCTGCCCACGGGGTTAAATACAACCCTGGGAAATACATCTCAATTGGGAATTTGGGCTTTTGGTTCAAGATTCAGACAGTAATCAGAGGCATCTACTTTAAATGCTGCCTAACTCTCCAGTTTCTTGAGGCAGGAATTGCCTGAGTGCTCAAACACAGATTTAGCTGCCCTGTTGAGAAGATAATGTTCTTCTTCCAGCTGAGTTCTCTTGCTGTATGACTTTAGACAGATAGCTGCCCAATTCTGTTTAAATCCCTAAAGTATACAAAGGGGGTCATTGTGCTGATCCACACAGACAGCTGCATCAGACAGTGGGTGGTAGAAAGCAGCAGAACAAAGTGACTTCTTACAAATATTTCAGTGTATTTTTTTTGCAGCAGACCCATCTTGTTTTGAAATAATTTGACTCCAATACTGCAGGAGAAAGGCTTCAGCATCAGGATTGTGGGATAGTGGAGGCATATAAGTTCATAAGCCTTGGCTTGAAGTTACACTATCATACACTGATGAAAAGACATTCCCATTCAGGAGGGCTAGCCAAGTTGATGCAGATGTAAAATACAAGCAAGCATGAGGTCAGGAGCTGAATTCTTCTTAAGCAAGTTGTTCTTGCTCACTTGCCTTCTTTCCCTGTGGCTCTTAAATTCCCAGATGCAATTTTGATCATGTTCTACCAGAGAGATGGAGAGTCTTCTCCATTCTTTTCCTGCATGTGTTACAGCCTTGTACTAATGTCATTCATGGTGTGTAAGGTCAAATCATCTCCTGGTTGAGAAAACCTCAGGATCTAATTCCCCCTTAATATATTTCCAGTAGAAAAGTAGATTAAATATAGGAAGATATCTCATTTGGAGGCAATGACACTGCTTAATGGCTAAACTATCTATATTTACTTCAAACAAGTCCAGAGAAACTTTTTACACTTTCAGGTAAGTCGACCAGTGTGTGGGGGGGGGGGGGGGGGAAAGAAACAATTTCACTGCTTCAAGCATTGCAATGACAAACAAAAGGAACTATCCTTAATAAAATGCTTCATTATACCTTCAATGAAAAAAATACCTTACTGATCTATCATCAGAGCACACCAATATGGCCTTTATTTCCTTTCTCTAAAGTGTCAGGGACAGAACATCAACTGTGAACATCAAAATCAGTGGAAGTGTTCCAGTTTAAAATTCATCTAAGACTCTGACCCTTTATTAGAAGGGTTATTAGAGCTCTCTTATTTGCTGTTTTCTCTCAGAAAATCTGACAATTTAGGGTTAACATTCTGTCAAAAATCTATCATTTTCCCACTTCCACCATCCTCCTTTGCAGAAGCAGCCTCACTTGCTCTACAAATGTCATTAGTTCCGCAGGGAGCTTCAGACCTTTGAATGTCGTAGAACAGTCTATTATTTAGTACTGCTATAAGATAATCTTTTCAACTGCTGTTTTCTAGTGAGAAATCTCAAAGATGAACCTATAAAGAACAGATGCCAGTTTTCAGTCGCTCAGGAATTGTCAGTTAAGTGACTTTTACCTTTATCTACTGGGACTTTGATTTTTAGACACAGATATCAAGCTAAAAAAAAAAATGCTATCACTGACAGGTTTTATAAAGGTTTGTTTCTTTTCCCTTTTCTTTCCATATTTTACAAGTCAAAAAATACCCTGCACCTTCATCTGTCTATCATTTTCAGGATGAGTGTTACCAAGAACAGTTTTAAATACATTCTTAACACAGATCTGTAAGTAATTAAAAATGTAAGCAGAAACAGAGGGATTTCAAAGTTAGCCACATTTCCTTTTCTCCTTAAATGCCATCCATGTGCAAGAGTTTTAAGGTTCATTCTGTCTGTGGCAAATGCTCTTATTGCACATGTGAGTTATAATAACTTGTTTGAGTTGAAGTTGCCTTTTTCAGACAATGAAAACTGGACATATCCATGCATGTGCTGTTTTCCTCAGACAAGCTCTCCAAAAGGCTTATCAAAGAAAAAATAATGAGACATGATTTGCAAGGGTTTCTCAGGTGTAACTGGTTTGGGTCAAAAAGAAGTGAAAAACAGAGTGGAACATCACTGCTCAGACATATTTTTCATAATGCTGGGCTGAACAAAGAATATTGTATCTCCAAGAACAATCCAGAGTAAACCAAAATATTACTAGTTACATGAGAACCTAGAGTTGGTCAAAGTGTGTATTGTATCATGGTAACAGGTCTGTAGCTGCTATAATTTAGGGTTGCTGCTGCCCATAACACACTCTGCCAGTGTCCAGCATTCTCTCTGGAGTCAAGGAGGCAGCAAGGAAATCAAGAGCAGAAACAGACAGTGCGCTGTATCCTCGCCACTTCTCACATCTGTATGACTTCTTGTAGTGATATGGATATTTACAGGAGATAGCCATAAAAAAATATCATACATGTAATCTTTATTGAAGGCCAGGAAATATGTTTTCTTCAGTGAAGTTGTTTGGTTTTTTCCGTG
Organism: Campylorhamphus procurvoides; assembly: GCA_013396655.1. Classification (NCBI taxonomy): domain Eukaryota; kingdom Metazoa; phylum Chordata; class Aves; order Passeriformes; family Dendrocolaptidae; genus Campylorhamphus; species Campylorhamphus procurvoides. The sequence goes on from WBMV01002889.1 coordinate 2,579,517, forward strand.
GTTTTTTTTTTTTTTTGGTTTCTTTTTAATTCCAAATGTGAGTTTTACTAAATTTTTGAGCAAACAAAGCACAAAAGAAGGCTACAAGAGAATTGTTGGGATCAGGGTTTTCAACAGGGCACAGTCTCTCAACATGACTTGCATTTTTTTGAAGAGTGCTAAATTTTGCCATATAGGAAATTACAATGCTTATTTAAGATAACAGGATCCTACCCAAGAAGACCATCTACAGAAAATCATAATTTCAAATAACAAGGCCAAGTTATTATCCATACTATTGGTTTCATTATTCTTTATCTCTGTGATCTTGCTATTATAAATGGAAAAGCATCTCAATTCAAAATCTTTATGACATTTGGGAAAAATAAAAGTCAATGATTAATAGAGTTCATAAATCAAAAATCTTGTTAGTAATATATCCCCTTTTAAATCTAAGTATTGAAAAGTCCTGCTACTGTTTTAAAAAAATAGATTAAAAAGATTACACTAATATTTCAATGATCTAAAAATGAAAGTTAAAAAATAATGTACACTGATTTATTTTTGGTTTTTCCGTACAGAACTTAAGACAATTATAAAAATGATTTGAGTCAGTTATAGGAACTATTGATTTTGCTTGTTTGTTTGTTTGATTATGGTAAAACTAATTTCTGTAGTGTATTTCCAGGAAAAAGAAATGCTTGTATATTTTACTTTAATCTCTGAAATGGTACTGTGCTGGATTTGGAAGTAGCTTTTCTGGTGTTATGTTGAATATATCAAATGAAGCAATCCTAAACTGCTCACGCTCTAATTTAACAAAACTAGAAAGCTCAGTCTAAATAAATTTATTTTCATACGAGGATGGACTTCTTCACTTAAGATAGCAGGATGTATACTGAAATAAGAACCTCTCCCCCTTCATAAATCACTATGTTTCTACCACTGTACATAGGGGCAATCAAAAAGCAATGCCATCTCAATGCAAAACTGGCATGACAATGTATCACAAATTTAATCTAATTTATTGATATTTTTGTCCTGCTTATATGCAGAATATACTTACTGGAGTCAGCAGTTTCCACAAGTGGACACGCTAGCAATAATATGTGAAGTTTGAATAAGTTTTTTAATATCTAAGCCCTGGTAGTTTTGATGTATTCACTGAGCAGTGCAGATAGGGAATGAATTTTTCCATCAGACCAGATTCTTCAGTAGATCTACAGTGTCCTGGAAAGGTAGATACTAACTAGGGTAAAAAAAAAAAAAAAGACACAGAAAACCATAGAAACAACAAAAAATAACCAAAAACAGGAAGAGGGAATTCTCTTCCTTACAGCTGTTCAGATAATATTTTATGAACCACTTTTCTGGGCATTTTTGAATCACATATCTTACACCCAGTTATATTTTGTATGTCCACTTGAAGATTACAGTTTCATTAGACATAATAGCTTATGTTTGACTGCAAGAAAAATCAGAAAAACTAAGAGGCAATGTAAGATGGTTCACAGCCTTGTGGTCTTAAAGTGAATTACTGTGGTGCATTCTGAAGGCTTGAAACACCAGTTATGTTTTATTAAACATGAAACAATCAATTCGAATAACAATGAAAACCCAGTCAAAATCTGTTAACACTCATAAAGTTAATTTGTTAAACTGATGCTATATGCCTTTAAAGTGCTCAATGACAAGTTTCATAAGATCTTGGTTGTGATTTTTTTTTTTTTCAGACTGAGCCATTGTCAGAACAGACAGTTATTATTGAGTGATAGAATAACAGGGAAGACACCCTTAAACACACAACTCAATTTCAATTTTTGTCTTTTTAGATTTATTAATGAGTATATTTTGCCATTCTATGCCATTATAATTGTGAAGCTGCTGAAGACCACATTTGCTTCTTCATTGATTACTTCATGGAAATGCAACAGCATTTCCATTAGCCTTCATTATTCTATTGTAACCTCTTATTTGTATCCCCTTGTTTGTAATTTAACATTTTTAAAGACTGCACTTTAATTTTCTGAGTCATCAAGAGATGATATATTCAGTTGCTAGTCTCATATTTTAAAAAAATGTGTTCCTAAATTATTCTACCTCAGAGTACTTTTCACAGATGTCTGTAGAATTAATTATCTCATATAGAAAAAGTCTTACTTCATCAGACAGACCAGTTCTGTTTCAGTTTTATCATTAAGTTCATCCACTTACATGTTTTTTTGGATTCTAAAGTACACAAAAATTGCTATGTTATAAAGAATAAATATATTTTACAAATGAGATGAAATTTAAAAAAAAAAGAAATTATATATTTCTTAAATCCTTATAAATATTTCCTAATCCTTATGTCTATATATATTATGTGTGTATATTTATATTGAATATTCTTAATTCCTAAATCCTTATATATATCAAATTTCTCTGTCATGGAAGTCCTTAATTTTGCCAAATTTTCTATTTGGAGCGAGCTAGGGAGGTTTATCTCATGAACTATTCTGCTTGATTTGTAATAAATTTGCTGTAATTTCTATTATACATGGAGCCAAGAGGAGGTAAGCAATGTGTTTCAAATACAGATACAGAAAAGCATTCTCCAAAAAGGGGAATGACTCCAAAGTCATTCAAATAAATCAAAACTCTTGTGTCTAATACTCCTGACAGAGGGACTCCATGCTTCAGTGTTCTTGTTTTGTGTTCTCGGATGCAAAAATTTTCCAAAAACAATTGCCTTCCACCTTAAAAGTTTTCTTTCCCAAGAGATATATTTTCTAATGAGTATTTGACAATGGTTTTTATGACAACTTTATTTTCCAATCTTAACCTCCTTTGATGCAACTTGAGCCCATTGCCTCTCATCCTATCACTTACTAATTGAGAAAAGTACATAACAGTTACTCTAGAACTCTAATGTGAGTAAAAATAGTCATCTTCTGACCTCCTACTTACAGATGCTCTTCTTCACTGTTTGGCAGTCTAATCTATCTTCCATGGTTATAATTCAGGCAAAGCTATTTAGACATCAGTGGTCATGCTGGCACAGTCACAAAATGGTATAAATGGAAGCCTTCCAAACTTTAGCAGAAAAATAAATCAAGGTATCAATAAAAAGATGACAAAATAGAAATTACGATGTACCAGCACATGAAATATTGATTAAAGATTGGTGTGTTTCAGGACAGCTATGGCAGAAATGAAAAGGTCAAGGGGAAAGCAATTAAAATGATTAGAAATATCTCACTTTCAAAGGGATACCAGTCTAAAGACTGTGATGCTTGTAATGCTCTCAGGCTTGCTTGGGGCTAGAGATCATAGAAATTAGTCTGTAAAAGAACAGATGTATGACTGGCAACTAGATACTATTAATTTTCATAACATCACAAACAATCTTCAGTCAGGAGCTGATCAGGTTTCATTCCTCTTATATAAGACCTCTAAGCCTGGAGTTTCATCTCTCCAGAGCAACTACAGAAATCTGTATATACACATGTAGAAAAAAGATGTGTTTCAGATCTCTGCGGTCAGAAATTTTCAGTTCTAATAAAGAGGGTTATTATTTTTATGAACAAGATCACTAATGAATCACAGAGATTAAATTATAGAAGCAACAATTTATTCTATCCAAACAAATAGTGTTACACGTGGAAAATATTCATAAATCAGTATTGATTACAATTCTGCTTCTGACTAATTAGATCTACACACTTTTGGTTTATATGTCATGAGTGTAACAGGTACAAGTGCCCTGCAGAAGCTCAGGAATAACATTTATTATGTTGCCTGTCCAATGACAATTTCTTTCTTTGGAGAAGTGAACTCCATTCCCTCAGGTGGCAAAGCAACCTTACCGTACTCAATTTTGTAGCACTGTGCAGACCATTATTCAAATGGAATTATTGGAGAAAAAACATAATCATTAAACATTAAAACATTACTGAGGTTCCCAGGTGTGAAAAGTAGAATAATGGGGAAAAAATGAAAAGCAGAAAACTTCTACTCATAGTGAGCTGTGCCTGAGCCAGCACATCTTTGACAGGTTTCTTTGATTACACTGGGAAGTTGAATTAAGATACCTAACTGATTGAAACATTTCTCTTCCTATTCGTTGTGAAATAAGTTTTTAGTGTCTTTACTGTTCCATCTGTGATTTGCTAGTTCACTTTATTAATTGTGATTGCTCTAGCCTAGTTTTTCTAGCTACCATTTTAACTTGAACGTTTGTTTTTCATGGGGAAAAATATGTATTTATCGATGTATTTAAGCCATAAATTTTAGAATACTGTAAGGTATTAATTTTTATTTATATATTTATTTTTAATAGGGATAAGGAACTTGTCAGTATGATGTCACAGAAAGGGAATGTGTCACTGTTAACAAAAATGAAGAAAATTCAGGCTAGAAGAAAGATAGAGGGTAAACTACCATGGCATAGGGCAGGGAAAGATAGGTAAGAGGAAGAATAGGGAGTATGCACCAGATTCGCTAAATGATACGGAATAAAAGTGACTGTTCAAATGGCAGCTAGGAGAAGGAACTCTAATAGAAAAACCTAAAGAAGCTACAGAAAGTTGTGTAGTTTGAAACTCACTTGTACCAAAGTGTTTATCTTTCATTTAATGAGGTCAATATTCTAAATTTAAGTGGTGTGTTGACCCTGTCTGGATGCCAGGTGACCACCAAAACTGCTCTATCACTCCCCTTCACAACCAGACAGGGGAGAGAAAATACAGTGAAGACACATGAGTTGAGATGAGGACAGGGAGAGATGACTCAGCTGTTATTGTCATGGGCAAAACGGACTCAGGGAAATTAATTTAATTTATTAGCAATCAAGTCAGAGTCGGATAATGAGAAGTAAAACAAATGCTAAAACCACATTTTCCCTACCCCTCCCTCCTTTGTGGTCTTAATTTTATTCCATTTCTCTACCTCTTCTCCTCAAGAGGCACAAGGAACAGGTGTTATGATCACAGGTTGTCTCTGCTTCTCCTTTCTCCACAGAGGGAGAACTCACACTCTTCCTCTGCTCCAGCTTGCAGTCCTTCCCATGGGAGACAGTCTTCCATGAAGTTCTCCAGTCCTCCAGGAATGAACTACTCCAGCACGGTGTTGTGACTTCCCTTTGAGGCAGGGCAACAAGTTCGTTGTTAAATAGACCTTGGGGTCTATTAAAGCAAAATGACACTAAATTATTGATACAACAATGAATTTTATTAGAACAACTGCTTTGAAACAGTAACCAGAAAAAAACAACCCTAGTGGATTGTAAAATGGGTGTATAGTCATACAGTTATAGTGATGCACAATCACCATAACTGAGGAAGCTTTAATATGCTAAAAAGATTAGAACTGAAAGGATCTCTTTGCTCTGCCTTTCCAGTTTCTGAGCCTGTTTACTGTCTCTATTGGCTGTTCCCATGTGGCCAGAGGACCCCTCTCTGCTTATCACGCCTGTGCAAACTGCCATGTTATGCTCTCACTGCTGTCCACACCCTCACTGCTGTCCATGCCCTCAGTGCTGTTCACACCCTCACTGCCAAGGCAAGCCCTCACTGTGGTGCTACACCCTCACTGCCATGCCACACCTCTGTTTGCCACGCTCTGGTGCACTCTGGGTCACTGCAGGCCCTGGAACCATTTAGATGCCCCTCAGTTGCTCCTGGTGCAGCCCCTATTCCACTGCTTTGCTACCGAGGGCCTGCAAGTCCACCAGGGGTTGTGCTCAGGTATTTGTGGTCACAGAAACTGCTGCACAGCCCAATCACACCCCAGAACCCTCTCAGTTACCTCAGGTGCAGCCTCACTGATAGATGTAGATTACTTATTTTTAATATCAAAGAAAGAGTAGAAGGAAAATGTTGGTATTAAGCACGGAAGAAACAGTCACTGTAGGACATAGAGGAAAAGACTTGGACCATCTTCATAGTTAACCAGCTAGTGTGATCTGTCTGTGTGATGTCATGGCAAAAATATCTGACATTATTTACGGATTTAGCAACGTGAACTCATGAAGTCAGAGTTGCCTGTAACCTCTGAGTGTCAGATGACACGAGGCTGAAGTTAGTAAGCACAAATATGAATACATCATGCAATTTTTGGAAAAACTGACTTCAATAAATTAAACACTTTATCAAAGGATTAAATGAAGCCCACCTCCTTCCCTCTCCTCCCTTCCCTCACCTTTCTGAAGTTATTAAATTGTGAAATTGAGATACACAATTTATTTCAGCTGCAGTTCTTAGGTCTCATACAGGAATGACTGGGTGAATTTTATGCCTTTTGACAGAATCAGTCATATAGACATATGCTCAATACCTGTTCATATAGCCAATACACTGAAAACACTTTTTTTGCAGTTGTGAAATAATATTTCAATTTAACATGAGATGCTTAAAGTGCTCATTTAAAAATATTTGATCCAGATGGTGCAGTTTTGTCAAAATCTGGAGTTTAAGGAAAGCCAACAACTGTTACTGTGACTGCATTTTTCCAGTCTCTTGGGAAAAGCATCTTTCAGATAAGTCATTCAGAAGAATTATACTGCTTCATATTCTAAACTATGGAAACTACCAGAAGTGATTAACAACTAGCGGTTAGCAATCAGAGGAGAGGATGTACTTTTCTATGTACTTATTTAGATTACAGCATTACATACCATTACTTTTACCATAAAACATTAATGTTGCTGCTTTCTTCATCCTTTCCTTTGCTAATATATGTTTTGAAGATTTAATGCCACAACTTGAAGTCCCTGTAGCACAAATCTGTGTTTGTATAGGGAAAAATGCATAATGTTTTTCCTAGTTCTATCTCAGCTGAAAGGATTAGATATATTACAATTCATATTGCCACTTTCAATAGTATGTTTCTGATCACTGATTTATAATCTGGATCACTGAATAAACTAGGTTAGCCGTATATGAAGTTGTTCAGTTATAAATTCTTATTTATTCTCATAACTATTTTCAGTACAGTACCCAAAAAGAAGTTCTGTGCTTCATAATTTTATGGATATAGACTGAAAAAAAACACCTGAAGGTGATTTTTAGGTTACTTTCAGTAGTTGTCACTGAAAGTTTTTAATTCTTTTGAAAAAAAAAAAAAGAGCCATTGCTTTCATCGTCTCTTGTGTATTTCATTATACTACTCTAGTATTACAGGGCAAGCATTCAATATTTCATATTACACACATTTGAGATGAAATGGGTTGAATTTTTTCAGGAAGTGAACAATACCAACAATATGAAGTTGTTTTTATTTTACTTTGAAAAGTTAGTCCAGATAAGCAATTTTCAATAATATTTTTGATTAATTGGAAGGAAATCCCTAATCTCTTAGGAAGATAAAAAGATTTTTCCTATTTTCTCTCTCTCATTTGTGACCATTGAATCATCTCCAGAAATTCTGAAAATTATAGTTCTCATCATTTAATAGTTTCAGAACAATTACATTTCATACCTTAGTAGATATGGTGTCTCTGGAATCCTGCCACATTGAGAATGATACACACCATCAAAAAAAAAAAAGCACTTTTTTAAATTCTCGATAAAAACCATCCATTTAAAACCCCTGTTTGATTTTCTCTGCACGTAAATTTTAATAAAAGAGAATACCAGTTAACAGTATTGACTATTTGGGGTTTTTTTTTTGTTTTCTTGAGAATCCATATGACATTGCAGTATAGTATTGATCTCTGCCTAAAGCAAAATCAAGCAAATTGATTTCATGAGCCACAAAATCTATCATGATGTTAATATATTACTAATTGAAGAAGTGGTTAAATAAGTGAACCTCACAGTAAACATGAGAGCTCAATACACGTAAAACCCAAAGGTCTGGCAAAAGAAATTACACCAGCAAAGTTAGCTTTAATACAGGGACTGCATTATCCATATATGAGCTAGGTCAGTGTAAAGAATGCAGTGTTGTCTCAATGTCATAAATGGTCTCCGTCAAAGCGAGTGGAAATACCTGGAGAAGGACATTTCTGAACTCTGACCAGAAATCACTGGAAACTTAGGTGACAAAAAGTATCACATCCTATCAGCTTCTCAGATTATCGATAGAGATGTAACCTCAATTTCACCTCCCCTAGAAGATGAGCTGTGGAACTCATCTTTACCACCAGGTCTTGAGACCTCTCTTTCATGAGCACTGACCCTTCTTGCTCATATCAATACCCAACTAGAACTTGCCTTCCCTCTACTTCAGATACTCTCATGAAATGAATATCATGGAATTGGAGACTAAACAGTTGACACAAAATTATTGTCTTACAGACTTTTTTCCATTCCTCTAATCCAATATAGTCCATCGAAATCTTCTTCCTAAGATTCCCATACTTTCTGCTCTGCCACATGCTGATATGTTAACTGATCTAATGCTTGAAAGGATTGACAAAGTTTGAGAACTTGAGTAGGTTCACACAGCTACTTTAAGATTAAAATGGATAAACTAACATGTAAAGCCTGTGATGCAGGAGAGGTAACGTGTGTCTTTTATGGTCTCCTTGTCTGCATACTAATTCTATCACTTGGGCAAAAACTGAGAAAGTTTGTTTTTAAAGATCCCGTAACCTTCATTGTTGCCTTGAGTAGTAGCGAAGAAGTTGACAGATTGCTGGTTCCTATTTATAGCCAGCAAAACTCCTTTTATATCTCATTCTCTGCCAGAAAAGTAAAGGAAGCCACTCAGTCAAGAAGATATAGTACACCATTCAGGAAAGCAGAAAAAGAAGTGGGAGACAAAGAGAGCTGATTGCCAGAGTTTGTTACTCTCAAGGAAGTGAGTACAGGCAGAAGTAAGTTGAAGCTCAGAATAGTCAGGGCATGTGAAGGAGAATCACAAAAAGCACTACTTATATTGATAAAAACCCTCTGCAATTCATGTCAATTTCTCTTGCTGCAAAAGTGCTTCTATTTTTGTCTTCTAAATATTCTGTGATTTTTAAAATCAAGTTACTTCAATTTTTAAATTTCTTTCTCTTTTCTTCCATGAAATTTATTTTCTTGAAAAAAAATAATCTTGGTAGCATCATTTTCATGCCTTTCTGACTTTGCANAAAATCCCAAAAATCCACAAAATTCACCCCAAACCTTAGGCATCACTTCCATGAAATTTATTTTCTTGAAAAAAAATAATCTTGGTAGCATCATTTTCATGCCTTTCTGACTTTGCATTTGTCTTTCCTTTTAGTGCCTTGTAACTTTTCACATATCTTCTTTAAGCATTTCAGAAGCATTAGGTACTGTCAAAATTACAGTTCTTCACTAGATTCTTTGTCAAAGAAATAAAATAGGGAACTTCAGTCCTTGTTTAATAAAGTCTCAGATTCTATTCAGGATGAAAATTGGCAAAGAACAGTTTTCACATCATAAGAAATCTTGGGTAGGAAGGTCCCCTCCTAATTTAGGAGGTGACATAAAATTTATCTGTAGAACTAAAGGGAAGAGAAGAAACACCAGCAAAGTGAAGTTAAAGGAATTTATGCACTTATGTGTGCAGATCACCACTTGTATTAGAAGAAATGTCTTTACTGAAAGGGTTGCCAAGCACTGGAAGACGCTGCCAGGGAAGTGGTTGGGTCACCATCACTGGAAGCATTTAAAAGACATGTAGATGTGACACTTAGAGATATGGTTTAGTGGTGGATTTGGCAGAGCTAGGTTTATGGCTGGACACATTGATTTTAACAGTCTTTTCCAACTTAATGATTCTATGATCCTATTTCCTGTCTCTTTGTGGTCACTGCTTGCTTCACTGAGACTTTGCCAATTAAAAGACCTTCACTGACCTAGCTAATTAAAAGGCATAAAATTTCTCTAACTGGCTAAACCACTCCATGGCATCATGTTTTGCCTCTTCAACTCTTGCTTTAGCTAATTACCTCAGTCTTCTTGATAGGTTGTCAGAGCCAGGTAAAACAAACCTTTTTATTTGCCATTTTCTTATTCTTTTCTCTCCTCCCCCTTCCATAGGCCTTAAACTTTATCTGATGCATCTTGAACGTTAGATACATTCTTGAGTATGACACGTTATTACTGTGACTGAATTTCATGAAATGTATGTAATTTCTGCTGAAAAGAAGACAAGTTTGAAACATATAAAATAATATGAAATAGAGATTTTAAACTATTGAGCTGTTTAGGCTAAAATAGAGAAAATTCAGAAAAGATATGCAACAAAATCTCAAAACATGAAAAAAGATTTTTAAAGAAGAATGTCTGTCTGTTCCCTGAAACTGTGGAAGACAAAGCAAACAGTAAGCTGCTTAAATAGCATTAAATAAGATTTATTTTAGATATTAGGCAACCTTTTAGTAATTGTAACATTAAAGAAGCAATGGGGTAGACTGGGGAAGTTGTGAAATGCTACAAGAACTTTCAGAAATTGTATCCTGAGCATCTGTTAAAAATTACATAGCTTTTCATTCCTAGAGGCAAGCAGTGCACTAGTGACTTCCTCAAGTCCCTTCCAGTTCTGTGTTATTCATGTCCTATTTGGGGCAGTGGAGGGGAGAGGGGAGGAAGGCTATGGGGATACTTTCTTAGAGAAGCTTCCCCCATGTCCGATAGAGACAATGCCAGCTGGATCCAAGACAGCCCTGCCACTAGCCAAGGCTGAGCACATCAGTGCTTGTGACAGCAGCTCAGGGAGAACAGATTTAAGAAAGGATAAAAATGTTCCACAAAGGAACATTGAAGAGAGGACTGAGTGAGAAAACCATGCAAACATGAAGGTCAGTGTAGAAGGAGGGTGAAGAAGTGCGTCAGGCATTGGAGCAGAGATTCCCCTGCAGCCTGTAGTGCAGACTATGGTGAGGCAGCTGTGCCTCTACAGCCCCTGATGGTCCATGGTGGAGCAGAGACTTACCTGCTGCCTGTGGAGGATCCCATGCTGGAGCTGGTGGATACCCAAAGGAGGCTGGGTCCTGGCAGGACATGTGGTTGTATGGAGTGAGGAGCCCACACAGGTTTTCTGCCAGAACTTTTGCCATTGTGGCGGACTCATACTGGAGCAGTTCCTTTCGGAAGGACTGGACCCAATGGAAGGGACCAACACCTCCAGCCCGTGGGAAGGCTCCATGTTGGAGTCATTTGCAGAGGAACATCTGTGAAAATTATTTTGTCTCTTTTTTTATTTTGCCTTAAATCCTCACTGAAGTTGCCCTTTTCCATTTCTTTACTTTCTGATTGATAATATTTAACAATGTACCTTTTTGCAAAGCATTAAAGAGATTCAGAATTTCTTAGCTCTTGTTTGAGTCAGTTTCTTCTTTTATAATGTTGTTCTGCATGGCTGACTCAGAATTTAAATGAAAATTATGCACTAAAGATGACTTCTAACCAGCTGTTAGCTAAACTGCTATGTTCTAACAATTAATCTGTTTTGTTTAATAATTGACTTATATTTATATCTCTTTACTGCTTTTACTCATAAATTTACTGTGAAGGATACAGTACACATCTCTAAAACTGGCACCACATTATATTTTGGTACTGAGGAAAACTCTTATTTTCAAAATCACCTCTTTTAGTTTTTGATCCTAAGTTTGAATTTCAGATGAGCTTTGAAATGTTAGTATTTTCACTTACTCTGCCCTTACATAAAACAAAGACAGGAAGAAGCTGGATGTTATTTGATGAGCTGGAATAAGTGGATCTATATAAAAGAACAAATGGAAGAAAGCAGCTTTGCTTCAAATATCTGTCAGGCTGAAAGACATTAAATCATGACATAATGCGAATCTTACTATGAAAATTGTATATAATTTACTAGGTCTCCCGCATTTTACAGCTACTACAGGATAAATCAAATCTACTTGACATACCATGGGGCAGAGTAATTCGGTGAAGGGGAGAGAATTTTAGTCTTGGAGGACACATTTTTTGCCAGATTGATATAAGCCCCAACTCTGGCTAAATAATGCTGCTCATCTTTATTCATATTAAAATATGCTCAGAGTGATGAATTAGTCATCACGTTAAGACAATCAAAATCAGAATTTTTCACTTCTATGGCACCAGCACAAATGTCAGGGCTGTTTAGTTAGCCATGAGGTATAAACATTTATGAATGAAATCTATTGGTTAGAAAAAAGGCAGTATAGACATTCCCTGTGAATGAACTGAATTGTGTCCAAGGAATATCTGGCTCTTTTTGCATGTGTTTCTGTTTTCAGCAGAAAAAAAATCCTGCAAAGCTCCTAGTAACATTATTAACTAATTGTGTAGTTTTCTAATTATCAATATTAGCTAATTGCTTTGGCTTAGAGCCAATAATAGCTGTTTTTAACATTCTTCTCTGTCTTGCGAATTGAGTTGTACTTTTTCAAAACTGCCTACCATATCAAAATCCCACGAGAAGAGCCCTGTAATGGCTTCCTTTATCCTACTCTGCTTCAACTCAGAAACAAATATATTTTGTTAGTGTGCTTATAGCAGCATAAGAATGTATGTCTATGAAATTCTGTCAAAGCTGTACAAAAGGAAATATTTTGTTATTCCCAGTTAAAGCACATGACATATATTTTTTGTCTCAATTTTTTGTATTGATTATGTGCCTCTTCTAAGCTACATAAGAAACCAAACAGTAAATATCTGAACAAACTTACCAATTTTTTCATAACTCCAGTGTGCTGTATTGCTGGAGCAATTCCAAATAACTTTCAGTTTATCAAACGAGATTTTCTAACTTTGCAAGGAAGAGAATTTTCATATCTTAATGTAATTTCTTCCATAATTGAATAGTTGAATACATCTCTTCTTGTTTTATTGTCAGTGAAAGTATCCAAGTATCCTAAAGTATCCAAAATATTCTATTAATCTTCTGCAGGAGATTTAGTGTGCTTTAATATTAAAATTAATGCAAATACTTTTTGAAAATGTAATAATGCTTAATTTAGAAATTATTTTCTACTATTTTGAGATTTTGGGGGACAGCTTTATTGTAATCTTTTCTTTGATATAGATTGGTTTAACTTTTGGTGATCTTTTCCTGTATGGATAAACTTGGCTATGTGAGCCCTATCATGGACAAACTACTACAAAGTTTAGCATTAAAAGTCTTATGACATATCTGCTTATACTATTTTATCTTTTCCTCCCCATATGAGTCTCTCAAATACATTTATTTTACATATTTTGTCTGTAAATATTTTTACTTCCACCTTTGAAGTGTATATTCTTTTTCATCCAATGTTCTTTCACACTCGATATTAGTCACTGTTCTTAATGTTATTGGATAAATGTTGGTAGACTATAAGCAAACATAAAACAGGGAGTTGCTTATAATCATGAAGAACTGGTAATCCTAATGACATACTACCTGGAAATACTAGTCTGGAAAATTCTTCAGGGACAGAAATTTATAGAGTTTTCTGAATTTTTATTTAATAATTTATATGATAGGTGCTGCCTACTTAGTATACTTGTTGCTTTATACATATATATATACACATATGTAATATATTTTTCATGCTTATATTTTTCATATTCATATGAATATGAATGTTTATATAACACAATAACAACAAATGTAGACTGTTTTTTAATGGTTTCCTTCCAGTACCTGAACTAGAGCTGTTGTAAATTTCTGTATTCTATCTTTAAGAAAGGTTGGAAATGTACAGATGGTGGGATTTTTCCTTTCCAGGCCTTCCTTTGGGCATTTAAAGTAGGATTGATTTCACATAGTATTAGATGTTTAATATACAATCTGCAATTCCAAGTAAATCAGTATGAATTCACTTTACAGTCAAAGAGACAATCAAGTTGTCTTAGTTAATGTTTCCTCTCATCTGCTTCAAGCATCTTCAATAAGGTGAGACAAAACATGCTCTATCAGTATTCACCTCTCTCAATTGCCTGGGAGGGATCTCTTGTTCAATAACCAGACAAATTCTTCCTCTAATACCTCTTTTTGGTCTTTCTAAGCATGTGAATTCTTGCCTAAAAAATATGACAAATACCCAAAATGGAGTTTCACATATGTGTTTTTTATCATCTGTAAAGATGATCCAAATTCTATCAATGATGCAAGTTCTTGCACTTGACCATTATTAGTTTTTAAATATTTTGTTAAAATGTAAATGATTACAATTTTTTAGAGAGCTCACAGAAACAAGGTCCGTATCTGGATTAAACAAGTAGCTAATAAAACATTGCTCCACACAGGAACCTGGGAAGCTAAAAAAACCCCATAAATTAAATATTAAATGCTGCTTAGTGAACTTATGTTTTTTTTCACACATCAAGCACCAAGCATTTGATGAGACTTTTTATTTAAAGAGAAAAAGCAGAAGACTTGACCAAGTAGATGTACCAGTCAGTACCAAATAATGCCCTCACCACTCTCTGCCCTAGTGAGGCAACTGCTGGAAACCTGCCTCCTTCCTCACTTTGCAGTGATACCCCCCCTTAGCCAGGGACTGTGCAGCCTGTCAAGGCCACAAAGCCTGATCTGGACTGACAGCACTGCTGACACAGGAGCCACTTCCCCTCATCTGCCTCTCCTCTGCTTTCTGCACCACACCTCCCATGTCCCCAGCCTGTGCTCACCTTGTCTGGCTGTTCAGTACTCACTGCATTCTCACCAGTAGCTGTAGTTAACTGCTGCAGTATTCCTAACCATCTTTCTTGTGCTTTTTCTTAGGTTAAAATAAATTTATTATTTATGACTAGCACAGTTTCTTGGAAACAGGACCATCTGAGCAGATTGGATTGTCTTGTAACTCAAAGGAAACTAAATGCCAATCCCTCTTCAGAGCTCAACCTCTAAGAAAAGTCTCTGCTCTTTTCTTTCTGCTCTAGACTCTTATGTCTCTGTTCCTCAGAAACTATTGGTTTCTATTAGGAAGGCATATAAATACCCACTCAGACACTCACACAGTAAGAAAAGTACATTTTTTTTAAAAAGACTTTCTGATATGCCTTCTTTTTTAATAGAATTGTTTTAAAATATAATAAGAAAACATATGGAAAGCAATTTTTTGCCTTCCCCACTGTTCTCTTTTAGTTTATTTGCCTTTCTCTCCAATGGATATCACCAGAGCAGAATTTCTTGGACATAAGAAAGAGTAGAGAAGGAGCATATGGGCAATTTGTTTTGGCTTCTGGGCTTTAATCATAGGACTTAAATTTTCTCACTACTTTAGTCAAAGGAAAATTCCTAGGAGAATCTTTAGATGGATAGTAGCCATTTCAACCAAAAGTTATGGATGAGCAAATTTTCTTTCTTTTTATTTTTTTTGTTTTCTTGTTTTGGATTTTTGTTTGTTTTTGTTTGCTTGTTTGTTTTAGTTTGGTTTTTTTAAAGTCCTTTTGTGCTGCTGCTATCGTACAATGTCAGGAAGTATAACCTTCCCATTCAGCACAGATTCTCACCAATCCTTGAAAAACAGCTGTTATATTGGCTAAGATTGTGTGTATTTCTAAAACTACCAATGTGCAAACAGCTCTTAACCTTTTAAAATTGTGTTCCATACATAACGGCATTTATGTTTGAATCAGATTATATCTTTAGAGGCTCAAGTTAGAATCTAAGAAAAAATTATGAATAACAGAGCCATTACAGTCCAAACACCCCCCCAACAAATAAATAAACAAACACACAATTCAATAATTTAGAGATTACAACAGGTGCTTGTTCTTTTTTTTTTTTACATAGTTCAACTACTGAAGATATCAAAACAATAATAACCATAGGTTATATTAAATCTGTATTTAGTATATACAAGAGTATGTTTTACAGAGCAGAAGAGGCAGAGGGTTTGTGGCCCCTATGATCAGTATTATTTTTAAAGACGTTTACATGACAGAATTGGGAAACTACAGAATCCACCAATGTTATACTTTCAGGTGGGATGACATCATTTGCCCAGAAGGCGAGTTCTGCTTAAAGATAGATAAAACTTTTCATGCCATGTATAGTAAAAACAATTTTGAGCTGTATTTTCTATCCTAATGTAGTATTCCGAAAATGCACGCTAACAAACATAGAAATAGAAGCATGAAGTAATAATTCAACACATTTTTGTTGTATGTTTTATCATGTGCTACCACTACAAAGGAAGATAAAACCTTGCTTTAGGACATTGAAGTGCAGTGAGTAAAACCTTACATTCAACAGTATGTTACCTTCTTTTGAAATCAACAAAACTATTTTGACTGTCCTGTATTTTTCTTCAGGTTCATGCTATTTTTCTGGAATAGCGTAGCAGTCACTGCTGCATTGAGTCAGTACAACTGTAGCAAAACTAGTGACATTTGGGTTGTAAAATAGCAAGATCAGACCTGATTGGTATATTGAATTATCTGAAGATTGCTTTAGATGACAAGAGCAGAGTTTATCTTGTCATAGAAAAAAAAAAAAAAGCTTCATTTCTTCACATCCCGAGATTCCTATGCTGAGGGGAGAGTCACTGGGCACTTTGTGGGAGCAAAAATATTCAGTATTCAAGGACAGTTTGCTTTTACTAGACAGGAGCTGGCAGAATGACTCACAAATTGCAGTCATGATGATATTTGCTGTCAACAGATTTGACACTGCAGAGGACATGACAGTGATTCTTTGAGAAAGATATGTCATACAAGTGAATTTTCCCAAAGTAAAGGTGTTTATAAACATTTATATTTATGTATTCATGCCTATATATATATATATGCATATATATATATATATTAGCATATAGGAGGCAGCGATGAATAAGACCAAAATAAAATAAAACCAAAATAAAACCAAAATAATTCTTCTACTGCCACCCCCCCCAATGCATTTTGCTTAGCTCTTGAAAGCATCCTTGGTCAGGTCATACTGAACCTTGAGAACTATAATTTTTTTAAAGTACTGTTTATTACATCTAATTACAGACAAACATTCATCTTTCAGAGCCATCTTCCTATGCTGGTTTGCTAAAATATTTTCTAATACCTTTGTGAAATGACTGCACAACACAGCTACTTTCTCCAGAAACTCACTGAGAAAAATCTAGCCTCTGAAGCACTATAATAAGCCCTATTTTTTTTACTGACTTTCAGTCTACAGACATAGATCTAGAAACACAAGGAGGACACATTCTACTTTAACTATCCCCCAGTAGCTTCACATTTTTTCATGTTTGGGAGATGCTGTCTGAACTGTGTTAAAGCATTCTGTTCCACAAAATGCTTGGGATTTATATTATGTTCTTCCCAAAGAGAACTAAAATTTATGTTAATCTCAGTTGCTTTCTTGATATTAAATTCTATGTCTTAGCAGTGTTTGAGAACATATATTGTGCTCTCTTTTCCCTCTACCTAAAAAGAAAAAGCTATGCATGATGCCAGAGGCTATTTGAGGTATACACTAAAGGGTTTATTTTGGCTCCCAGTTTCTGAGGTGAAAAAAGCTTGAACAAAACTTTCTGGAAAAAACAGGTAAAGTGAAAAATACATGAAATATATATATATACTATTGATCCAAACCCCAGGGTGATCCTACAATGTGCATAATCACAATTAGTAGTAATTAATAAGTGTAATTGCATAAGAAAGGGAAAAATAATAATCAGTTCTGTCACTGGCAGTTTGGTTGAAATCAACATTTTGTACTGATTTACAGAGAAAGGTGATTTTTTGATTGGAGTACTTTTCAAGGTTTAGTAAATACAGCAAAATCATATTTCTTCTCTTGTTCTTCCCTCTGCCTCTTCCTTTATTTTATCACTGAACAGTCTACATTTCCCCACTATTGCAAAGGGATCCAGTACTCATTTAAAAGAGAAACATATTTGTGATAACTTGTTGGCTACTGATTTCCATGTTGGTATAATCTTGCTATAAGCATTTTTTTTTTCCCTAAGGGATCACTGAATATGTTCCCTTGGAAACAGGTAAACATGGTTAAAAGTTAGAGGAGACAGAAAAAATATATATATCTATATACCTACCTTGCACTTATGAGACATCAAATATTTGGTATATTAAAATCCGTTTGTGCCATTGCTCTAATCTCTATGAATGTAATTGTCCATTTAATGTCCCAGTTTTCCTGAAATCTGTTAGTTCAAAACACTTCAGTATTGTGAAGAAATGATTATTACCTAACTGCGTTTCCACTTATTTTTTCCATATCTTCTCTGCTGAGAAGAAGGATGTCTAAAATCTGTTGCTCCCCATAGCTGATACTTGACTGTGAGAAGCTGGGCACATGAGAAGGACAGACAGTGATAACAGTGAATTTCAACTCCTCCTTGCCCAAGGGCCTACCCTTGCCATCAAAGTGTTACCTGAAGAAGAAACACCATAGAAGATAGACAGGTTGAGAGAGCTGTTAATCATTATGCTGGACTGTACAGAGTTCTCTTGACTCTCAAAATGTTTAATTCTTTCTGAGTACTGTCAATTTAATGTATCAACTACTCTACCATTGCTGAGTGTAAAAACTAATAAGGTTTTTCTAAGAAAATAATCTTGTAGCTGTGAGTCAATCCAATGGAATTTTCATTAAAAAAAAAGCAAGTAATCAATTTTTATTTGTTGAAGGTGAGTATGTAATCATCAGAAAGGCAAGCTGTGTGTATCACTGTCCTTGTCATAGTCCAGAGAGAAAGGCAGGCGGATATACAGACAAGAACAGTTTTCAGATAAAGGCAGTCCCATCATATTTTTTATGATCCTACTCATTTCAGTCAAAACCCCCAAACATGGTATTTGGAGTGTCTGCGAAAGAAGAATATTTGTTTTTCATGAGAACTCTAAAGAATCCACATTGAGTGTCAACAAGTCTTGCCATGATCACGGAAGCTTTACTTGGTCAGTCTACCTAGACTGCTTTCCAAACTGTGTTCTAACAGCAACCTCAAGACTTGCATCATGATGTGCTCATGGAACAGTCCTAGAAGCATTTACCTGGATGGACAGCAGTTAATGTGCTTGTGCTTTTTAAATTCATTAATGTGGTGCTGGGCAGTTTGAAAAATTAATTAAAATAAGATGATTGTGCTCTAAAACAGACATTATTTTTCTGAATTTGTATTCAAACAACATTTGCAAGCAATAGAATTTTAATGATTTTTCTATTATTATTTGGGATCTCGCAATTTTTATGATTCCTTGGATCTGGTTATTTCTTAGGGGCTGTTTGTTGATTTGGTTTTGTTTGTTTGTGCATTTGCTTACCTTTTTTACTATTATTATTTTCTCTTTATATTTAGTCAAAATATTTCTTGACCTCAATGACCAGTTTTATCTAATCTGCTAACTCAACACCATCCTTTCTAATGAAACAATGTGTTTGGTCAGATATGTTCTAGCAAAATGGTTTCAACAGCATGGCATTTAAAGACTGTTCACACAAGAAACCCCTTTCAGATAGAAAAGCAACATCATCTTCTTGCTTACCCCTTTTCTGCCTTTGGTCATATCATGGTTACTATCACTACCTTGCTCTCTGGTTCTGGTCTGAGTGGCTCACACTCTGCAACTTGATACCAGTCAATGCTATTTGGAGATTGGGAATGGTTTGCAATAAAGAGCTAAAGAACTGTCTGTCAACAGTATGGAGATCCATGGTCTAGCCTTGATGATTCACATACATGTGTAAATGAGACTCTGAAAGAAGTCTCGTGAAAAGGCTATGACAAACTACTTCAGTGGACCAGAGTTCCCCAGCTAAACTGAAAAAGAAGTTAGACTTTGAAAGGCAATCAATTCCAGAATAATGAACGTGTGGGAAAGTAATTGGTCCTCCAGTCAAATATGGAAGAATTGTTTCTTTTGGTGAATGTTCAGTTCAATCTTCATTGCTTATTCCACCCTTGGTCTCCTGAGACGAGACTTCTTTCAGGGCTGCCCAATAAATTGAAAGTGACTTGCAATTTATTTAGAAGGCAACAGGTACCCCTGTCTTGGGTTGGATTTGAACTGGAGCAGAGACACAGAAAATAAATACAAAGACATTCTATTAACAACAATGTCCTGAAACAAAAGTACTCACAATTATATTTTGTGTGTTTATGTGTATAATGTAAGTATTTATCCTTTTGCACTTGGGACTGAAGAATAAGGTTATGTATATTTCTGGAATTTATGAAGTAAATTGTAATGCATAATATCAACAATCAACAGCAAAATATTTGCAGCAGAACTACATTTATGTCCTCATACAATAAGATAAATACCACTGAATGAAATCTGGTGAGATCTAACTGATGTCTATTTTTCTAAACAGTTATTTTCCCTCAGAAAAAAAGGGAGCCCACTAATATCCATGTCTTTCAGATCAATAGCTTCCCTTACTGGGAGAATATAATAGAAAAGAAATTTGGAAAGAAGCTACCCCTTTTGACTGAGCAGACTGCTAGACATACTTCCTTAAAACACACATATATATCATTTCTCCTGTGATTGGATTCTGCACAGACAGATTGCACTTGTGTGTAGTGCTCTGCTGGAATTTTGTTGCTTTCTAGGATTTTAGAGATAATGGGCTCAGACAACGCCTGTGAATCTGGTAACAGAGCTGTAATTGCAGGGTTGGGGCTTTTATTACTCTTTCTTTTACCCTCTTAAGTCTACATGTACATAAACTGTATTGAAACACTTGTTAACTAGGAAGCTTACCTGCCGTGCTTTAACAGTACAACACAAGACATTGCTACAAGAGGAAAGTTGCAAAATGGGTTGGAATAACCCAGAAAACACTTAAGTTGCTAAGACACACTAAAAGATGTGAGTCCATGTTCATATAATTATTCATGCCTGAGATAGATAGTGAGCTAGGTAGCTAGGTAGATAGATAGATAGACAAAGAGATACAGATACATGCATAGAAACTTGCTAGGACATTCCCCCCCCTCTTGCTTTTCCTTGAAATAAATATTTCATATTTTAATTAATAAACATATGGAAATTCCAAAAATCTTTCAAGAAGTTGTAATACATACCAGGGTAACAACAATGCAGTGAAGGCTCAAACTGACTTTTAATGTTCAGTACATAGCTCTCTAACAGATTTCCATTTAAAGATATGTTTAAAGAGCTGATTATTTCAATATATGATAGACAATACTCTCTATCTAAATAATTATTTTGCAGATTATTTTCTCCCAATTAATTTTTGTAAGAAATATTCCACACCTATTCCTTCACAGGAGAAAGAAATAGATATGGATTTTCAAATGACAGAAAAAAAAAATTGTTGGCTTTGTCTTCAATGATTTAGTTTCAGTTTCATCAAAAACTTAACAGAAATACTTTCAGCAGTGAAATTATATTGTTGCTTTAGGTCACAGTACTAGCCAGAGATCAGTAACTCCAAATCTTTCACCTTTCTTTTTGTCCTTGCTTTGAAAAAAGTCAGGCCATAATAAGGATATTTCTCTCATACCATTCCATCTTTGCTTTCAGCATTTTGCTTCATTAAAGAGTATGTCCAAAGAAGAGTTGCAGTAATTTAAAGAGGAAAAAATAAGTGGAGGCACTTTGTGAGATAACACGCAGGTACCCACAGAATGCCAGGAAGTGAAAGGATTTCAAGAAAATTTACTGCAAAGTCAAGAATGCTAGACTTCCAAGGGAAGATTCCTAAAAGTGCAGGATCACAGGGCCTGACAAAGGCACTTCTCTCTCTTTTTCCTCAGCCTTATCTTCTCTGACCTCCCCTCAGGCCCTCCCAAACTTATACCAGAGAGAGAGACTGCAAGCCTCTTCTGGAATGCAATAGGAGGAAACATCCAGCTATCTTTGAGAAAGGTCCTTCTACTTTGGTCAGCAAATTCTCAGTAAACGAAACAAGCTCTAATCACCTTGTCATAAATCTTCCAGAAAGGGTATCTACACTTACACACCTTTTTTAATTACTTTTATGGTTGCATAAATACCAGTGTTTATAGCATGAATCTGAGCTGGGGAGATCTAGGCTGGATATCAGGAAAAGGTTTTTCACCCAGAGTGTGGTTGAGCACTGGAATGCTCAGTAGTCACAGCACCAAGGATATCTGAGATCAAGCAGCATCTGAACAATGCTCTCAGACACATGGGGAGATTCTTGGTGTGGTCAGTGCAGGGACAGGAGTTGGACTTGATGATCCTGATGCATCTCTTCCAATAGAGAATATTCTATGATTTTATAGTAAGTTAGAACAGCTCATGTGCACTTACAGTTTGTGTCCTCAGCCAATGAGTCAAAAAATGCATTTTAGCATTCACAAACTAGTAAAATCAGGGAAGCTAGAATTACAACCTACTCCGCATGTACATCTTCTATGCCAAAAGGATATGGGGAGGCAAATACATTACTATGATAACTCTCGGAGAATACCCCTTTACTGAACTAATCCCACAGTGTCTGTTAAAATGGCTTTATGGTTTTAATATACAGGAAAATTAAGACCAATGTGAGTCTGGAGATATGGAACAGTAAAACCTTTCCAGATGGAAAAGCTTTCATGATTTATCAGGTTCCCTGAAGCAACACACACTATTTTTTCAAGAGAAAAAACCCCAACAAAACAACATAAAAAAACCCCCCGAACCAAACCAAACCAACAAACAAAAGCCAAACCAAAACCAAATCTTCCATAAAAAAATATGGAAGAAAGGCAAAAGAATGGCAAAAGGGAAAAAGAAGACACTTTGTGTTTAGGTTTATCATTTAAGTCTTCATTTCACATTTTCATTTGACATATGTGATTTAAAGCTTCAGTTCCGTAGAAGAGGTCACTAGGGAGAAGGGATTTTCTCAGAGACACTCAGGATGGTTTGATCATCATTCAAATAGTGATGAACTTGGAGTGTTTACTTGCCCACAAAGAGAATATTTTGGCATTCACTCTGCTCTTAAAAAAATTAAAAATAGAACCCTTTGAACATAGGAATGAGTGCAGCACAGATAGCAAACAAGATGTTAGTTTGCATTGCTAGAAGAAGGTAATTTAGATGGCATGCATCTTTGAACTGTTTTCAGTAGACTGAAATTTGAACTTTGAATTTGAAACTTGAAATTTCTTTTAATTTCTTCCATGAAATGAGCCTAGATTCCTCTGAGGAGCACAGTGCTGGATGTACCCACTTACATTCAAAGTTATTGCAAATTAAATGGAGCAGGAGTCAGTCCTGTGTGAATCATACAAGTTACAGCATATGTGCATGCATTTGTGTGTGTCTGTGTTGTGATTTAACCCCAGTCATCCACCAAGCCCCATGCACCTGGAGCTCACCAATTCCCCCACCGTTGGGATCGGGGAAAGATCAGAAGGGTAAAAGCCAGAAAACTCGTGAGCTGAGATAAAGACAGTTTAACAGGGAAAGAAAAAGCCACTCACGCGAACTAAGCAAAGCAGGGAATTATTTCACTTGGGCTTCACTGCTTCCCATGGGCAGGCAGGTGTTCAGCAAATCCCAGGAGAACAGGGCCTCATCATGTCTCCTCCCAGCTTCTCATGCATTCCCAGTCTCCTCACCAGTGTTTTAGCACAAAAAGCAGGAAAGCCGTGGCTCTGTGTAAACACTGCTCAGCAATAACAAAAAAATCTCTATTACCAACTCAGTGTTCAGCACAAATCCGAAACACAGCTCCATACCAACCACTATGAAGATAATTAATTCTACCCCAGCCAAAACCAGCAGAGTCTGTAAAAGCTTTTATTTCTGTTTGAAAGAAATCCACCACATATTCCTTATTACTGAGTAGGGACATTCACACTTCTTGAACTTAAAACATGTATAGAATAATTTTAACAGACTTAAGTAGCACCATGATTTGTATAACCTAAAGTACATTTCAGGGAAAGTACATTAGTCACAAAAAAAAAATATGGAGAGAAAGAAAACCACTCTCCTATTACAACTCACTGTGGATGAGTTCTAATATGGGTGAGTTGTTGCTCATCTTCCCTACTACTTCAATAAACCTTCATTTTATAAAGTGTTGTCAGATTCCATCACTGTTTGGACCACACCCCACTGAATACAGTGACTGAGAATATATACACATATTAAAAGACTTTCTCTTTCCATGGTGTACTTACAGTTTAAATCCAGTCAAATGCTGGGAGAATGTAATTTTCAAATCTAACCCCCCATATTCTCTTTGTAGGGAATGTTATTTTACCTTGCTATGGTAATTCATGCACTTATGGATGATCAGCTAGCAATACATATCTAGGTTCATAACTTGTAATTCTTGTGTAGACCACTACTACAGTTACAGCTGTGGGATGATTGTGATGGAAGGGTAATTTAGACATATCTGTGATAACTGTCATGGTTGAACCCCTGTGAACAACTAAGTACCATGCATTTTCTTGCTCACCCCTCCTGCTCCCTGGTGGGATGGAGAGAGAGAAGAATGAGAAAAGGATAAAAACCATAGGTTGAGATACAAATGGCTAAATAATTGAACTAAAGCAAGATAATTGAACTGAAGTTAAATTTACTAATATTTAGTAAACCCAAATAAATACTAATAATACTAGTTGCAATGAAAAAGAGAGAGGAAGAGGGAGAAACCGAACCCAAGACAGACAAGTGATGCAGGATACAGTTGCTCACCACCCACTGACCGAAGTTTAGCATGTCGCATAGCAGCTGTTGGCCTGTCCTGGCCCAGTCTCCCCTGGGAGTCTCCCCTGGGCATGGCATTCTATAGTATAGAATATCCCTTTGTCTAGTTCAATTCTGATGACATGGCAACGGTCCCTCTTGGCTTCTTGTGCAGATTCTCACTGGCAGGGCATGAGACTGTTAAATTTAGGGTAAGCACTGCTCAGCAACAAGTGAAACAGTGTGTTATCAACATTATTCTCATACTAAATCAAAACCACAGCAGTGAGCCAGTTGCTAAGAAGAAAATCAACTCTATTCCAACAAAACACAGGCCAATAACTTTGCACTAAAAGCTCACTAAGCACTCACATATCAAATGTGTGGTCACTTAAAAAAATTACTGAAACTAGAGTAGATTAGAGTAGAGTAGATACTTTAGGTAGTTAGTTTGGGTATGCTGGCACAATGATTCAGACATGGTGGTGTAGGAAAATCCTTTATACCTAGTTTATAATCATGGCCTCTCTTATTGATTGGATGAATATGACCTGAAAGCCTTGTGAGGAAAGAATTTAATGTTTCCAAACGATATTTTACCCCATTAGAAAGCTATGGATCAGAAGTGTTAAGTTTAAAGGGCCTTTACGTATTTCTGCCTTGAGCAAGCACATACAGAAACAATAGAGAAATCAGAGAAATTAGTAATATGATCTAGATTATTAAAAAAAAATCACAAGAATCACAGAATATGCTGCCCATCTTGCAAACACACTGAAAAAAACCTACAAAATTACTATAGCTATTGTTTCTAGCCTATATTGTTAACAAATGCAGATTGATGCATTCTATTTCTCATGATAAAACCAACTATATTGGCTGTAATGGTCAATCATTAAAGGCACTATTCATCAGGTTTGAATTCTAGCGTCCAGCTGCCTTTATATGTGACAGAACAGATATATTATATATATAGCACATATATAGATACACCCTGCATCTTTGGGAGAGAAATGAGGATGTGGTCAGCAGGAGGAGCTGCAGCATCAAAGGGGAGATGGTACCCATGGAAATAAAATATGCTTGCAAGCTGTGCAGTTGTCGTCCAGAAAGAGCAGTGGCTGCTGTGCTTGAGGCAGGTGAGAAGGAGAAACGAGCTGTAGGGGCTGCAAAAAAGCCCGAGCCGTCGAGAGTCTGACAGGCATTTTGTTTTCAGATTCATTCTTTTTTGAGAGAGAGAGAAAGAGAGGAAAAAGTGAAACTGAATTTAAAATGTCTCTCTTCAAGGAAATTTGGACTTGGCAATATTTGTTTTTCTCACATTTGAATATTGCTAAAGGTAAAGAAAGTGCCAAAAGGAATACTATAGAGAACCAAGAATTACTGGCATCATCCATTCCTGTATGGCGTAGGTGTTTCAATGAAGAAATGCAGTCCTTTCTGTGGAGCAGTAGAATTTCAATGTGATTATAGAGTAGGCAAAATGTAGTTAATAACTATGCCAGATGGAGCTTCATCTGCTGGGGATTCACTTTAGAAATGGAGAAAATATTGGTAAATATGGGCTCTGTCTTTTTAAATTTAAGGTCTTGGGAAATACTGACATCCAGTTTTGATGTTTAGCCAGAAGAAAGTTATCTTGAGGGATAAAGTGATAGGAATGTAAATTTGAGCAGAGACATCAAAAGCTATTTGAATGTTAATCAAATCCAAATTCAGCGTACATCAGCTGAAGTTCTCACATAAACAAGAACAGGTTTCTGCCTCATGAATGCTTGAGTACAGAGATATACAAAACTGAATTTTTTTTAAAAATAATCTTTCACTTTGGCATTGATGAACAGGAGAGAGGTGGGTTACTGAGCAAAAGATGGATCCTATGCTTAGATATGATAGTGTTTCAGGGAACAGGATCACTTTCAAAAAAAACCTGTGCAAAGTAAGCCATGGAGAAAATACTGAAGTCAGCTTTTCTTCACAATGCAGTTCAGCAATAGATATTAGTGTGTTGGCAGAAAAAGTCATCAGAAAAAGGAGGGAAAAACCCTCTAAAAATCATTAAATAGCCAATAGGGTTGTATTGTTCACCAGTATCAGACTCAGTCCCAAGAGTCATAAATCTACCATTGGCTTTCACTCCAAGGGTCTGGGAGGAGCTCTGGAGCAGAGGAAGTTTAGACTGAATATTAGGAAAAATTTCTTCACTCTCAAGCTGCCTAGGGAACTGGTTGAGTCATCATCCCTGGAGCAATTTAAAAGACATGTAGATGTGGCACTTAGGGGCACGTTTTATTGCTGGACTTGGTAGTTAACAGTTGGACTTGATGATCTTAAGGATCTTTTCCAACGTAAATAATTCTGGGATTATGACTTCCTTGCTGCAATACACATACAAATGTGTCTTAGTTTAAAGGAGAACTAAGATATCTATGTTGGCCAATAAATAATCCCTCTCCTTTAAATTAGAGAACAGAACTTTAATTAGGAAAAATATATGTAAAGGAAAAGATAACAGTTCTTAACGACAACACGTATATATATATATATGTATATATACACAACACGTATATATATATATATATGTATATATACAACAACAGTCTGCAACAAACCCCTCCACCCCCAAATGACAAGGCAAAACAGTNGAAACTGGAGTATAGTGTAGACATTGTCATAAAAGCCCTACACGGTTAGACTGATTGGGACCCTTGGATCCTTACTGTCATCAGCACTATTCCCCTGTTCCTAGGTTCTCCTGGAAAGACAACTGAGCATAGCTCAGGGGATGGCATATTTCCATAGTGCCATAGGCAATTGCTGCAACCACCCTGTGCAACGACAAATGATTTGAAATTTGTTTGACATGACAGGTATATTGGGTGGGTAGTGGTTCCTGTTCTAAAACCCATAAATATATGC
The DNA here is from genome assembly GCA_013396655.1 of Campylorhamphus procurvoides. Classification (NCBI taxonomy): domain Eukaryota; kingdom Metazoa; phylum Chordata; class Aves; order Passeriformes; family Dendrocolaptidae; genus Campylorhamphus; species Campylorhamphus procurvoides. The sequence continues at coordinate 2,606,936 of WBMV01002889.1, forward strand.
CCAAATCAAAGCACAGATCAACCAGTTCAAACTGAATAAGGTGGACTCAGGTGAACATGGCTTGGTCATTGTGTTCAATGTCTTGTGCTTGGGCTGTAGCTTTTACAAAGTACTCAAAGGAACATTTGGTATCTTTACAGGTGGAGCTATTATTTCAGCTCTTCACTGTTTTCTTAATTAATTTGTCAGAACTAGTCACATGTATTCATTAGTCACAATAGTCACAATTAGTCACAATTAGTCTCAAGTCATTCAGCACTACTGTGATTTTCATCATCTTCTGTCAAAAATACTACTAAAAAAGAAAATGTTACTTTTGGTATCCAGCTCATTCCAGATTAATCCTAACAGTCAGAAATACACAGATGCAGCCATCACCTTCCTGGGAGATGCCCAGAGGCAGGCTGCAGCCAGTAACAAATGACCACTAAGAGACTGCAGCACAGACTGCATTCTCATCTAATCATCTATCTCTCTCTCAGCAGACCTGTACCTTCAAATAGCCAAAAGCATCATCTTCCTACATCCCAGGGTATGCAAGGTATACTCTCATTTTTTGTCATATGCAGTATGCCACTAGCGGTCTTCAGTTAAGCTACACATTACTTTAGAAATTCCAGAAAACTGCATGCAAAGCAGCAATTTTGTCATAAAGTCACAGGGGTTATACCATCAGGGCAATGATATGCAGTGTGGATGCAGCCAGTCTAACTGATATGAAAAACAAACCACTTTCTACCTCTCAGTATCTAGACCTAGGCTCTCTCCATGTGGTTAATAAGGGATGAAGATATGATTTACAACTTCTAATCTTCTATATTTAAAGAAAAAATGTTATTTATCCATTGAAGGATAGCCCCACTCATTTTTCATCATTTACTTTAGGTGATTTTTTTTTCTTCTTTTACTGAATTCTGCAAAAAGGGAGATCACTTGGTGGTGCCTAAACTTTGATATATTTAGCAATTTAGCTTAAAAATTCCTAGAGGTGTTGTTCTAGATGTAAACACGAGGACACGGGCTTTCTTCCTGGGCATAAAGAACTAGCTGTTTCTGTTGCAAATGAAAGTTAAAAGGGCCGATTATATGTGTATGAAATAAAGAAACAACCAATAAGCAAACAAAAATCAATTTAAAAAAATGAGAAATTACAATGATAAAGCAGTATATACTTAGATAATGCTTATCCAGAGCTGCTGGAGATTTACACGGATTTGTAATACTAGACCAAATGGTCCCACAATTTCTGATAAACAGATTGTAACCTGGAATCTTTGGAAAAAGGTAGAATAAAATATACTTGGTGTGACAGGTGTAGTGGGTTGATAGCAAATCCTTTTCAACAAACATTATCTGTAAGTGATGACCTGAACAGACTTTTTATTTTCTCTATTGAAATGAATAATATTTATTGCATTTTCTTACAATCATTTTACTCCATATCTATTTAATAGTTAGTTTCTCTCCCTCCCCACATATATGTATCCACATATGTTTCTGGATCTATAGTTGTACTTAAAAATAAATATCTGGAAGGAGAGTTTCTTCACAACAAAAATAATAACCAAAACTAGGCCTATAATGGAATTTTTTTATAAACATTTTGAATTCTGTCGTTTTCCTATGATTGATCTTGGGAATTATGATAGCCCAGGTGTTTTGGAAGATGCTATAAGTTGTCTGAGACTTCTACATGGCTTCACTGGCTTGAAACACTGAGTAAGATATTAACTCTCTTCCTGTTGCTATGACAAGTAACTAATTTTTTAATAAATGATATTAAAAATCTCCACAAAAAAGCCCATCCCACCAAAGCAGGAGAAATGGGAATTTGTGCAAATTGGTTCATGAGTTAGTCATTCATTTTTTACAGGTACATTAAGGCTTCAGTATTTTGCACATGAACAGAAATTCAGTCAAGACATAGAACTTAATATGATTTTTTTTTGCGTAGCTCAAGAGATATTTGATTAGTTATTGATGGATATTGGTGAGAGACTAAAAGGAACATACAATGCATCAAAACATGCCTACTCTGTCTCACTTTGATAAAGTTTAGTCCTTTGGAAAATATATGAATGTAACTTGGCTAAAACATATTCAAGGGCAAATATTCCCATATGTAAAGAAGAGATAATGATGATTTATAAGACAGTACTCAGAAATATATATACATATATATTAGAGACAAATACAGTTAATAGTAAATAAAAAGAAGTACTTATTGAGTGTTATAAATAATTCATGTTTGTATATCTTTCTTCATTTCTTTTTAATAGAGTCTGTATCTTTTTTAAATATCCTGAACTTGTTAAAAAAGGGAGCCAAGAGAATTCTTGATATGATGCACACATCTGCAGGGAAGAATAAAAAGGGTCTGTTCTGGGGTACTGAGTGAAGATGATATAGATGCCTTAGGGAAAAATGTATGAAGAAGGAGTTATAAATCTGAATGTTGCTAGTTTGCAGATTTAGGATGTGTTTAGTAAAAAGAACCCTATAAACTAATTTTCCCTTAAGGAAAAAAGGAGTCTGGATATCACTGAGATTTTGGCCACAGTGGGACATAAACAGAGGTGCCAAGTATATTACCAAGTCTAGGCCATATGCCAAATTTTACTTTTTTAGCTTCTTGATTAAAAGTAGAAAGTGTTTCTTCTCAATCCTTTTTTTATTCTCAGTGCTTCATCTAAAATGGCTTGTCAATATCTCCCACAGTGTACCTTGTGCCTTGGGGATGAGTCACTGAGATTGGAGGTTTTTGTATGTCTCCAACCTGAATCCAGACACTGTGAAAAAACATCTGCATATAAAAAATGAAATGTCTTCAATGTCCCACATTCATTGTCTGCCTACAATATTGATTTTAATTTTTTATTTCAAGTCTCTTGAAATGACTAAGAATATAAAAAAGAATTGAAAAGAGTGAGTAGGAAATTAGGAAAGATGAGATGCATGTGAGGCACTTTTATGTGAATGGAGGGCTTAGTGCATAGTGACATAGATGCCAGCTGATGTAAGGTTGCTGTGTGATGTTTTGTATCCTCATCCCAGATGTTTCCCAATTGACTACAGAAATATAGCTCCTACAATCACTGACTGTCTTAATGGAGCTAGGCAAATGGTACTAAATACAACTTTCTAAACTTTTTGAAGGTATGCTCATAGGTAGGTTCTCTTCAGTGGTCAGTTGGTCCAAGCCGTTTTTTTTTCTGAGTAGCAAATTCACTCAGAAAGCTCCAAAGCGCATGAAGAGATTATACTTCAAGAAGCATGTGTGTCACATCTGCCCACTCCCTCATATCAGAGAAAGTAAATGAAAAGGGTTTATATTCAAAAATACAGAAAATTAAAAAGCACTTACTCACACCTTTAAATTTTCTACATATAATAAGCTACAAAGAAGGTCTATAAAAGTGCTATGCATATTTTATGTGAATTAGGCTAGAACAGAAGATATATTGGAAGAGACAAAAGGTTCACAGGTGTGAGATTATTTTCTCCTTTTCTCATTCCAATTTCTAATTTCTGATAGCAATTTTCTAACTCTTTTTTCATAGTTCCATGGGCTGGCTTTTATCTCTGCATGTCATGAAAACTTCTAAAAGCTAATTCGTATTTTCAACATGTGGAAAAGATATTTTAGCTAGTATTTCTGAGCATATAGTACTGCTGATTCCCTCTTTAAATCAGGCATTCACATAAATAAGTTTTGCATCTTTTCCCCAAAACAGCATGTACTGTGTTATGAAAATATAGTGCCCAAGGAATATATAATTGCTGATCTCATGGCATCAGCATTCAATTCATAGGTTAAAAGGAATGTAATTCTTTTACAGAGAAAGCAGTAGTAAAAATATATAGATGAGAAACTACATTTTATAAGTGATTATTTTATAAAACACACACTTTTCTCCTTGTTGCTGCATTCCTAGAGTTTGAAATTTGGTACTTATAAATAACCTTGGAATCATCATTTGAAAATGGAGAATTATTCCCATATTATTCAGGCATTAAGTAGGTCTCCAACCTTGTTAATGTGTGTTAACCTTACATATGCAATATTACAATGCTGGAGCCTAAGTATATCACAGAAATTCTTTATTTCCCAAAAATATAGGTATACCAAACAAGGTATAAAAGTAAAAATCTGTGAAACAGCAAGTCAGTTTGCTTGTATATATAAGATATATATTAGATTTCAGACTACGCAAAGAAATTCTAGGTGAAATCTGATATGCATGGATATAATGACAGAAAAGAAATTGCAAAATCTTTACAAACTAAAGTGGAAATCTGTTCAGTTTGTATTGTACTATGTTATTATGTAGAGGTTTATTAAGAATAAAATAAAGGAATATACTTCAAGCTAAGCCAAAGTAGTCCATTCCATTCTGCAGAGCCAGATTGATTCTTGGTGAACCTCTTCAGGTAGGCAAACAGTGATCACAGACTGCCTTCAGGAGTCAGGACCTGGGTTCTTTTCTTTTTAATATGACAATATTTGGATCAGAAAGAGACCGATGACTGATAATTTTATCTGTTTATGAGTTTTGCATGTTGGTGTTAGCCATGCCTTCTGAATGTGAATTGCCATAGGCAAGGAAACATCTTTTGAGAGTGCACTGTGAGTGGCAGTGTGCCACTGTGCCTGGGCGCCTGCTGCCCCAGCACCGGCTCTGCTGCTGAAGAGCCAGATGCTTGCAATGAGATGCAGCCCATCTAGCTCAGCTTTCTACCACTTCATAAGTCCTTTGGAGCTTTATGAGCATTAAAGTAGGTCTCATACTGATAACAAAGGTTAAGGCAATCATCTCTTTCCCTTTGCAGATAAGGACTTGAAAACTGCCTTTGCAGTCTCTCTCTTCTGGGCTGCACAGAGACATTTCTGCAGCCTGCGATTTCTCTTGGTTTAAGCAGAATTTATCAAATGGAAACATATGTATACAGTAGGTAAGTAAATACTCGCCTCACTTTGAAGAAGTGCTTGCTTCCCTTTTGTTTTGTTGATAGTATTCCCTAGCATAAGTATTTTTAAAATATACATAGGAATAGAAACATGATAAAAGAGCTTAATCATTTCAGCTCCCACTGAACCACAAAACAAATGAATTCTTAATCATATTGCTTTATGCTTACTCGTGGTGCCTATTGAGAGAAGGATGGAACAGCCTGAATTTGGACTGTGTTGTATTTTTCCTAATTACTGTTTATGTATACTGAGATTATAAAATACCTTTGGGAATAGCTTCTAAAAAATTAGAAAAATCTAGTAAATTCCAAAGCAGAGTGAACTAGATACCAACTAACTTGAGCACATTTAATTTACACTTTGCAAAAACATTCATGTTTGTAAAAAAAGGTTTTATCTTTGTGGGAGCTTTTTTATGTTTGGTTGGTTGGTTTGGGTTTTTTTTTACTTGGGGTCTCTTTGAGGGGTTTTTGTTTGTTTTGTTTTTAATGTGTGTATGACTGTTCGAGAGCTTTTCCTACAATTTGTAGCAACACTTGTGAGACTATGCTTTTTTTTCTTTTCTGACTTCCCCTCTAACACATTGTTCTTCTCTTTCTTCATCTTCTGAACCATGGGTTTTTTTCAGAACTTCATCATGAACACAAGGCACCAAGCTCCAAGTAAAACATAAGGAGCAAACCAACTAAATAACAAGCATAAATAATTTAACCTGTATTAACCTTAAATATGAGGGATCAGATCCTCAGATGCCATTTTTTCAACAGAATAAGCTCCACTTTAATGAACTACAGTGTTTCAAATTATTGCCATTTACATATCTTAATGATGACAGTTAATCATTATTCCCCTCAAATAGTGGTCCAATACAACTTTTAAAATTTGCAAATTTATCAGCATCTCTTGCTTTTTTGGCACTTATCTCTAGTCCTTCCTGCTCCAAATGCTAGTCTTCCATGCAAACTTTGGAAAATCCTACCCTGTGCAGTGAGATAGAAAATCAGGAGTAATTTGAAAGTACAGGCCTAATTTACGCAAGATGATACAGCATGCCGGCATGCCAATTTTAGTACATTTTTACGTACAAAAATCAAAGGAGCCCTAGCTAACATTCTGCTGAAGACGGACTGCAGGAAATTAGTATTCCTTTTGTAGAATTTATTTATGCATTGTGTTAAGGTCAAAAATGGAAAGGATTATCTAATTTTCTCTGGTACACTTTAGAAATCAGGCAATAGTCACATCTACTTAGTACCACTTTTTGAGCGACTTAGTTTTAATTTAGTGAAAGGTATAATTGGGCTAGCATTTATGTGAGATAAGACTGCAGGTGGGGGTATCTAACTGAATACAGATGAGATGAACAGAATTTTACAGATTTCTCTACTTATATCAAACTATGTAGCTAAGTCTACTCTTATGTTGGTCTGACTGTGAATTTTGATAAAACCAGAGACTGAACCTGAATAAAGCCTACACAGTGAATAATATTCTCTTCCATAAATGTAATCACACTCATGGAGGAAAAAGAAAACAAAAACAAAAATCAAAAAACCACCAAACAAACAAAAAACGGTAGAAGAAAATTTAACAATTTTTGAAATTGGCATTCTGAAAATTAATTTAAACTACATCAATGAAATCATCTCAATCTTTTCATCAATGAAATATCCTCAAACCCCATGGGAAAGAGATGGCTCTGTGCTATTGCTATACTGACAAAGATTCTTAAATGTAGGAAAGCTTCTGTGAAAACCAATAAAATACCTTGACATTTTTCATTACCTTGTACATATATGCGTGCAAAATTTGCAAATGATTCTTAATTTATTTTCCAAGATACTTTTGGTAACAGCAGAGAGAGTCAGGAAGGAACCAAACTTTAGGAATTCATTTTTAAAAGAGCAGTCTAATATAGTGCATATTGCTTTAGGTATATATTGTCACCTTTCTGAAACCAGAACTATCCTACAGTATACTCTGCCATTTTGATATGAATGCAATCTCAAAAACGAAAATTACTACATAATCTCTTAATAAAAAAATCAGCTTAGCATCTGCCTAGATATATATCAGCGTATTCAAAACTTACTGGAGAGTTGTTAATAGTTTTCTCTAGAATGTTGAATATTTATTTTTGAGCTGCATTAAACCAAATAATAACTAATGCTATTAGTGCCTACTTTCTTGAAAATCAGGTGTGCCCTGAAGCAACTCAATTTTCTTAGATCCTTCAGTTATCACAAATTCTATTTCGTTCATGCAGTCCCAGAGATTTAGTATGGGAAATCAATGGTAAACAGGTACACTTTAGTCAATTGAAATAACATCATTGCCAAGATTTACTAGGTCTTTTTCTACTTTAGACATCAAGTCTAGAATTCTGTAGATTGCCTTTTTCTGCTGGATATGATGTTTAATCAATTAAAGACAATTCTTAAAGCAGCCTCTCAGAGAATTAGCAAAAGCTACTTATTACTTTAATAAATACAAGAACTTTAGGTAAAAATTATTGAAATATGTTTTTAAAATATTTTTGGCTTTTATGCCTTTTGAATGAGATCCTAAAGAGCTGCCAAACTTACCAGAAGTCAGTATTACTTGTGTTAGTAACATCTGGATAGACTGGAGAGATGGGCTGATTCCAATGAGATGAAGTTCAGTAAGGCCAAGGGCCTGCTCCTGCACTCTGGCCACAACAACCCCGTGCAGTGCTACAGGCTGGGGACAGAGTGGCTGGAGAGCAGCCAGGCAGAAAGGGACCTGGGGTACTGATTGACAGGAAGCTCAACATGAGTCAACAGGGTGCCCAGGGGGCCAAGAAGGCCAGTGGCATCCTGGCTTGTGTCAAAAATAGTGTGGCCAGCAGGACAAGGGAAGCGATCCTTCCCCTGTACTCTGCATTGGTGAGGCCACACCTTCAGTACTGTGTTCAGTTCTGGGCCCCTCAGTTCAGGAAAGATATTGAGGTGCTGGAGCGGGTGCAGAGAAGTGCAATGAGGCTGGTGAAGGGACTTGAGCACAAGTCCTATGGGACAAGGCTGAGGGAGCTGGGGTTGTTTAGTCTGGACAAAAGAAGGCTTAGAGGTGACCTCATCATTCTCTACAACTACCTGAAGGGAGGTTATAGCCATGTGGGGGTTGGTCTCTTCTCCCAGGCAGCCAGCAACAGGGCAAGGGGGCACAGGCTTAAGCACTGCCAGAGGAAATTCAAATTGGATATTGGAAAGAAATTGTTTACAGAGAGTAATCAGGCATTGGAATGGCCTGCCCAGAGAGGTAGTAGATTCACTGTTCCTGGAGATTTTTAAACTGAGATTGGGCGTGGCACTTAGTGCCATGATCTAGTAAACAGACTGGAGTTGGATCAAGGGTTGGACTCAATGATCTCGGTCTTTTCCAATCCAATCGATTCTATGATTCTATGATCTCTCCTGGCTGCAGCTGAGGAAAACACAACTCTTTTAGGACAAAGACTTAACAACAGATGAAAACACAGAATATTTAACTACACTTTCCCCATTTGGTTACCTAACATGATGGAAAAACTAACACATCAGGCATGCACATGCAGCAAGCATTCCTGTCCTTATTAAACACCATGCTTTATGCAGGCTGAGAAAAAAAAACAAATCTTGAAAACAGACCTTCTCTTTTCCATGAGCAAAATGGTTCTGTGACTGTCATGGAAGAAATAGTGGACTAAGCCAGGATTATGAGAATGAGTTAATGTAAAATGCCAGCATGTAGGAGACATTGTACACATCTCCATATAATATTCCTTCATTCTGGGAATCTGCTCTGGTGAGACTTGAACCATCTCCTGAGCTGCATCCAAAGCAGTGTGACCAGTAGGCTGAGGGAGGTTAGACAACAGAGATCCATAAATTCATACATTTTTAGAAACATATAACTTTAAAAAAAACCCCTAACTAAACCAAATCAAACCAATCCAAAAAACAAAACAAACAAACAAAAAACCAAACAAACAACAAAAAAAAAACAAAAAAAACCCCAAAAAACCAAGGTTAATTTTATAAATATTACTCAAGAGAAATACTAATTCATATGAATTTTGAACTGAAGACAGTGTGCATGGATACTGTAGAAGTAACTTAAATTAGCTGTCATTAACCTTACTCATAAAATTTAATATAATTCAACATTATCAATATGCAAAGTCTTCAAAAATTTATTCAGAATTTGTGGATACTAAATTTATCAAAATCATCCTTATGTATGGAGAAAAAGTCTTAAAAATCTCTTGAAAATAAAAATATCTTAAAAGCAAATCCAGTGGGTAAAAAACATTTACTATTGCCCCAGTTAAATGTCTCTAAGATATTTGTGAGGTCTGTCTGTAAACATCTCCTCTGCACTGCATGAATGTGGGTTTTTGTTTGTATGAGGTTATTGCCTTCATCCTTCATCCTCTGCAAGTGCAAGATCCTACACTTGGGTTGGAGAAATTCCAAACACAAATACAGGCTGCGTGGTCAATTGATTGTCACCCTGAGGAGAAAGGCTTGCAGGTGCTGGTTGATGCGATAACATTACACACCGATATTTGCTTGCATCTCTGAAAGCCAATCATGTCTGGGTGTGGCCAGCAGACTGAGAGAGGTGATTCTGTCCCCTACTTTGTTTCTGTGAGACCCTCCCTAGAGTCCAACTCTGAGGTCCTCATCACAGGAAAGACCTGAACCTTTTGGAGCTGGTCCAGTGGAGGGCTACGAAGATCAAGGAGCTGGAGCATCTTTGCTATGACATTATTTCAAAAGTAATGATAAAGATACTTATTTTAAAGAATTCAGATTGGTATTATAAACTAAAATCTGAAAAACTGGAAACTCAAAGAAATAATGGACTGTACAAACACAGAAGGCATGGACGCAAAGTGGTCTGCAGCTGAAAAACAGCATGGTTTTCAATGACAGAACATCCCAGGTAAGGCCAGGTATTGAGGAATAAGGAAAACCATGAATAAATAAAGGAGTGAGAAAGCACAACTTTGAGTCCTATTTATGCAAGCTGTGTAGTAGAAACTACCTTGCTAATTTTTACTTATAAACCAGACAGAATTATTTATTATGAGCTTGGAGAAACTGCATGTAACCAAACATACATGACACGTATTTGTGAGACCTCGACAGTAGCCAGTGGATAGTCTTACATTAAGTTTCAATATTTTGCATATTTCATAATATTTAGAAGCCCAAATCCCTTTCCAAGAGCATTTTATTTGATTTTTCATATTGAATAATCCCGATTAGAAATTGCTGCCACTGTACACAAATTGTATCTCAGATCCATACAGGTTTAGTTAAAAAAAAACCAAAAAACAAACAAAAAAAACCCCTCACCAAATCATTATTTTAAAACCCAGATTGAATCAAAACAAAAACAAATAACTAACCACATACACAGACAAAGAAAAAAAAAAAGAAAAAAGAACCTTGCAGGTTTTCATAAAACTGTTTCAGAGCATTAAGAACACCTTGCTAAATGAAATTTCCATGCATAAGCAGCATGATCATTTTTCATATATTTTATTTAATTACTCTGTGATAATGGTGCAAACAATGGGAGATGATGGCAGTACTTTCTGCAAGAGAAAGAGAGAATTTTTTCATGAAAAATTAAATGCCCGTTCTGTGTGGCAAAATGGTTTTTGCTTAACAAGAGGATTTAATTAAAACACCACCAGCAATTTTTAACATTGATCATAAATAGGTCTAATGGTTTACAGGACATGGAATGACTCATCAAAGTGAGCAAGATGCACCAAGTACCTGCAAGTCTGTTAATTTTTATTTTATTTTTTTAATTTATCATCCTTTTCCTGTTACTACTTTAATTTTTAGGTAACTGAGCATGATATTTTATCTGATTTGTCAGTGGCATTCAGGGTGGGAATGGAATCAAAACATCCGCATCTTCCTATTTCTGGCACTGACAGCATGTTTACCTAACATCGGATCTTCAACAATAGCAATTATATTATTTTTATTTTATATTCAGGGCTTGCTTGTTTACCTTTTCTATGGTTGAAAGTTTATTTGTTTTCAATTTTAATCTTTAATTTTCTATCCAGTCATTTTCATGTCTGCAACTATTCTTTTTCTTCAACATTTTTGATTGATCAGTATCATGGTGTTTCACTATTTGCTTGGGTTTTTTATTGCTTATATTGCACTCCTTGGAACCTCTCACCTTATCTCTGTGGTAATTGCATCCTACTGTGTTTCCAGCATTTGCTATTTAAAATACTCTGACTGTTGCCTGGTACTCTGTTTGAAGACTTTCCCTATTTCGGAGCAAGTTGTAAGATTAACTGTATAGTAACAATTTTTTTTTATTTTTCTTTAATTACAATATATGTTTTCCTCTCTGAACAGAATTGCTGACTATAATTGAAATAAAGGCCATGCTAATTCAAATCAAACTGAAAGCTCTTTTATGTTTTAGTGTTATTGTCTGTTTCTTTGAAGGAAGTGGGGAAAGGAAAAAAGAAGCAGGGCAATTAACTGGAGGAGTGAGAGGAGTAACTGACTAAGATATAAAAGACAAAAAGACAAGTTATTAACAACAAATCACCTACCTATCAACCTACTTGGTCTATTTCTCCAGTACTTCCTGCTTAAAAAGAAAAAAAAATCCAACCAACTAAAGAGAAAACCACAAGAATCTGATTCTATCAGACCTTACTACAAAAATAACAAAAGCTACTGGATCAGACAATATCATATTGAAATATGATCTAGAGAATGTTTAAACCAGAGGTCTTGTATCTTTGACAGGATCAGAAATTTGCAACAGGAGCAGAGAAAATGGACCAAGAGGCAAAAGAATATGCTAGGAAGTGGGTCTGAAAGCACTCTCCTCTGAGAGTGCTGGTGGCTCCATTTGTTGTCCTCAGAAAATGAGAAGGCTGTAGACAGGCATCTCCTCCCAGAGGAGAGCTGAAAAGGGGTGGACATGATTTCTCACAAGGCACATAATAATTTGTAGTTCAGGAAATGGATGTGATTCCTCCAACCAGTGTGACTGAACTGTCCCAGTGCAAACTGCTCAACCCAGATAACGTTTCTTTAGGTGGCATATTTTTTATGGTAATGACAGAGAAACTGCTACTTTAGTGATGCTCTTCATTCAGCATAAGGAAACAAGGACTCTTTGATGCCCTTTATCAGTACATCATTGAAATCTAAAATTTGTAGATATCACAGTGGGGAAAGCAACTATATTTCTTCATTAACTTAACAGGAATTTGTCCCTTGACTGCAAAGAATGCAGTTGTCTTGCCAAACCTCTGAAGGAGTTTGAAGAAGGGTGCATGGTAAGGCTCTTTTTCAGTGACCATGACAAGCATCTGTAAATGTCCTCTTTATTTTGTTTAAAAGACAAAGGTAAAAGATGCTGGTATCTCCCCAGGGACATGGTTAGTCCTTAAACCAGGACTTATCTTTTATATTTTAAAAAATAATAAAAAAACCCCAACATCCTTCATTTGAGGGGAAAAAACCTAGCAAAACTACCATAATATCTTGCATTTAGTTCCACTGGCTGCTTACTTTGATCATAAAAATTGCCTATAAATTTTAAATATAGTCAAGCTTTATCTGACTGTAAATTCTAGTACATTATATTATGTATTTATATATTAATATAAATATCCATTGTCCAAATTTTATTTTCTACACAGGTACTTCTGGATGAAGATCAGGCTCCCTTTTGTCTCTTTCCTGGATCATGTTGCCTGTATATGTTGGTGTTTCTGTCTGACATTAGTAGGAAAGTAAAAGTTTAAACTCTACACAAACTGTAAAGCCTCGAGAAAAAAGGACTCAGATTTACGGGGAAAAAGTCCCTTAATCACAGGATTGGATAAGAAACCTTAGCAAGTTGTGAGTGTTGAATGTGATTGAGACCAGAAACTGTTTTGAGCAGGCACAATAACTTGGTATTTCTCACATATGCTGTTTTGTAAAGAAATTATTTATATGAAATAAAATAGATCTTTTTAATTAGAATTATTGTGGAAAAGCTAGTTAATGAGAAAGAGATCATGAAGATTCATTAATGAAATTGGGTAAGCACTAGAATATACTACCCTGAATTTATTGCACAGCAACTCACTGGGCAGCTCAGCCTCACACAGTTCCTTTCTCATTTCCTCACCCAGTGGAATGGGGAGAGAACAAAAAAGGTAAAAACTAGAAAACTCTTAGACTGGGTTAAAGGCAGTTTCATAGGTGAAGCAAAAGCCATGTACACAAGCAAAGCAAAACAAGGAATTAATTCACCATTTCCCATGGATAGGCAAGTGTTCAGCCATCTCCAGGAAAGCTGGGCTCCCTCAAATGTAACAGCTTCTTGGGAAGACAAACACCATCACTCCAAACATCACCCTCTTCCTCCTTCCTTCCTGAGCATGAGGCCATATGGTCTGGGGTATCCTTTGGGTCAACTGGGCTCCGCTGTCCTGGCCGTGTCTCCTCCCAGCTCCTTGTGCACCCCCACTGGTGGGTGGGGTGAGAGGCAGAAAAGGCCCTAAGGCTGTGCAAGTGCTGCTCAGCAGTAACTCCGGCTCCCTCCACCACAGGGGGCCCCCAGTGTGTGTCTTTGCTGTGTTGGGGTGCCCGTAGCTGTAGGCAGCATCTAGACTTCCTGAGGAAGGAATGCCACACTTCAACTAATGCAGCCTGGGATACTGTCGGCCACCTTCTCTGCCAAAGCTCACCGCTGGCTCATGTTCAGCCTGCCATATGCTAAGACACCAATCTTTTCAGCAGATCTGTGCCCCAGCTTGTCCATCATATAAATATATATATATATATATATATAATTTGCGAGGCTATAAATTGGTTATTGTGAGATAAAAGGGAGCTGAAGAATAACTTTTTTGACCTTTTTTTCCCAAGGTGACATTACATCTTGACAGCTTTTGTCTGGTTTCTGATATAGCTATTTTGAACTTGGAGCTGTGCTTGTGAGAAAAAATCTAGTGCTTTTAATGGAGGGCAATAATTTGTCATTTATTCCGTTCTATTCAAATTAAGTCTGCGTAATAGCTTTGATTTTAAAAAAAATAAAGCAACACAAATGTCACTAAACAGATAAAAACTAGTCGGTTAGGCATTAGTGTTTTCAATTGAAGACAAAATCTTTACAACATTGTCTTTCCCAGACAATTTTTATTTCCTGACTTACTGGTTCCTTTAAGTGAATTTGAGAGTTGAGAATTATGAGGAGGGATATTTTAATACACATTCTTATAGTGATTGAGGGGTATTTTTGGTTATTTAAACTTGCATTACGTGATCAGCTGCATTTGCTTTCGGATTATGAGGTGTAGAGAGTTTCCTCTTGGGCTGTACCTCATGAATTAATGACTTGTTTTTCTTGTTTTGTAGCTCACTCAGATTTGAGTAGTTTTCTTTTCTTATACTAAGTTATGAAAAAAGCTTTTACACTCATGTAATTTCTGAGATAAGCTTCTACATCTGCAATGTAACAAAGTTGTGGTTTTGGCAGAGGGGTTCTTTTTTGTGCCATTGAACATAGGTTTCCCTATGCTCTCCTCTATCTTCCATTTGTTATTACTTTCTGATTTGTCCAAACTTTGCAGTGAAAGCATTTGGCCTTTTGTTGATGGTCATATCACTGCCAACAACTACAACAACAAAGGCTTTAAACCACTGAAATACAGGGAAATCTATTTACCATGTGCTGGAAGTGCAGCAGTAGAGCACAAAGCCTTTGGAAAGTGCAGGCCTTGCAAGGGAATGCATGTTAATTTACCACATTACTTTGAATCATGAACTGCATCACCAACCCTTGAAAACTTGTAGTAACCAGAAACAGTTGGCTGAACTATGGGAGAAAGGCAATACATTTTAATTTTACCCCCAAAGCTATTGCATTTTCATCAAATGAAGAAGTCGATAAAATGTTTGTTATAACATGATTTATCTAACATATATGAAAGTTACAAAATGTTATGCCATTCTGCAGAGCACAGCACTTTGCCTGAGGCTACCTCACTGAAACCCCTCTCACTCCAAAAATTTACAGATGCCAAAAATTCACCCACAGGGGAGTCATCTGATTTGCAGTCTCCAATACACAGCATGCTGAAACTGGGATGCTTCCCTGCAGTTACTCACCAAATATTTGTAATAGAGCAAACTGAACAGTGAGAGGCAGTGAATTCTCCTGCAGATGAGACTATTTTAGAGATACGCAGCACATTTCAAGTCACTTTAGCATTCATGACCAATCTCTGCTACATGTCATTCATACACGATGCTTGTAGCACTGGTAAAGCTTGTTAAGGTGCTATTTGCAATCTAAGCACTCTTGTCAAATGACACCAGCATTTCCTAGCTGATAGACAAAGACCCCTCACATCTGTAGTCTTAAGATCCTTCCTTTTGCTCATTCCTTTAATCTTAAAGACATTTTCTCATCATAGAATAATTTGTCTGATTACACTACTCAGAGGATGAGTCCTATTCATCAGCTTCATTCCT
Source organism: Campylorhamphus procurvoides (assembly GCA_013396655.1). Taxonomy (NCBI): domain Eukaryota; kingdom Metazoa; phylum Chordata; class Aves; order Passeriformes; family Dendrocolaptidae; genus Campylorhamphus; species Campylorhamphus procurvoides. Next base: position 2,622,443 of record WBMV01002889.1, read on the forward strand.
CTTTAACAGAATTGTTAAGCCTTCAGTTGCATTTATGCCTAGTATCCAGATTTTAGATGTTCAAACTAAAGTGCAGAGCCTATGAAGAAAAGTTATCTGATAGCTGTACGAGTGGTACTTGTTAAAAACCTTGTCCCAGTTTTCATGTTATTGTTGATACTGATGGTTTGATTAATTTGCTTCATTTGACAGTTCATCAGCATTTGCTGAGCTTTTACCTTGCTGTTTTACATTAGAGCTTTAAAATCCCACTGTAAAGATATTGAAAAAAAAAAAGTAACGCCCAACTATCAGCTGTTGGTCATAGCTGTGGAATTTCAAGTAAGGATTTGAGGGGCCCCTGGAAATTCTGTGTATACTAACTTAGTTGTGAACAACTCCCTTCACAAAAGGGAAAAGGAAGAACTACTCCCGAGTGTACTGATTAAGTACTTGACTTCCTTTTTCACATTGAAGAGTCATTAGCATAATAAAATTTATTGTTCTCTTGCCCTTAAGAATGAGAAATTGAGAGCCCTTGCTGCAGAAGTACTATCAATACGTAAAAGGAAGTTTACTACTCCCTTAGCTCTTTAATCCTAACAGTTGCTCAAATACTCTGAACCAGAAACAAGTATTACTTCAGAGAATTAGGGAGGTCTAGTGAATAATTGTGCACAGTGATGCCAGCAGTGAAAGAAGCTTTGCAATTTTCCACAGAAGCTTACACTCCCTAAGCGCCAGTGGTCTCCTAAAGAGCTATACCAATCCATCACACATACATCGCTGCAAGGGCAGCTTTGAGTTTTCTCTCTCACAATCACATTGAATTTATGTCCCTGCTGTTGGAATGCTACAACTCCAAAATCACACAGTATAAAATTCTGACATAGAGGAAATGTTGCTGGATTTGGTTACCCAGAATGTTCTCTGGGTTGATGCAGAACACTTATAGGTAGCCACCAAAGAAAGGAGTATGCAAGTGAGAGGCATGAGTGGGAAATATATGGGGCAGTGTGCAACAGACCATCAGTGTTTGTAACACACTGTGTTATTGCAGATGTTTAGGATAAGGAATGGAAGGCAAGAAAGGGTGACATCAAGAGGATTTCAGGAGCAACAGGGGGAACAAAGTAACAGAGGGAAAGGGGGATAAAATGATCTAGTGAGGTGCGAGCTGGGGCCTGTCAGTCCATGTGCCCAGATGCGTTTGCAACAGACAACACAGCCTCTCCTGCCTCATCATTAAACTCCATTTTGAATGTTTTCCCTGAGTAAAGACTCCCTGAGGAGCAGGAGGGCTGAATATCTGCCCTGCTGTGGGGCCAGGGCTGTGGGACAGGGAAGGGCACCAGAGAAATACAGTGTGCTGGCAGTGGGTGAATGTGTGGGGGTGCACTTTTGTCTGTGGTGTAAGGGGGGATGTTCCAGCAGCTGGAGTGGGACTGCAGCTAAAGAAGCTTGTACATACAGGTGCCACTGACTTGGGATCCCAGCGACAGCTACTGTGTAGACTGTCTTAAGCACAGCTCTTGAAGAAAGAATATGGATATGTTTATCCATGAATTTGTTTTCCACTAACATCCTGATCAGTCAGCAAGGGGAGCAGGAAGAGGTCTTTGGTGTGTTCATGTCTGTATGAGTGTGCCTGCACATATTGCTCTCTGTGGTTGGCCAGCAGTGGGATCTGGGTGCTGACAATATATCTGCAGCCCCACTGAGGTAGGACCCAGAGAGCAGGGAGTTTCTCAGCCTTGCCTCTGTCATACTTGCTTATCTGGCAACTTGAAACAAAAATAATTTGAGAATCTTTTTCAGTCACTAATTTCACAGTTTACCCAATAGAAAAACTGGGAAGCTCCCAGTATTTTACAGCTAGTTGCTGAAAATACCTATGTGTGTTACCAACATGGTTAGGATGCCTTATCTAAACACAGTTTTAGATCTTGTACCTGACTGGATTTCATCCTTACAAGAAAGCAATGAATTTTTCCTCCATTTATCTGGCTGAAGGTGCAAGCAAAATTATACCTCTGCTTACTTGGGTACTGCGTATATATTTTAGTTTTTTACCCAGGGGATTTCTAAATATTTCTTCAATTTCCATTGTCAAATGAATCAATCACAAATGAAATTGCCAAAATTCACAAGCCTTAGCCGTAGAAGTAAAATGAAAAATCTACAAGGGTCAGCCAACCGAAACAAATAGGCTTCAAGTGTAATTCTGCAAAAGTGCAACTAACAGTAAAGAGGGTTTTTTTGTATGCCACCTTGTAAATGTTGGACAGCAAAGCTGGTGAAGGGTCTAGAGAGTAAATTGTATGAAAAGTAGCTGAGAGAGATGGAGCCTGGAGGAAAAGAGGCTCAGGAGACAACTTTTAACTCTCTACAACTATCTGAAAGGAGGTTGTAGTAAGGTGGAGGTCAGCCTCTTCTCCTAGGCCACTAGTGATAGGGCAAGAGGACATCGCCTTAAGCTTTGCCAGGGTAGGTTCAGATTGGGCATCAGGAAGAAATTTTTCACTGAAAAGATGGTCAGGCATTGGAACAGGCTGCCCAGGGAGGTGGTGGAGTCACCATCCCTGGAGATGTTCAAGAAACAACTGGACATGGAAATTGGTGCTATGGTTTCATTGTTGTGGTGGTATTCAGCAACAGGTTGGACTTGATTTTGGAGGTCTTTCCCAAACTTAATTATTTATAATTCTACAGTACTAAATGTGGCAAAAACATCAATCCTGTAAAATAGAAGAGTATAGGTCACCTAATGTAAAAAATAATGTAATCGTGGTGGTAGAGAGTTGTTTCACCACGAAAGCATGGTGTAACAACTCTCATTCAACCACAAGTACATTATTTTCAGATGTTAAATGATACAAACAAGAACTAATTCCCAGTTTCACTGTCTACATGGAACCTCTGCATTGGTAACAGGAAGAGGAGTTCAAATGGCTAGGGAAGGAGAGGCACACAAATACTCTAAATTATTTTAGCTGTGGGTAGAACCTAGGATAGGCATGGAAATTTAGATGTGAAATTAAGGCTTTTTTCCTATTGGCCAGTCTGGAAAGTAAGTTTTCTCAGTGTGGGAGTGTTGTAAATAGTGGTTTAGCTCATTTAAAGAATCACCATCAAAGGTGTTGGCAAAAGCAGTTTTAATATAAAAGTGAAAGCACAACAAAGTTGTTCACTCTACTACTTGCTAGATGGTTAAAGCACGCAGAAAAAATAGACTAAAGTCTAAAATCAATCCATCTAAACCCAAAATCAATCCAAAAACTGTCTGCATGGAGGCTGGGGTTGGATGGCAGCCAGGGAAAGGGTAAGGGTATAAAGAAATAAGGGAGACCCTCCCCCTGAATCACAAGGTTTACAGTGGCCTTGACCAATGAATTAGGCCTGAAGGTTTTAACTCACTTAATTGATAACTTAATTTAAACAATTTAACAAAAGATTCTTAAATGATTTACTATACCACAACATGAACTCACTTATAGGCCTAACACATGAATCTAACAAACTTAAGAATCTAAGAAAGCAACATTCACAGTACATTTGCTATAGCATAGCCACAAATAAACAGACCTAAATGAGTATGTGTAAGGTATATCTGTGAAAAATTCCCCTCAAATTTAGTGCTCGTATTGGATGCCTTTGCATCTTCTCACTGGATAAAGGGTTGAGCTTCAAGGAATGGGGATATCAGTCTGGGCTCTGGTATCAGTGTTCAGCAGCAGTCCCCAAGTATAGCAGACTTGAGAGTTTTCTATCTCTGAGAGGTGTCCCACTCTGAGGGAGATTGCTGGTTGCATCTTGGTGCAGTACAGGAGAGCTCAAAGAATCTCTCTTGGGATCACCATTTATGGGGTCGCTAAAAAAGGGCATTAAAGTTGCATTTAGTCATAATAATTTTCCATCGTGGCCACAATTTAGTTTGATAACTTTCTTTGAAAGTTCAATAGCAAAAATGTTATTCTATTTGGGTTGCTATTCAGGTAATAAAAGCAAGTTACCAAGACTATTCGTTAAAAACAGGAGCTTGTCAGACAGCATAAGTTCCTGGGAGCAGACAGTGTTTCTGATAAGCTTAAAAGGAGCTTAGCCCAGGTGCTGTTCATCAGGGCTGAGGCCACAGAGTGGAAAACGTTTTAATGATCATCAAACATTTTATATTTCTCACTAGTCCAAACCACACTGTGTAGCATAACACCCACAGAGCCATGAAGTTTTGCTATGAAATAAAAGATGGAGCAGAGTGAACCGGTACATTCAGTCATTACTTTCACACACAGATGTGCCTGAAAGCTAATGTTTTATAGTGATTCCAGTTACTGCGTTCAAGAAAAGACATACTGGATTTGACAGCCATGCAATTTCACCCACACATCTGGAAGCACTTGAAGCCTGTGATATTCAGCTGTCCCAGCTCACCACAAAATCGTTTTTCATCACCTGCACTTGAATATTTTCCTTGCAGTTGAATGCTTATTTTGTTTTCAGATTGTACTTGGAAATGCAGTTCACTTATACAATTCTTGTCAACACAGGATGCTCATGAGCACACTTCTGGTGAGTCAAGTCTATAAATTTATTCCTTTGTTGCAGTGTATTTCTGATATTACTAAATGGAAGTAATGTTCCATGGTGAAAAATTTAAAAGCTGATGGTACTGTATTCTACTTAAAATAGATGCCCGATGAGCTGCTAAAACAAGGAATTGGGTAAATTTTAAACAGAAATTAAAAATCCACAGGGCAGATGTATTGTTACAAACCACATGAAAATGAAACACCTTGTTTAAAGACTGGAAAAAAGACAAAATAGTTAAAACATGTCCTCATATCTTTGAAGTTAGGGTCAGCCGAAGAACACAAAATGACCTGGTAAAGATCTTCTAAGGCAAAATGCAAACAATGTTTAAGTTACTGCTGTTTGAAGGAAGCATCTACATATGATGCTATCATATATGGATAACATCGGCTCACTTTAGAAAGGAAATGTGGTATTAGAAAGGAAATGTGGCATTACACTCACGACATTTTCACTGTAAGGCATCTAGGAAAAGACTTTTCAAAAGCTTGCTGTCTTGGGCTTCTGGTTTGAAAAGTAAATGTGCAAAGGTATGCCTGAATTGTTCTCCAACCAAACTATCAGTTTTAAAAAGAATGTCCCTTCAGGTTATCAGAAATAGTAAGAATGACAGAATGCTTTAAGATTTATTCTGTGGATTCATTGGTAGAAATCCCTAAAGGAAAAATTTCTACTCATAACTGTAGGTTCCCTCCCTCAGTATTCTGTACTAAGATGGTAATATTTCTTTTACCGTGGACTGTTAAGCAAGCCATAGCTGTAGACATGGTGGAAAGGAGGTCTTTTTCTTTCTAGGCAGTCCCAGTATAGATTGAATCTGATGGCTGTTCAGAGAATATTCAAAGATGCGAAGAGTTCAACAGCAGCAAAATACCCCCGTCTCTTAGGAACTTAGCCATCAGGCATAGCAGAACAAATGAAACAGTTGATTAAAACAAAACTGAGAAAGCAACCAGATGACTATGAAATAACTGAAATTTGATAATTCCCTTAGTTCCAACAGCTCCTCAAACTTCCCTAGCTACTAACAGAAACTCCCTTTGAGGTAATGATAGGCAGAAGTATACACAAGCCAGAACACCTGATGTAGAGTACAAGTGCTCTCAGATACAGGGGGTAAATCATTATGCAAACATTATGTAAATTTTGGAATCAGGTGCATTTGTAAGTAGCTACCAAATTACAGAAATCCAGAACTAGAGCAAAAGCTTGTTTTGACAAATTTCAGAGAAAGAATACCTGGGAGGGTGGAGATCTGGGAATGCAATTAGCCTATGCAAATCCTGAACATAGGCTGTGTCACAAATGCAATGGGCTGTAACCAAACTACAGGCAAGGTCAACTCTTTTGCAAATTAAAGTTACTGGAGAGAAGAAAGCAATAGATAAATTTTAGCATTCAAGTCAGCTGAAACTGTGCAAGCAAGGAAATTTTTCTGTGGAGACCCATCTCTGGTGTATTCATGCAAAGAAGGAATTGGTAAGAAAGGTTAATTTTTGCTTCTTTCTTCTGAGTGATTTTTAGAGAGCTGATTTTTTGTGTCCATAGCAGTTCTTGTAAAAATGGATACTAAAATTTGGAATTATTTGGGCAAAGATCCCCAATAAGAAGAAAAAGAACTGAAGTTTTTAATCCATAGTGATACTACTTTTGTAGTGCACTCTTTAATTTATGTCTTTAAAAATTCAAGTCCCATTAGAAAGGTCATTTAAGGTAAGAAATCCATATTGAACCCAAGACAGGAGCTGAGAATAAAGGAAGACCAAATCCTTGATTCAGAGAAATCAAAGTATTGGCAGAGAATTGATTTTAAAATTGCTTTACTGAAAATATTAGTCATAGAATTCTAGAAATTGTTCAGAGTGATATAACTCTCAAAAAATTACAGAAATAGTATAACCTTGTAAACATAACAGAAACAAAAGAGTCTGGGGAATGAAGTGCTCTCAGTTTTTCAGACGCTAAGAAATCTTTATAAGTGGCTGACTACTTAGGGCCAACTCTCCTCAAGATTCTGCTGTGTGCCAGAATTCTTTTCCAGAGGAAGAGAGCTCATCTATTACTCTATAATTGTTAGCAAAAACCTGAATTAATAGCTATACTAAAAGTGGATGTACTTATTGCTGTGTTTCTGATAGCCCAGGGTTAACCTTTATACTAATTTAGTTTTTGTTGTTACCTAAGCCACTTTGGTGTTCTGTAGTCAGCTCTCACTACTATTTCTTCTGCTCTTTCTTGCCTACAACCTGATCTCTGGGTGATCACAGTTCTCCTAAAAGTCTTGAAATGAGACAAAGGCTTAGACTTTCTGTTCCTGGGACAGAGACACAGCCAGCGATACATAACCTGTTTTTCCTTAGTAGTCTCTCTTCTGGTTTTGTGTGCAGCGTTATCCATCATGGAACCCAAAGTCTTGTTCAGAGTCACTGGTTCCGAGATGATCTCCAAGTTCAAAGCACACTCAAGTCTTTGACTGAAGATATATGACTTTTTTTGCCCGTATTAGAGCAAATAGTTGCTTGTTAACTCACCTACCAATTGAGCAGTGTCATTCCTTGAGAGGAATGTTTGACCTGCTACACTCATTTGAAGTCTAGCTTCTGCAAAATGAGTTGCATTTAATCATGATGCCAACAAGCAGTAAGAACCTGATGACACACTTTGTTTCCTAGGATCTTGTGCATCTGGATATAAACTCAAAGTCAAAAAGCCTTGAATAAACAGGATGAGAAATTCTTCATTTAAATGAGACCTGTTTCATATTTAGTTGGCTTTTTGGGTTTTGTGATCTCCCCAGCCTGAAGAATAATCCTGTAAATCTGTGTGCACTTATTTACCACCCGAAAACTATAGGTGTGTCCCTCTCATATTTTCTTTAAATTTGTCACAATTGCAAAAATGGTTGTCAGGATGCTCCTGATCAAAACTGTTTGAAGAAAAAAAATTGCATAAATTTTGAACAGCATAATTTCAGGGATAACTGCCCATTCTTACGGATAAGAGAAAAGCCTTTGACTGTGCAATTTGTTTATTTAGTTAATCTAGCATTGTTATCTGAGCACCTTTGATGGGATAAAACTGCAGCAATTCTATCTTAAGTCTGTGTGTTTTAGCAGTCCATATACATTTCTGACAGTCTAGCGATGTTTGGTTAGGTGAAGTAGATGCTCATTGATCCTTGTAGCTTTCTTCTTTTTGGCAGAGAGTTCCTTCTTGAAACCTCTGTGTTCCTGTGGTTTAGCTTTTGGTTTTGTTTGTTTTTGCTTTGCTGTTGTTTTATTTTGCTCTTTGTTTTTTCTTTATAGTTCTTAAATCCTGGAAATATGTTTTATCAATTCACAGTAAAACTAAATAAGTGTGTTTCTTCCTTTGATGTGGTAGGAAAATGCTAACCCAAGTTCAATACACCGTAGTAAGCTGTTTGTTTTTGGCCGGCATAGGAGTGCAGTGTATTTCTTTGTCACAGAAGAAATCAGCTAGATAAGGTGAATTTCACAGAATACTCTTTCCCATTCCATCTTGTCTTGAGACAAATTCCTGCTACTTTTCTTACTGCAGTGGTCAAAGGAAGCATTATATGTATGGAACAATATAAAACAATCCAGGAAGAACTCAAACCCCATTATTTTTCAGAAAATCCAAAAGCAGAAGAAAGTCAGAAATAACAGCTGTCAGAAAGCACTTTGGCTGTGCAGTCAGCATTTATCTCTCTTTATTGGATCCCTGTATTATTTGCATGGTCACATTTACATGGGATCTGGAAAGGGTAGTGCTCACTATGAAGCAGTTGTTTGCATTCCTGTTTATTTTGATTGTTTCATGTGTTTTCTCTATTTTTAGTTACTGGTCACCATTAAACCTTTATAAAATTAGCTGTTGGCCCTTTGTTTAAGGCCTCTTCTATGTAGTACCCAGAACTGGTATCTTCGCTTGTTTCACAGAATGAGTTTCTATTCTATAAAATGGTAAAACAGGATGCAATGAGTTCTGTATTCAAACCATTAATTAATTTTAACTGCCTTTATTTGCACACTCAGTTTTTGCCTTAGTAAATACAGGTATTCAAGCTGATATAGGGTTCATGTCAAATACTTATGATAGGTTCCATTTGCTCCAATGTACTTTGATTGGTCTTCAGGTACTGCTTCAGGGTGGGAACAAGACTCACATAAGTCCTATGTTCTCTCTGCTGGACCACTGTACATTTCTTGCATACCTTATGGTACCTTACATGCCATAGATGCGGATAGAAGGAAATTAAGTCAACCACCTCATCAATATATTCACTTCAGTCTCAAAACTATTAATTGTAACATGATCTTGATTGACTGGCACAAATATTTTCCTTCCAGAAAAAAAAAATTCTATCTTTGTACCAAACCTATACAGTACACTAGAGAACCTCTGTCAATTACTGAGGTCAGTGCTGGACACAACCAGACGTGCCATGTCATCATGTGATGCAATTGATGGAAAATTCCATGTGCCTTGTAGCATCATAGGTGATTTTTTCTGTTCCTTCTAATTTGTGTGCTTGCAGCTGCAGTATATTCTCTATTAAAAATTTCTTACCTCATTATCACCATATGATTAGTTTTCACTCCTTTTTTCTCACTTTTTTTTAATCTTATTCATTGGCTCTTTGCAACTCCTGTACTTGTTTTCTGTAACTGACGTATCATTTCTAATTGAAACTCTAATGTCACTCCATTTTCTAACTCCCTAGTCAAATACATTTGTTGCCTCCTGTTGTTCCACCTGGACTTAACTCCAAATATCTTTTTTTTCCTCTCACTATTATAGCATAATTTGTGGATTCCTCTTTAATCTCAATCTTTCTTTTACAAAAATATTTTTGTAAATCCTCTCCTCAGTTCTTGCCAGTCCTGCTTTGATCTTTTCTCTTTTTTCATCATCTCTATTATCTTTCAATTCACCTTTGCCTTTATCTGCCTTAATTCCCAGTATTTTCAGCTTTTACCGAAGTCTTTCCAGTGTGTATCTTATTTCCTCAAGAAACTTATGATCAATCTGCCTGCATTCAGCTTTATTTTCTTTGTCCAACTACTCTCAGTATTTCAACAACGTAATTTACATTTTCACACTCAGTACTATCTCCCCTTTTGCCTTGGCTTAGTTGCTTTCTGATCTGCATCTTTTAATCTTATTATTCAAATTACTCAAAGCCCCTTCTTCCTCATAGGCTGATGAAAGAAAGATGGGTGCTGTCAACAGTAGGAGGCACATTACTTTTAGTTAATTTGTCTGCCACTGGACTCCAGATATTTAAAACCAGAGCACAAAAGTCATGTGAGGACAGAGAAATTCATATAGTGTGAATGAACTCCTTCAAATCTATGAAGTAGTTTAAGCAAATATTCAGTAATATGAGGAAATTTTATTTTTAAAAGTATTCTAAATTTGCTAGATTTGTATAGAATTCCGTATCATAAGTTAACTCCCCCCTAAAAAGAGCCAAGGTCTTTTTCTGAAGACAAGGGTTTTGAGAACAGGAGTACCCTGCATAGTATTATTTCTGTGTAGCATAATTTGAGAACTGAGAGGATTCCAAATTTGTATAAAAGTAATTTTACCAGAGTAACTTCAATTATCGTGTATAAATCTAAAAATGTAAACGTTTTCTACACTTGAGACTTTGTGCAATACAGTAAGCCTGATGCAGGTTGCAGAAAGCTAACACTACTCAGAATAAAGAAGAATCTTTCAGACCCTTATTAAACACTATGGCCCAACACCATTTCTGTTATGACTTATTTCCCATATTACAGACACAATGGAAAACTTAAATGTGGTCACAGTCAGATGGCAGAATAATGAGGAGAATTCTTAATCAGAAAAGTTATAGTGATACAGATACAGTGAATATCAGATATACAGATACAGATATAGTGATACAGATTTTATTTGTATGTCCTTATCCAAAGTTGATTGATTTTATTAAGAGACTGTTTCTGTGCCCTTCTGAAAGAGTTTCAGTTCCTCTTTCTGAGAGATTACTACAGGTTATTGGGCTCCCCCATGGTAAACTGTTTAATCTTTCATTGAACAGAGCATTTCAACAGGAAATGAAAATCCCGAACACCTAAAATATAGCAGCATTATTCTCAAGCAAAAGCATTATTCAGAATAATATTGATACAAAAGCTAAATTTCAATTTGTGCATGGGCATTTGGAAAGAACTCGGTCAATATTAGTGTCTGTTAATTTCAGCTCAATAAACCATTTTTAAATTCCAGATTTTTACTGGGAGCTTTTTAATGATTGTCATATTACGCTAAATGTTATTTTGAAATTAACTGATTGCACTTCTATTTAGCTATGATAGTATAGACATAGCTGAAAAAAACTTGTATGCATAAGCCTATATAAAAATTTCATGTAAACATTCTACCTAAATTGATTTGTATATTGTCAAGCAGAAGATAACTTTAGCTGAGCTAATATGATCAGTTGCCACAACTCTCATTGGCCTGCAGACCTCAAGATACACCTGAGTTAAGGGGCCGTGCTACTACCACTCCATCTATATCCCTTACATCAACTAAATAAATACATATGATCAAAGAGCTCCTACACCACTTTCTGGGTGGTGACTCTGACTATATTTTTATGTTTTTGCTTTCACTAGCAGGTCACTGAAGAAGTAATCTTAATGACAGGGTAGTAATCTGCAATAGACAATTTTTTCTAGATGGTTAGATACCTGAGAGATAATACTTGGATATTTAGTAAAAAACAAGTCTCATTTTTCTTATTATATGATTCAAATTTGTTGTGGGATAGATGACAGAATGATTATGTTTTAAAGTATTTTGGTTCCCAAGAATTATTAATATCATAAACCCAGCTAAATACTTCAGCCTTGGTTGATAATCATCCTTCAGCCCAGAAGTAAAAATTTCTTGCAAGTAAATACACACACCTCAATTCTTTCTTTATGTTATGCAACATACACACAAAATTAGGATTTACATAATTCTGATTTTATTTCGGCATGAGTGGATAGAGTATTTGGTATTGCACTGTACGGCATTTTCTTCTGAGCTAGTGTTGTCATCCTCATGATACTGAAAGACCGAAGTTGCTATCGCCTTCAAAGAGAACATGTGAGAGGCACATGAATTGAGGGCAATATGTGAATTAGAGAGGCTTGAGTTAGTAAGGCACAAGGAATGGATCTTTAGCCAGCACACTTGAGAGCAATTTCTCCAAAATCCAGGGCTGACCTAAGAATCTGCAAGGTGAGATTTCAGCAAGAAGTGAATGCAGTCTGTTAATGAGCCCCATCTTGGACTCGAGCACCATTACTGCTGACATAGGCATACAATACAACTGAGAAAGTGTTTTCTGCTGTTTGGCATCCTGGCCTGGGTTCACCAGTTTAGACATAATGCTCAACAGGCGAGCTATGCTGCATCTGGTTCTTGAGACACTTTGTCACATCTAACTCCTTACAGAAATTACTTTTATGTGGCAATAGTGGAAGATTATTTTAAATGCAAAGGAAAAAAAAAGTGTTTTCTATCAGGTAGACACAAAGTGAATCATTCTGAACTAACATGATGTAACACTTAGAGTGCTTAGAAACTGGAGAAATTGGAAACACCAATCTTGGTAAAATAGCTTACAATTTCAAGATAAACAGTCTTAAATGTGACCTTTCTGCATCTGGATATTTAAATGAAATTTTCAGTGTTAACCTTTCATGGGCTTTTGTTTTTAATATGGATAAAAATCACTTTGTGAGGTTGTTATATAACTTTGACAATGTATTTTAATTTTTTTTCTCCGAAGTCTTAATATATTCTACCTGTATCAGCCTTTATTATTTAAATTAAAATTTGAAAGTCAGCAATTGCGAGTACATAAATAATGCTGAAATTAAAAAAAGAAAAGGCTGCTTGTGCAGTGCTCATCTACCTAAGCAAAAGTGCAAAAGAAGTAAAAGCCTGAAAATTTATGTGTGTATTCAGAAATGTTTCCAGTACAAAGCATAAATGAAAATATTTTGCTAGCTCATTTTTAACCTCATTTTTCACATCTAGTACCAGCTTCTATCTATGCCCATATGGAAGACTGCAAGCACTAAGCCATGCTATGATATATCATATGGGCACCTCTGATACCTTTGTTGACACTGATGTGACTGTGAAGGTTTCTAAGTACACACACACATTATAACCATAACATTACCGTTCTGGGATTTGGTCCATCTGGCAGTAACTTAGTAATTTCTGTGCATTTCCATGTAGCTTAAAGTTGTTCACTGGGCAATAATTCATTTTCTCATCTACGGTGTATGAAAGCCTAGATTTGGAAGTCTGTTACTAATGCCCATGTTCTTATGTTTAAGAAGAGCAGTGATCTTACACAGATAAAGGCTTACAAGATGAAGAGGAAAAAGTAAAGACAACAAAACATATATAGTATAGAAATATAAAAATAAAATGGGCTTCTCTGAAAAATTATAAGCTCATTTGCTATGCAGAAGTCTTATCCTCTTGCTAGAGGTCAAAAGATCTTTTGCCAGAAAAAACTCTGCTGATTCTGTTGTGAGCTTGTTCAGTGATCATGGCACATTCTTCTGGCCTTACTGATAAAATTTCCTCAATACACTTGGGATAATGTAGCTAACTAGCAGAAATATCCTAAAGCATTCATTAATTTATTGCACAATGCATAGAGATAAGAAATGACAGCCAGATGCTAAATATTACCCACATCACATTTAATATCTGTTTGATTGCAGCAGCGAACATCTAAGTAATATACTTGGAAGTACTCTTCTCTCCCTCATCTAAGTCAAATGATATAGTGAGGGTAAAAATTCACTCTCAAGTTGTCCATTAGTTTTCAACACAGGAAAAGAAACTCCTCGAGGGGGATCCTGGTGTGTCAGAAAGTTAATGTCAGATACACTCTGGAAAAGGGTTGACAAGTGCTCGTAATTAAGTGCTTGCAACTGAGTAATGGAGGGTTGGGATAACTGAAACAATGTTCAGCCTGGTTGGATCACACCTGGATATGTGGGGTCTCACATTACCCTTGTGAAGCATAAGGTACCATGAGAATAGTCAAACAATAAAATGTTCAATATAGTGCCTGAGAGTTGTAATAGGTACAGGTACTCACTGTAAGGCATCAATAAAGACATTACAGCACATGCCTAGTATCTGGGCAAGACAACTAAGAACTTGAGAAGGGTAATAGTTGGTAACCTCTGTGAGAAGAGACTGTGTGCAGAGTTTTAAAGCAAGTGTTGTTTTACAGGATCAAAATGACAGGCAAGGCAAAGAAATCATCTTAATTTCAGGTGATCCTGTTCTGGTTTTGAATCAAAGCTTTTCATATGAACAGCATGAATAATATAAGAAATTAAAGTAGCAAAATTCAGTCTGAAATTTTAGAGCAGTAGAATCTGATATTTATTTAAGAAATCCTTAAGTGAGTTGATTTCACCTAATCACATATATTCTTACACAGATTTTGTTTATTCACATATGTATTTTCACACTTACATGGTCATGAACATCAAGATATGCATGCTGAAGTTGGCTGTCCGGGAACACTAATGTGTATTAAGAGGATTGTCTCAGATTCTTCTTGACTGAAAACGAGGAACTCTTTTGGTTTGTTTGTTTGCTTTGAGAGAAGCTTAAATACTCTTTAAAACTCAACAGATGTTATTAGGCAGTCCTTTGTTTCAGTGTGTTACATACTTCAGCCTCCATAAAACTTAAACAAGCTTGTTGTTCACAGGGGTATTTTTTTTAATTTTTATTTTCTACTTTTTATGTTTTAATATAATTTTGGAATATACATATGTGGCTATAGTTTGTTTTGCTGGGAATCTAATATTGTATTCTATAACCTTGCTTTCATCTCTCTGCTGTTTAGGATGCATGACTTTCTGCTGATGAGTTGTTTGTGGTGTAGTCTATTAAAAAAGCAGACCTTCTAATCTTGATCAAAACCCCTCTCTTTTACTTAGTTTTATTGCTTAGAACAGCATTGCATTAGAATGTCTTCTGACTGTGGAAGTCTAAGTAGATCTATGGTAAAGCTTTGGCAATGTTACAGCTGGATCTGGCACTGTATTTAAATTGTGTATCAAGGGGAATTATATTAATAGCTCTTTTTTCAGGCTGATTTAATTAGGTTCTAATATTAGTGATTATGATTTATAATAACATCTGGGTTCTACTACTAATAGGAGCTTAATAAATGGAAGATATTCTAAGAAATATTGGTCGTGGCCCAACTGGTTGTGCTCTCCCCAGCTAGATTTTCAAAGGAAAATGGAGTTTACAACAACAGTCATTTGTGGACAGTTAAAAATGTCTGTTTCTTGAAATACCCTAAATGATCAGACTTTTTAATTGGCTTTTGCATTACATTAGTCTGGAAATCTTTTTGCAGTCTGTGCTACAGAGTTGTTAGTGGCTAATAGGAGAAGAAAACTCAAGAAAGAGCAGTCAGCAGTTCATTCCTCTGCTAATGTTCTTTTACAAAAAAAAAAAAACACAAACCTAGTTTCTTTTGTAAAAAAAAAAAAAAAAACAAAACCAAAAGCAAGCAAGCAAACAAACCAAACAAACAAAAAAACCCCACCAAAAATTTGAGTTCTTCTTTAACCAAATCTCTTTATCCGTAAAATTTTGAGTGTAAATCCACAACTTATTTACAAATTTATACTAGCAAGTTAGGACCATTTCATACAAGAGAACTTGGAATTGTCTGGAATCATCTTGGAATAAGTTCTGAACAATACTGGAGACAAATTGATGCAAAATTTAAAGTATAATGAATTGAATGGTGAGACTATAATTATTGGTAGTAAGCATGATTTACTGGAATATAAATCTTGCCAAACAAATCTGATTTCACTGTCAGCCTTCATAAGATTATAGATTTGGTAAATAGAGTTAGAATTATACCACATATTTGACTTAATACCATATGATTTTATAATGAAAGGATTGACTCTCACAACAAGTAGATGATCAGTTGCCTAATAGACAATGGTGAGTTATTACTGAATTTTCTTTTCTATGGCATTCCACAGAGATTGTTTTGGGCATAGTACTATTTAACATTTCCATAGATAACTTGGTAATAAATATAAATCACTACTAAACAAAATAAAGAAAACACACAAACCATACCAGTGGAATGATTGAAGAAGAACAGGTGATTGAACTTAAAACAATGTCTCAGAGCAAAGTAGTAACAAAAAATTAGTGATTTTACTAGTAATTGTGTAAATAGCAGCAGTAGAACAGTAAATACAGCTGTGAGATGGTTTAGATTTGTGTGATTAGTATTGTCATTTTATAAGATAGAGCTATAAACTTCTTTTAAGGCAGAAAGATAATCTTTTCATCGAATATATGATACATTTGAAGAAAGAAACCCCTAAAACAGCAAACAACCTCACATTAATAACTGTGAAACAGTATTCAGTCTGGTTATCTTTAAAAATCATGGAATCCTAGAGTCATTTTCTTTGGAAAAACTTCTATGATCATCAAATCTAACAGTTAACTCAGCATTGCCAAGTCCACCAATAAACCAAGCACCATATGTTTTAAATACTTCTAGGAATGGTGACTCAACTACTTCCTTTGGAAGCCTGTTCCAATACTTGATGACCCTTTTGAACCCCAGCTCCCTCAGCTTCTCATAAGATTTGTACTCTGGACCCTTCATCAGCTTTGTTTCAATTCTCTGGACAATGCAAGAAAAATGGTATTGAACAACTAGGTGTCCTGGTTTAAAGGTAAACCGGCAGGAGAAATGGGCCCACCACAAGACAGATTATAAGTCAGAGTTACAATTTAATGAAAGATATTACAATAAATACACTGACACAAAGAGAAAAAAACTGCTTTCAACTCACCAAAACCCAGCAGTATAACCCAGTGTCCCGGGGCACAAGTCCAAAGAGGTTTGTTAACCCTTGTGCTGAGATCCACGTGGTTCCCCCAAGTCCAAAACAAAAGGAAGTAAAAAACCTGTTAGTGCAGATGATGGCTGTGGTCTGGTCAGGAGTGATGGACATAGTCCGGTTGAGAGTGGTGGTTTCCTCCTGTTGAGGTCCTGCTGCTCCTCTGGATCCAACAAGCTGCCCTGAGATCTTCTGAGCCCCATTTATGTACCCTCAGGGAGCACCCAGTCCCTCCTCCAGGGCGGGGACTCACACAATAAGTGATTAACTCTATGAGTCATGGGGTATTGTTGAACCATTGATGGCCCATTAGCAGCTACTCCCCCTTAGGCTGGGTGTGAGGGTGCTAACGACTTCCTGGGCAACTGCTGCAAATGGTCTATTGTTCTTGGGAAATGAATAGAGGGGGGTAGAATACATAGTTTTGATCACTCCCACACAGTGATAACTTGTCCCTCCTGCTGAACTAGGACACTAGGCCTAGAAAAGTCATACACTGTGTCTGTATTAATGTTCAGTTTGCATTAGGAGAGCAGTTTTAAAGTAAGTTTCTCAATTCTGCCCCATCACGGTGCTTTGGTTCACAACAAAGGGCCACCTGCAGTGTGCATGGACAAGGTTGCATGTGGATGGATGTAAGGGAACGTGTTCTGGGAGTGCAGTAAAGTGATAGTGAGTAGACATACCACCTAGAATTTGCTCAGTGTAAAACTCCCTCAAATACGTGAAGAGCAGATGACCCTTAAGCAGCTGTTTATCAACAAATTTAATCCTATGGTCTGTCATAATGCTAATGCAGCCATAGTTAGAATTCCTCAAAGACCTTGTTTTCCCACCCTAAAATGGTATATTCCCCTAAATTCTGAAGTTTTTGTTTTCATAACGAAAAAAAGCATTTATTAAATTGCATTTATTTGCTGGACTCAGATGTGGAGTAGGATAAGGAATATTAAATTTTCTACCTGCAGAAATGTAGAAATAATGAACGCTTTTTGGAAGATACATTTTACAGTTATGCTTTAGCCATTTATGAAGTCTTTGAAACAAAACTAAAACTGGTAAATTGATGTATGACTTCAAGGTTTCTAGATAAATGAGTTAAAAAATAATGCTACTGTTGGGGTTGTTTTTATGGAGATAAATGACTGTTTAAGGTTAAGAAGCTTCAAGGCTAAACTTTTTGCTCCATATTACTACCCTGCAATATGACCTTTTAACCACCAAAATTGTTTTAAATTTACACATATGTTTAATAAAACATATGCAGCCAGAAAGTATATACTTAACTGAAATCCAAAGTCTGTTTTTCCTTTTCAATCTCTTTCCATTACAAGTACTATAAAACTGTATTTTTTAAAAGAAATTTGATAGGTTTGTTTTAGTTTTCCTTTGGATAAGATATCTCATAACACTTGAATATAAACTTACAGGATGCTAAAACAGGAGGAAAAAACCTCTTCACCTTCTCTAAAGCTATTTAATATTCCAGACACCAAGTGGTGCTGCTGCACATAGAATAAATAACGGTTAAAAAACAAAGAAAAAGAAGAAAATCCATATTGAGAAATTACTGTCCACTGTCTCTGGCAGAATGCATGTCTGAAACATAGTTGTAGTGATATATATCTAAATACCACTAGAACAGTGGTATGTACGCTTCTTCTATATCAAACACTTAGAGGTATTAAGGAAACTCTGGGAAAACAAAAATAAATTGATTTTTTTTTCTGAGTTACTTCAAAATGTTATCTACAGTTGGCCTGTCAATTAGTAATGTTTCTTATGTTAATCCTTGATATATGCAAAATCTCAAGCAGCAACTGGGAGATATTAATTAAAGTCATCAGTTGCGGGGGTAAACCCGCACAATACACGAGTCGCTGACCCGAGAGGGAAAGGCGGGAAGGAAAGAGGCGGAGGCGGGGTTGTGGCTGCAGCCAACGAGGAGAACAACTGAACTCGTTTATTGAGGGGAGCAACGACTTTTATAGCTTCGGGAGGGAAGATTCCAGAAAAAGGGGCGGATCTGAGGGATTGACAACTTGGATAAGACATCTGATTGGGTAGGAGGCGGAGACTCCGCCTCCGGGGGGTGGCAATAGGAGGAGCTATAGGAGTGGTCTGCCCGGTATGGTAAGGCCTACGTGCCGTTACCATGGGCGACCAGGGGACCAATGGTAGCTGTACTCAGGCCCGGGAAACAGCTAACCAATGGGGGACTATTTCTAAGGGAGAAACTGGGGAAGAACTGGGGTACAACCAATAGGAACATCCGTAATAATTACAATTGCGTGACTAATCTAATACAAAGGAATAACTAGCTAAAACCAGGACGTCAAGTTGGCGTCTTCTCTCGCGTGATATTTCTTCGTGCTTGGCCCTTTCACACACTTATCTCCTCTTCCACTTTGGTCTCCGTCGGGGTTCTGCCTCTCCGCCAGCTAACGTAGGAATCCCTGATTCCCACAATCAGTTTACAGTTTCATTAGGCAGAAAACTTGCTTCAATGGCGACAATATTATAATTATTATTATTAATATATTATAAATAGCTAAACTTTAGTTTTAATAGTTCAAATTATTACTTGTACTTGGCTATTGTCGTTTTTTTCTGGTACTTGCATAAATGATTAACCAAGATCTGAAATAGCTCTGTCTTCTATTGTATGTTTACTTCTTACAGAACATTGGATCAAGAATTAAATGTGTGTGTGTTTGTATATATATACAGATATATATATTTAAAATGAATTGTCCAGGGGAACAGAGTCAGTGGCATCAGAACCATTCCCATACAAAACTGCTTCCTATTAATCATAGAATCAGCTGGGTTGGAAGAGACCTCTGAGATCATTAAGTCAAATCATTCACTGTATTTTGCTGTCTTGGTATTCCATATGTTTACATTGTCAAATATCAAGTTCCTACCTGAAAGAGTTGTTATTAGTCTGTTCTTTGCATAGCTAAAAGGGAAGAACATTATTTTAAATTTTTTTTATTATTATTTTATTTTTTTAAGTACTGCCTGGTTGAACAGGGAAGTGCATGATGTCATTCACAGCCATCTAAAAATGTAATTTCTTCACATTCATATATATTTTGGTACACCTTTCAGACCCATGTTGTCTGCTGTGTAAGGCCATCATAATGAATTTTTTACCTCTGAAAGTTTGTACAGAACGAGTCCTTTCAAAAACAGTAGGGAAATAAATTTGAATAGTGTTTCAATTTTTTTATGAAGACCTGATTCAGAGTTGTCAGGCATTGGAAATTCAAATGGAAAACACAGTCGTGAAATTTCAGGGGAGATTACATCCCTGTGAGGGGATGAATCTTCTTGTTTTCCATTGGACTGGGTGCTTGTTACCAAGGCAGCAGGCAAGAGAAGCTGTATGGTAACAGCTTTCAAGCCAGAGATCATAACCCTTACTCTGAAATTCACTAGTAGAAATGGAAAGATTATTGGTTTTGAACTGTGCCCAGAAATATGTTGCAGTCAACTTGTGCAGAGGATACTAGGACTCATTTTTGTAAAGCCTCGTAATTAGTCTCTAGATCTGCCCCTCTGCACTGTTTCTGTGCATGACAAAACAGTTTCTAAACTAGAAGTTATGCATTTTCCTTGTGTGGTGTAGAATACACATAGAAGAAGCTATTAGGGTTGAATACTCCCAAACTTTAGCATATGGGACCTTGTCCTTAGGATGTATTCACATATTTAGTCTGTCTGACCACAGTATAGGACTCTCCTGCACTATTGAAAAAAGGATGTATCCCCAGTTGCTTTCTTCCTGATTCCATTCTTCCTGATTTTCCCCCCTTAAGATTACTTTCATGAGTGTATTCCCAGCTAGCAAGGTAAGAGTCCAAAGTAAGTTAAAGTCCTGTATTTTTTATTTATTTATCCAATAATACCTCAAACCCCTGTCTTTTCTTGGATGAATCCTCATTGGTTGCAGTAAGAGGGACTAATTAAAAGACATGAATACAGAAAAAAAAGAGAAAACATAGGCAAATCATACCTGTGAGAAAAAAAATACAAAGCTAAATAGAATTTCTACATTACAGATAGATTTGGCTTATTGTTAATACTCGTGCATTTCCAGATGATTTTTATACAATAATTTCAAAGAAGAGGGATGAAATATCCCCCTTTGTCAAGATGTGAGATTTTGAACAGAGCATATCTCCCAGGCATGTTTAGGTATGTTGGATGAATGAGCAGATAAACAAATGAAAGAAATATAACAAAAATATAAACAGAAATTACCAAAGTTGACTGCTGAGTCTATTCATGAATAAATTACAGTCAAAGTGCTTTTTTTATTGAGGAAGCAATTCCTAATCAGTTATCACTACAGCAGCTTGTGCCTCATTTTATTTGCTGAATTCTGCTTGTCTTCCTTTTGAATTTGGATTATGAACCCTCTCACTAATAAATAAATAATTAAATAAACAAACTGGGGTAATGAATAGTGGGAATAACACCTGTTCAATACTTATTCTTAGGAATTGTTGCTGCAATATGACTTCCCCCCCCTGCCCCCAGTACATTTTTAGGAGTAAGAAAAACAATTATTTTGTGCTATAATGTTAGTATAATGTTAGTAGTCATCTTCATCTCTTTTGAAGACATTTCTAACATGTTCTAACATGTTGCAAGATACAATTCCTCAAAAAAAATCTGTCCTGAGGCAGAAAGTGCCTCATTCAAAGTTATTTTCACCATTGATGGCTATAATAGATCCTACCTACCTGTACTTTACTACAGAAAACTCCAAGGAGTAACAGTATTTCAGGATAGTTTGGGCCAATATTTGTGTGTTGGAAACTTCTGCTTTTTCTTCAACCCATTCTCAAAATGCTGAGGGAACAAATTCCTCTGGAATGAAATAGCAGGAAACTCCTTCACTCTCATCAGATGAGTTAATAATTTTTCAGGTGTTAAGGGAGAAATAGCACACAACAGTGTAAAAAGAGAAAAGAGTTTCAGTCTCGGGGGGAAACTCCCTTCTTACTCAAAAATATATGGAAACCCATATGTTTTGGCTATTCCTGCCATAAGCCTAAGGACCAAGCACAGAGGGTAATAGCTAATGGGCTAATACCACACTAGTGACCTGCCACTAGTGGAGTTCCATAGGGCTCTATCTCAGGCCCTGTGCTCTTCAACATCTTTGTAAATGATGTGGACGCAGGATTGTAAGGGATACTAAAGAAGTTAGCAGATGACACAAAACTGGGAGGAGCTGTTGTCTCCCTCGAAAGCAGGGACACACTGCAGAGACCTCAGCAAATGAGAGGACTGGGCAGTCACCCACTACATGAATGAATTCAACAAGAGAAAATGCTGGATTCTGTACCTGGGATGCGGCAACCCTGGACATACAGACAGGCTGGGGAATGAGATACTGGAAACCAATGCCATGGAAAGGGACCTGGGGGTCCTGGTCAGTGATAAGTTGAATATGAGTCAGCTGTATCCTGGCAGCCAGGAGGGCCAACCATGTCCTGAAGTGCATCAGGCAAACCGGTACCAGCCAGGTGAGGGAAGGGATTGTCCCACTCTGCTCTGCACTGAGGCAGCCTCATCTTGAATATTGTGTGCAGTTTTGGGCACCACAGTATAAGAAAGACATTAAGCTGCTGGAGGGCAATGGAGACGGTGAAGGGCCTTGAGGAGAAGTTGTGTGAGGAGTGACTGAGGTCACTTAGTTTGTTCATCCTGGAGGAGGCTGAGGGGAGACCTCACTGGAGTTACAACTTCCTTGTGAGAGGCAGAGGAGCTGCAGGCATTGATTTCATATCTGTGGTGGCCAGTGACAGGACCCCAGGGAATGATCTGAAGTTTTGTGGTGGAGGTTTAGCTTGGATATTAGAATAAGGTGCTTCACCCAGAGCGTGGCTGGGCACTGGAACAGGCTCCCCAGGGTAGTGGTCACAGCACCAAACTTGACAGACTTCAAGAAACATTTAGACAATACTCTCAAGCATATAGTGTGAGTCTTGAGGATGGTCATGTGGAGGTCTCAGAGTTGGACTTGATGATCCTTGTGGGTCCCTTCCATCTCAGCATATTGTGTCATTCTGTGAGCAGGCTGGGTAGATTTACATAGCCTTTCTTAAACAATGCTTGGAAGAGATGGAGTACTGAATAAATGTGTAATTGTCATGGCAAAATTAGCAGTCATAGTGAAAGATTGCAGCAGTTTACGTGATAAGGAGAAAGCTAAAATGCAATTTAAATGAATTCTTTAAACTGACCCCTTAGAGGAAAAAGAGAAAAAGTGAGAGAAAGCATATTACTGTAAATTGGAAGTAAAACTTGTTAATTAAAGGGAAAAGGAAATTGGATAAAAATATGAGAGACTAACACAAACTGAGCCAAACTTCAACATGAGTAGGGTAAAATAATGTATTTTATTGTTGTTTTACCTTATTAAAAGACTACTATCCATAACCTTCCATTCTAATGGCTTACAGGATTATGACTTTTCAGATCTCTCCACTCTTATCTTTGTAAGTGGTGTAAATTTTAACATAGAAATTGTAAGCAGAATCATGGTAGCCCTTCAGGAAGTACTGAATTTTGAGTGGCTAACTTTTTTTATCTAAGTTAACTACAAATTACATCTCTTAGTATAGTTTGTTTCATTAATCACATATATCTTGACCACAGCTACAGATCCAAAAAAATCTGAAGATGAAGAGGGCACTTGATTACCTAAAATGAGCACCTGCACCATACAGACTATGGAATTTCACTAAAAAAAAATTAAAAATCAGATTAATTTTTTCTGGTGTAGATAGCATCTGAAGGAGTGGAGAAGGGAGTGAACCTTATGCTAAAGTATTCTGTGGTAAAGGTGCCTCCACTATTTACCATTTGCAGATTGATTTGAAAATTCAAATGGAGTCACTTTTTTGATGACAGATTGAAATAATAATATTTATTATTTTTGTTCGGCTTTTGTTTGGTGTTTTTTAGCCGCTGGCACCCAAACAGGTCTATGAGAAAATACTAAGGGCTGGCAGGGTCAGTTTGACAATGGCCTCTTTACCAAATGGTGAAGTGCTGTGCATCAGTTCTAACCACTATTATTTCTGTCTGATCTTATTTTGAGTTATGCCTTATCTTTCTTTTGAGTCTTTACATGTCATGGGGGTTTGCATAATTACAGATATTTCTCATATCACATTTTTATATTGTAGTTTAACCTTGATGTTTCAACTAGCACATAACCCCGTAGGGTAGGTGTTACATGCTAGGTATAGTGTGATAAATATTAACTTCTGCATCAAAGTTCCCTGAGAGATCTGTTTTGACAAATAAAAAAATTCTTTCAGAAATAGGGCTTTCATGAATTATTTTAAATTGTTCTTTGTAATCGAGCCACTTCAGCACTGCTTTCTAAACTAACAATACATTGCAATGAGAGTTCTCATAAGGTCATCTATTATATGAAGTCAGTCCTAAACATCAAAGTCTTTGAAAAAATATTGTATTTGCACAATCCTGTGTAACAAATTCCAGCTCTGTCTTGTTTTATATACCTGTCTAAGCCAATTACTCAGTGTAAAAGGTAGTCAGCAAAAGAAGCCTTTATTTGTGAATTTTGTCATGTTTGCTTTAGTTTTTCATATATAGACATGAGAGTTGAGAGTAAAAACCATACTTCACCTCTCAATCTGATTTATAAAAATTAATGTAGATGTGTTTTTTTCTTTGTAACTGCAACTTAACTTGAACAACAATCCTATAAATACAGAAAATGCTCAGGGTTTTTATTCCAGATACCATGTGTTCTGAGATGCAGAGATGCTTCTGTAGTGGGTTTGCCCTTGCTGGATGCCAGGTTTTCACCAAGCCACTCTATTACTCCTCCTTCTCAGTAGGACAGGGTGGGGAGAAAATGGGGAAAAAATTATGGTGCAAGATAAAGGCAGTGTAATAAAGCAAAAACAAAGGTTGTGAGCATGGAAACAAAGAAAAAAAAATATTTCATTTTCTAATTTCCATCAGCAAGCCATGACTGGCTACTTTCCAGGAAACAGGGTTTCAGCACACATATGGTTGCTCCTGAAGACAAACATCATAATTTCTGGAGGTCCTGAGCATTAATAAGTACTTTGAATAAATTTTATCTATGTAGTTTTTAATCTATAATTTACTTGCTTGATACTCACCCAGAATTTGATGCAGCTTTCTGGGGAAAAAATCACATGCAGATGATAAAACAACTATGCTTTGCTTACATACCATACAGAAATAAAACTAACATCACCATTAACACTATCAATAGAGAGAAGATATAAGGATTTTGAAATGCACATACATGCTCACTCTACCTGATCTTTTTTTTACCTCATTCCCAAGCAGACAGAGTGAAAGGAGGTGTCAGACCTCTCTGTAAATCTCATCCCTTGGTTTCTTATCCTGCTCAGTCAACTACATGATTTTGGCCCGTGGTGCACTACCATAACTTCTTTCCAAGTCTCTGAAACAAAAAATAAAGTAATAGTAATAAAAGAAAGTTGTGGTGTTGTGCAGTGTTTAACAAGTATGTCTGCCTTTTCAGCTTCAGTTCTGTTTTGCATTCCTACCCTTACCACATAAGTTTCTTTCAGACAATTGGCCTGACACAAGACTATTGAGGAAGGCACAAAGCTGGGAGAAGAAGAAGCTGAACACTACCTCAGGCACACCAGGACTCTCCTTGAATAGGATGCAGACAAGATTGGTCCATACCCATAATATTCATAAATATCAGCTCAAGAGATTTGAACATCATGGTGTACAAAAAAGCTAATTTTTTTTTTCTTCCTTGGAGGCTTGTAGCTGTGGATAAATTTTGTGTAAGGCAAACTAGTTTTACAGATGACTGTATTCAGAGCAAAAGTCTCTGAAGCATTCCTATAATAGCTTTACTTTGTAAAATGTGGAATCTTTTCAGCAGAATATGCAGTTCTGCAGTAAAAAGATTTTATTGGTATGAACTGTGTAACTCACAGCTTCACTATTCATGCTGAATTTACTGACTTCTTTATGTATACAGCCTAGAAAGTGTTTGGGGTTGAAAGATGCCTTAAAAACAAATGCTTTGAATTTTACTTGATCATAAAAATCACAGTGGTAGCCAGTAAAGCAGAAGAGTTACTGAAGATTTGCCTTTTGCTGGGATCTGACCAGTATGACTGCTTCATAACAAATAGCTTGGAATAAAGAGTTCAGTTTCAAAGAAAAACCCAAACAACAAACAGCAAAAAATCAAAGGATGATTGTACAACAGAGATGAAAGAGAAGACCATTTTTATGATGTATCCTGTGTACCTGGCAAGTGTATATAAATCTCTCTATATAGATACTTTTTAGACAAGTAGGGTAAATATTTGTCTCCTACTTAGAGTCATATTGATTTATACATACTTCTTTTTTTTTAATGTAATCTTGAAGGATATTCAGACACAAACATCAAAGACACATAGAACTGCTTCCTGTGCTTACGTATGCCAGTAACAAGGATCATACAGCACTTAAAATGTTGACTCATTGGTGTCTGACATAAAACTATGATTAACATCTTGGGCTCTATTTTACATAGAAATGCTAATCAAAGCTTATGCAAAGAACTGCCTTGTAAAACTATTGCTTGGAAAGTTAATTGTGAACTTGGTAAGGTTGGAATGCCAATGACAAATATAGAAATGCCCACTGAGATTGCAGGCTTTCTAAGCTTAGAAAATTTATTCTATAATGTTTCTCTCTGTGGAAAGCAGAATACATGCAGTGCTGGTTTCTTTTTTCTTTTTTCATTTGTTTGTTTCTTTGTTTTTTTAGGGCTTTTTTCCCGTAGGTTTGGAATAGACAGCAGTGAAGCAGAACACAAGAATTTTTGTCATTCCTCTTCTCTGCTCCTCAGTTACTCATCCTAACCATGGAAAATGCCTGACAGGACAAATGTGACTGATGTAATATGATGATGGGATGAAGCATAACTCCACAAAAATGGATCAAAACTCTTATGTTGGAATATAGATTTAGACTCATACCAGTTCTCATTGCAGATTCTTATAATTTGAAACATGAAATTGTAACCAAAGCATAGTCAGGGTAGTTTAACTTCAGTTTTTACTTTTTATTAAAGCTTCCACATCATTCCTATAGGAATATATCTCAAAGGAGATATTCCAAACCACTTTGCATTTTTCTAACCCCACAATGGCCTTGTCCTATTTTACTTTGTACTGTTCAGATATTAAATATAAAGTTAATAATTATGTCATGGGATTCTCTACCGTGATGTCACTGTGGAATTTCACAGCCTCATAGCCATTTATTAAAGTTATTTTCACAATGAATATGGAGATAGAACTAATGAATAATAAAGACTCAAAAATATTAGCAGCAAAGCTGTTCACTAAGCTTATATGTCTAGGTTCTGATTTTTAGATGACTCTTTTGGCATTTTCCCTTTCCAAAGTACAGCCCTGTTAAATGACAGTTGTTGCTACTGAGCATTCAGCATACCTGCTAATTTGATCCTCAGTTCTTGGTGGTATTCAGAACATGGGAAACACAGTTAATGTGCATCTGAGAAAATGTTCATTTACATGACTTGCCTGACATCACACAGACTGACCTGAACTCAAACCACCAGAATGCTGACCATCTGCATTATCTGGGCAAGGATCCTTTCTTTCTTCTGCCACTTCAGCTCATTCACTGCACAAAATCCAGCTTCTGCAGTGGTTGAGGCAAATATCCTAGTTTATTCCACAGTCAAGTTTGGTTTTGTAGCAACTATTTTATGGACTTAAAGCAGGATAATCCATATAAAAATACCAAGTGACAAGGTAATTACAGATTGCAATTAAAGTGTATACAAATGATGTTGAATTAGATTGTCATCCTTTGTTACCAAAATTGATGCGTTTAAACTACATGTACTTTCCTATTGACTGCTTTGATGTCATCAAATGTCATGAAACAGAAAGTTACGGCCTGTATTGCTAAAGTTTGGCCAAATTACAATAAACTGCAATGTATTATGCCAAATTAAGGGCCACAACCACCATTTAGAATAATAGGGATTCTCTGAGAAGATAAAGTAGAAAGTTTTTCCTAAAATTTTTTCCCTCAAATAAAGTCTGACTCTATACATATACTATTCTTAGGTTTACTTTTGGGAAGTTCTTTCATCTCATCCTGGGGAAACCGCTATTTACTTTTCATTTGGATCTCATCCTCTGTGGTGTCTTTTCTGCCTAACATTCCTTTCCGCTATATCAATTCTTTGAAATTTTTTATGAGTACGTTGTTCAGGGATCTGAGGTGCAGAGTTCCTTTGGTGGTGTGTACCGTACAGATGGAATGCCTGGGGTTAGTGAAATGATGCTATTTTAGGACTCAGAAGTTTTGACTCTTTTTGTAGAACTTTAAAAAAAAATGCTAGAAAATAAGGTGCTGAACTTATCTTCTAAATTGCTTACAGATATTCTAAAAAAATGTAGTGGCAAACTGGTTTTGAATTACAGTTAAATTGCTAAAACTTGCTTGTAGCATTATTCCAATGTGCATGCTAAAGAAAAGAAACATCTTCTCTAAGGTGCACTATCTCAAATTAAAAAAGGTGAAAGATAAAATAGTTGTGTCTGGGGAGGTATATGTCCATGCATGTATGTATTTAATTGAAATATTATTGTGTTGATGTTAATCAGTATGTAAGACCATTAAAGAATATATGTGACTTTACAGTCACACAGATAGGTCAGTACAGCTATCATACACTTTATTGCGAAATGGTTATAATGATACTGTTGGGGCATCTGCATTTGGTTAGTCCAAGATTAATGATTTCATTGTTATACTTCCTGCCTAGCCAGGTCCATACAGTTGGTTTTGTTTGCTTTCTTTTATTCTATATTGTGTAGGTTTTTCTTCATTATGTAATTGAGAATCTAAAAGTAAATTCTGTTGACTTAATCAAAGCACAGTTTTGATACTATTGTATATGAATTACAGTCAGTTAATTAAAATAAAGTTTCTAATACCAGAAAAAGCAAAAATAATTGCCATCACTGAGGATAGCACAGACTAAGGAATATTCAATCATTAATCTCAGTTAGTTTCACTGGGAGGAGGTAACAGAAAAAAATTTCTAGGTCTTGTTGTCTGAGAGTTTCCTTAATAGTCAGAATTCCTGAGACTGAAATGTATATATTTAAGAACAATCAGATTATTATTTGCTGTAAAAACAAATCCAGATGTTTGTTCACCACTGATCACTGACTTTTTGCTACAGTTGTCTTCCTTTTTCAATCTGATTCGTTCCAATCTCACAGTAACGCATTTTGTTTGAGGCCTGTCTCACAATTCCTTTCCATTGCCAGTTGTAAGAAAGCAGCATTTTTTGCATTTTACTGGACTTTACATAGCATATAGCACTAATCTTATCAAATAACCCTGTTTATTGCAATCTAAAGGCATGGAGGTCTCATTTCACAAGATTTCTGTGTTTCCTTTGAGCTGTTTTCACTTGTAGGTCCATGAATGTCTTTTGATCTTTAGTCTCTGAATTGCTTAGCCAGCACAGAGATAGTGAATTTGGGGTCAATTCATTTTAGTTCAAATGAATGGTAATGTGTTTTTTGCAGAAAGTACACTATGCTTGAAAGGAACTTCCCATTTATATGTGTTATTTTCTAGGGGGAAAAAGCTTTAGCCATGGGGGAAAAAAAGGCAACAAAAATCAACATATTAATATTGTCCACGGAAGTTCTGACCTGCAGGTAACCTACTGAAGACCAACAAAATCTTGTCTATTTCTCTATTAACACATTTTACAGGAAGATTCTTTGTGGTGCTAAGGGAAGATTTATTCTTCAAAAAGAAAGAAGAAACTTACAAAACCTGTAGTTTAGTGAGACACGGACAGTGTACACTGCATTGCTCTGCTCTCTATTATTAATGACAAATGTCCAGACATATTGGCAATTTGTAATTACACTGATCATAGGAAGCAGAGTTACTACATAGGTCAATATTAACGTGTTAAGATGTAACAGGAAGAAAAGTAGATGACCCAACATTTATCCAGTGCATTTGGGTATCATTATGCATCATTAAGTATTTAATATGCTTTGGTGGAAATACGAAGGAATCTTGTGAAAAGGTAGGTTTATTTTCTGCTA
Source organism: Campylorhamphus procurvoides (assembly GCA_013396655.1). NCBI lineage: Eukaryota > Metazoa > Chordata > Aves > Passeriformes > Dendrocolaptidae > Campylorhamphus > Campylorhamphus procurvoides. Next base: position 2,652,171 of record WBMV01002889.1, read on the forward strand.
TTGGTTTAAAGTTCCAAGTTTGAATCTCATTGACTTTTTCCACTTCCATATTTTTGGTAATTTTACCTAAGGTGTATGATTTGTAATCACTTCTGGAGGGCTCAGAAATAAAGAATAATTTTCTAGAAGACTTATATTTTTGAATGCTGTTTGACAATGCTTTTTTCCACTGCACTCCAAAAAGCAGTATGTTAAGTTGCTGTATGTTGTCAAGCAGGTAAGTTTTTAAGAGGGCAGGTGGTGGTTTCCTCATATATAACAGTAACAAATTGTGAGCAAAAGTGATCGGAAGACAATAGAAGTCTTAACTGATTAGTCATTGTTAAGCATTACCTCACTGTTGTTCCTTTAAGAGGAATTAAGTTTTTCTTGACAAAAGTAGCAGAAAAGTGCTAGATCTTTGTGTTATTAACATTTTCTCTGTGTCTTTCTGTCTGTCTCCATGTCTCTCATTCCTGCCCTTCTCTGCCTCCATTCATATATATCCTTAATATATCTTTTCGAGATTCTACACCTGCTGTAGAAGGAATCCCAGAACATCTATAGAAAGTAACTGGGAAGGAAAATCAATTTTGTGTAAAAAAGGGGCTTTTGGTTTGAGTGCATACAAAGACAACAGGAAAAGAAGAAAAAAAAAAAAGAAGAAGAAGAAAGCAGATTCCAAAAGTGCGTACAGAGCCGTGTGTTTCCCAATAGTTTGCTCACCCAGTCACTCATGGTTATTGATATTCCGACACTACCTGGTGGAGCATGATGAACAGAAAAGTATGCTGTCTGTGAGCAAGTTTACTGAAAAGCCTCAAGTAATAGCTCTTCATCAGCACAAAGAAACTTAATCAAGTTTTGCTAGAACAAAGCTTATTGGCCCAAACAGATCTTCTTGACCTGTTTTTTTGAAGTGTTGTGTTATAGGTACCAGATTTCATCAATTAGCTGCCCATACTTTCAGTTCCACTGGCAAGACCCTCAAGTTTAGATGATCAGTACTTGCAAAACTTGCCTGAAGACTAATTATATTGCTTCTACTAGAATTTTTATGCATTGCAAAACCTTATCCTAAATTGAACTGGATGGGGATTTATCCATAAATTAGGATAGCGTGAGAAATGTTTTGTGTTTGCCCTTCCCTTTAAATAAAAAGGAGAAGAGCTGAATAGAGAAGCCTGCCCTTGAAAATGCTGAGTGGAATATGTATCCACTTTTGTTTAACAGTTTCTCGGGTTCCTAAAATGATTTATAATGCAATAAGTATTTTAAAAATCAAGAAGCAAGTTTACAGTTTTAAGAAATACAGTGCATTAGGGGAATTTTTTTGAGGCCAATGGACTAAATATAACATCAATGTATTCAATTTTATTGACAAGGAGTCATATACAGTTTGGTGAAGGATGCACAATTAAATTAAGATGTTTAGCTTCTGAGACTAATTAATTGCAAAGATGTGCTCAGAATTGCTTTGGAGGAAGAAGATATAAGAAGAAACTAGAAAGCATAGAAAGAAACTAGAAACTTGGTAGCTTCTTGAACAACAAGAAATTCAAATTGAACAGAAGGTTACTGCTCTGCCTAACAGATGATAAAACCAGGAGAAAACATTGAGAGCAGGGTGAGAAGGCTGATTAAAAAGACCAAACCACAAGAACGTGACCAGCAGTATGGTTCTTACCCTTCAAGGATAGTTGAAAATTGTATGGACTTCAATAGTTTGGCTGATAGTATCCTCATGATATGACATCCTCATACATCAAATAAAAGAGTAGTGGTTTTTTATAGGATTTTAAAATTTCATTCTTAAGACTATAACCAAATATGCACCCAATATCAGCATCTTGTATAGTAACAAAATTGAGACGCACTGAAAGGAAAGAGTACCTGCATCATTTATGTAATAAGATGGTATTCTGAGGACAAGTTTAATAATCTTCACCACTGCCAACATTATTTTCCATTTCTAAAAGCATGCACTGAAAAATTAAACAATTTCACATTACCTGAAAGAAAAGACATCATTGAGTGTTTCATCCATGAAGGGTGATGGCATATCTTTCATTGATGTAAAAATAAAATTTTCATACCTTATAAATCTTTCATGTTTCAGAAGGAAGCATACTATAGCAGCCAACCTTCACAGGTGAGGTTCCATCACCCAGTATGTCTGATGCCAGAGTTTAAAGTCTGTGTAGCAGAGAGTCTTTTTAAATATCTTTCTTCACCAAGACAGGGCAATCTTATTCACAACTTAGTAGCTCTCTGATACTTCCAAGGCATATTTTACAGGCTGGGATGCTCAGATATCCTGAGATATCCTCAGTTTACAAACAACATAAGCTCTTGGGATGGAAATAAAAAATTAAGAAGTAGACTTTAGATTTTGATGCTTTGGCTGTGTGCACAAAATTCTGTGCACAAGTATGGAAGCGGAGGTTTGAATCAAATGGTCATTAGGATAAAAATCTGCTATATGTAGCCAGAGGGTTCTCCTTTCACATAAGATGAGGAAGGAAATCTATAGTCCTGCTCCTTCTCCTTCTTTCCTCAATAGAGAGAAGTCTGGGTAAGGAAGAAGTGCACAGTTGTACTAAAGAGTACTAAAATTCTGGATTCCTCTTTCTGAAGTATATATACATCTAAACTGATATTATTTATATAGACAAAACATAAATCTATGTTTCATTGAAGAGTATCACAGCTTCCACATACACATACAATCCTAAACAAAGCTGTAAACACACAATATTTAAAATCCTCTTAATTATAATCAGTACAGGATTTTTCTTTTCCTCCTGTTTTGGTATTTTTAAAATTTTCACAACCCTGACTAGTTTGGAAAAAGAGTAACTGAAGTTTAGCCATTAGAAGTCATGTTCCACTTTGTGTTAATGGTATATAGTATTTCTGAAAATCAGTCTTTAGCTGTTTCTACAGTTGTTAAAGGCTCTACCAGTTGAGGGTTAGTAGTTGTTTTAACACTAATGGATGTTTGTTTTTATCCTTTTCTTAACAGTATCAACGTATTTCTCTGATCATTGTGAGTATAGCCCTGTATTTTAGTCTGCCTGAATGATACATGTTACCTCATTGTATTTTCTGAGTAAGTTACCTCTGTTTTCTCCACATGTGAGAATCCAACCACTTGTCAGGTATACTGAATAATAACATATTTTGAAAGGTATTCACTGTTTTGAACAACCTACTAAGTTTTTTCCCTCTGCTGAGTGACTTCTGTTAATCAACGCTGGTAATTGCTTTTGTTCTTATCCTGCTCAATTTTTCATTCCTTTCACATTAATTTTTCAAGTTAAAAACAAAACAAAAAAATCTTTAAATTAAGGAAGACACTGGGGTTTTCTTGAAATAATTTTTCTAAAAGAATTTTACTTCAGACTTGGCTATAAGAATCCTTTATTTTTAATCTTCATTTTATGTGACATTTAAAAAATTTGTTGTTCTGATCTCTCACAAGATGTAAGAAGGAGAGAAGATCAAATCCTCTTTGGCAGCAACTGTAATGAAGATTTCAAAACACTGACTTGGGATATCGAAAATTAGGTTCATCACTACTAACTTAGGTGTGGTTTTATTAAAGTCAGACTCCTGAGCTCCATGGTGAACACAGATTGATAGCAGATGGTCTCTGCGTTTGTGTTTGCTTAGGTTGTAGCCAAAATAGCCTTATATCATCCTATAAAATGAGCTAGATGTGCTTTCTTCTATACACTGTAAGATGTTTTCAATGCTCTAAGGAGTATTGAAAATTTGCTGCAGCAAATTTTTCTGTCATATATCATGTATCATCTGTGGAGTGTTATAAACAATTGAACCAAATGCTTTTATGAAATACATTTATATTACTACTGTAAGACAGGGCATTGAGTCTGGAAAATTTTTCTTCTTCTGCATTTGCAATGGTTTCAGCAGCACCAATATCAAGAGAGAATTAAGGATCCAGCAGAAGAAAACAAGTGTTTGCCTCTGCGCTGTGCATCTGATTGACTCAGATGAAGGTGAAAATACAGATCATTTCAGCTGAATTAGCTGCAAATGGAAAATTGATCACTGGATTCTAAAACTCAATAAATCATAGTCACTGTAGTTATTTAGTCTCTGTGACTACAGAGTCACACAAAAATGCATTACTAGCACACAAATACTATGTATGTGAGCAGCTTTCTGGCTGTAAACACTAGTTAAAATGTTACTTTACTCTTTGGAATGAAGTGACATTTTTCCTTGCCTATTTTTTTTCCCCTGAATTTGAGAGATTTAACAAGTTTGAAATATGTAATTTCTGGACTGCACACTTGAAGCGGCAGGGATGTCAGGCTACCAAGGCAGTCGAAAGTCTATTCAGGTGGCTCTAGATGGTTTGAGAAAGTAATTATTTAAATATTACTTTTTAAAAAGAGATTGAAAAACAACGGAGCATTTTTACCTTAATGTCCTTCAGATCTATGGCAAAAAGGTAGAGGTGTAGTATATAATTTCTGACTTTAAAAGAGTTTGCATATTGCCCTCCTTGTCTGGTTAAAAATTGTTCTATTGACTTCTCAGATTTTCCTTAAAGGAAAAAAGCTATGAGACTCTAGCTTTTCATGGCTTAACATGTCTTAACATACACTAAGATTTAATAATCTTTAATCATCTTTGATCTCCCCAGCCACCCCCTTCTTTTCTAAGCTTTCTCTTAGTTCATGAAGGCCTATTTGCAAAAGTGTGTTTCACTTACATGAATTGGATAGTGTAATATGTGAAGTTTAAAAAGGCTATACAGCAGAGCATTAGGTGGAAAAAATAAGATGAAGCTGAAAACGTGGTGAGTTAAACATGAAGTATGGAACTCTTTTGGACTATAAGGTACAAATCATAAGAAAGAAAACAGTTGAAATATCTTGCAGTCGTCTCTCACAAAAAGCAAATACTTAAGGCACTCAAATGTATCTGTTGTAATTAATTATTTTATTCTGGTGATATCCAAGTATTCAATTGAAATCAACACAGGCAGCACTTTATTCATAGAATCATAAAATCACATATTTTACATAATTTCTATATATTTTATGCTTAATTATTAATATATTCATATGAATGTTCCACTAGTGAGATCACAAATCAGACTGATATTGATTTCTAATATTTTTCCCTTCAAGCAAAGAATTTGGAAAAAGATATAGATTAACTCAGTAGGCCTAATGTGAATTTCAGTGGAACTTCTGTCATCATTGCGTCATGGAATCCTCAGATTTAATACTTAGTCCCAGAGTGCGAGATGTTGGAATTACCACAAACTGTTGATCTAATCTGGGACAGTAGATACTTTTAGAGAACCTACATTCCTTTCAAGTCAAATGAAAAGACTATTAATATTTTTAATACCTTAAAATTATTAAATTTTACAGCAGGGTACATCTTCTATGTTCACAGTCTAAATATATCAGATAAATCTATTGTGTTATTAGATTGGTGCATATATACTCTTTTTGGTCTTTATTTTTTATGAATCTGAGCATATTTATTGTATTTCAAATTTTATTCTGGTTCTATGTCTTTAATGTATTAGGATCTTAGAAGCTGAACATGGGTAACTAACTCCTGCAAGAACTATTTTCAGAGACAGTTTGCCAGATGACTGCCTACTCCCAGTTTGGAAGCTATAAAACTGTGGTGAATTAACAGAAATCCTTTACTTTTATCAAGAACTGCTATTTTTGGAGAAGAGAATTTTTTAAGAGAAGTGTTCAGATATTAAAATGCCCTCAAAATTTTAGGGTCATGGAAGAAAGAGTAAACTAGTCAAAACTGATATGATATGCATTGTATCAAAGGCAGATTTTCATATTAGACAAAGAATTTGAAATATGTGTGTTCTTTTAAAAAAGAATTATAAAGATTTCTGCCTACAATATACATATGCAGTATATTAAATGTTGGTTTGTTTGAAAGTTGCTATTGCTGAATGGTAAAAGTATTTACAGGTATAATTATGTCTCAAGTTTGGTCAACCATTATCATCACCAAAACATAGAATCATAGAATTGTTAGGATCATCAAGTCCAGCCATCACCTAGCACCACCACTGTGTTCTCCACTAACCCATGTCCTCAAGTGTCCTCAAGTGTCATATCACTGAAACACTTTCTACTTTAGTCTTAAAATAGACTTTCAGGTAGTTTTTGCAAATACCTGCTTCAGATCTTGCCTTTTCACAACCATTCTTTAGAAATGCTCCAGCTACATATTTTTTTTTTTTCCTAAAGTGAAGAGAAACACTGTTCTGCTGTATTCACTTTCTGGGCCACATTTCTGTCTGCAGCTTTAGGTAGATGTTGTACCGCCTAGTTCTCAGGCTGACAACTACAACATTCCTATCATTATTCAAGTTTAGGTCAGAGTTCTTTCCACTGTGCAGAGTGTACTACCTGAAGGTTCACAGCATATTCTAAGGCTGAATAAAACATTTCCAGTTGGCAAATAATGTTGGTTAGACACTATTCCTATAGGCATCTGCAGTCAGCTACCCAGCTTTAGAGTAAGAAGGTTTAAGAATGTGGAAGGAGGCTGTTTGGTGTCAGCTGATCTAAGTACCTGAGCATATTTTATTTACTAATGCTGACCTATTGTGACTCCCACTTTTTAGCTGAAGTTTCTCATGCTACTGTCATATTCTCTTCTGTATTCAGAAATATTGCATTCTTGACTACAAAGCAGCCTGGGTTAGTACAAGGAGTGCCTTGGGAATAAGAGACATTTGGACAATGCCCTTAGGAACTTGAACTTTTGGTTAGCCATGAATTGGTGGGGCAGTTGGACTAGATTGTTGTAGGTCCCTTCCAGCGGGATCTATCCTATCCTATCCTATCCTATCCTATCCTATCCTATCCTATCCTATCCTATCCTATCCTATCCTATCCTATCCTATCTTCACACTTACCCTTTCCAGTGTTTCTAGTCAATTGCTGTCACTATTTAACTATTTACCAGTCTAGTTCCCATAAATCACAGGAGGGCCACAAATCTTGTATTTTAAAGGAAAATACATTTGTATTGATGGACGTGTCAAATATGGTGTTGGATTTAGGAACTTAATTTCTTATGAGTACATTTCCAAGCACTCAGGATCTTTTTATTTGCCTGTCAGAGTCCTTTGAAATAAATGGGTCAAAGCTTTTGTCTAAGAATTTGGCTATAGGAAGAGATTACATTGAATAATTGAAGGAGTATTTATGACCCATGTGCATATATATGTTTTTGGTTTTCCACTCTGAATGATCTACATTTTTTTAACTGAAATGAAATATGAAGTACATAATTGATGAAAATATCTTGACAGGATCTATATGTTAGGTGTAACATACCACAATAATATATCAATAACTATATACATTCACTGAATGTACCAGTGAATTTGAACAATTTAAATCCTTGCAGTAATCCGATATTATGTTCCATGTTCTTCTCTGTGTTCTTCACTGTTTTTCTTTTTCTAAATTATTGTTTTTCTATTTTCTCCCTGTCTAAGCATTTGTAGATAATAACAGACCCTTTAGTTGTCTTAACATATATAGGCTTTTACAGGTCTCTTTAACGCCAGCATGTTCATGCTCTCGTAAAGGATAAAATGCAGGAAAATTGATGACAACATTTCAATAATATTTTGAAAAGTATTTAGTTGTTCAGTCAGATGTTAAATTAGTACACATGCAGGGAAGAAAACACCCCTGGAGGCTTTAAGATAAAATAAAAAGTATATTTGTACAGTGTTGTATACAGATAACACACACAAAAGGTAATTAATATTCCGACACCCTATCTATGGAATAAACATCCATAAGCCTTACAGGAGACAGCCTGATTATGAAGACTCACACCAGCAATGCTGCAAACAAACCTCCTGTCAGAAAATCCTGTATATCTTATCACTTCAACAAGGCTACATACCAAAGGACCACCGCAATACTCTTTTGAATGCTATAAAAACTCGAGACAAATTTTGGGAAATCAGGAGCTAGGGGACGGAGACGACAGACCAACAAGCCAGCTGGGAATCACTCCCGAACCTCTCCTCATCTCTGCTCTTCAACACCGCCTGACTGACCAGTGGGGACCGAGATCGTGTCAGCCTGGAAAGAACTGAGANCAGCAACTCCAATTTCTCAGTTGTCATCCTTTATATTAAACAATCAAGTATGATACTCTCTGTGGAACTAAAGTCAAAAAGTCCTACAAGTAGGATTGTTTGATTGTTGTATTGAACCTGTTTTACAAATAACAGAGATAAAATAGTTTTACTGCTTGGCAGGAAAGATTCACTCATCACATTCCTACATTTCTTCAGAGAGATAAGAGAAAAAATTAAGATAAAAAAAGTTATGAAAAAAGGCATTTTCCTTAGATTGATCTTTTTTCTTTTCTTTCCATCTTTAGAACTTTGTTACTGCTGGTGGGCAACCATGGTCTGAGGAATTTTCTATGGTTCTCCAAAATTTTCCTGAAGAAATGAGAAAAGAGAAAAAGTGAATGTTATTAACAAAAATAAAAAAGAGTTTCACAAATTAAAATGCATTTCCCCGTTATAATGCTTATCTCTGCCAAGTATTAGAAAACAGCTGTAGGCAATAGTATTTCTTAGGCCATTTTCTACAATGGAATGACTGAAAAATCTAAGTATAGAAGTCAATTAACTCTAATTGTAACATTCACGTATTGCCTGATGTTATCTCAGCCAGTTGGATGATATACTTTGGTCACAGAGGACAGTTCTCAGAAGCATTAGAATAGGGCCATGGTAAATTGCCTTCTGCAGAAATTGACTGAAAATTCATACCAGTGAAATTAAAGCATGTAACTGAAGGATTGATTTGTAGAATCATAGATTATCCTGAGTTGGAAAGGGCCCACAAGGATCACTGAAGTCCAATGGGGATTTCCCCAGTATTGTGAAAAATCTTAAAAATACTATATTTTCTAAATTCTGCCCTCCACAGCAGCATACAGCTCTGGATGTTCTATGCATTAGATTTATATCTTGTTTAAGGGGTGAGGTGTGTAAGCTCCGGTGTAGCTATGAATGCTAAGTCAAGCCTAAGTAAGGTTTTTGTTTTGCAGTGGATGTCTGTAAAAGCAGGTGAGAAGGTCTAAGTTGAACCTTTTACTGTATGCAAGTAGTCATTCAGTATGTCTTTGGATTCCCCACTGCTAGGGGTTAGTAACAATAATGTGTATTGACTGTTGCAATTTTTCATCTTATCTTGAAAAGAGGACAAAGTAGAGGTATTGATTTTCCTCAAGACATACTGGACCTTTAGAGCTTGCTTTCTAATTGATCAGCAGTTTGTCACATCAAAGCAAAAGCTTAATGTCAAATTCCTAAACAGTAATCTGACATGAACTACTAAGCCTACTGCATAAGCACTACATTTTTCCTATATCATTTCTCTAATGTTGATGTGATTTTTCAAATCCATTAAAATGATGAGAAATGGCTTTACCAAGAATCTTTTCAGGACTCCTGAAAGCATCAAAACTTTTAAACAAGAGTTTAGTTGCGTATCTTGTTAATATAATTGTTTCAATACTGTCTGCTTAAATGTATATATATTTGATATATTTTTCTAAGTACAATAATTTAGATCAAATAAATGATATAAGGAAAAATACCCTATTAATTTCTCTCATCTAATATGTAAATATTTTAAATAGTGTTCTAACTTTTGTATTTGAGAAATCAAAGTTTAAAAAGATGTTCAAGTTTCCTGCTTGTTTAGGGCATGTATTCACCATGGACTTCTGTTTTCTAGAGGTAGATTGTTGGCTAAATAAAATAAGTCTAAACAAGCTTAGTTCAAAGGATTTGTTCTTGCTTTATGAAATTTTTTTAAAGAGGGTACATAGCTGTCTGCCCATGGCTTATTTACAGTCCCATCCAAATTAGCATGAAAGCTATGCAATGTTTTATAGACCAGTTTAATCAAACAATAGATATCAGCACAGAACAATTGATTAGATATTTTCTAAACTTGATAACTACAATTAAGTTCCTTGATAGGTTTATTTTCCTGAAGTACAGGGAAAAAAAAAACACACAAAAAACCCCCCACCAAAAAACCCCAAACAAAAAACCTCCCAACCAAATAAATAACCACACTAGCTTAGGAAAAAAACATTCTGTAAGTTGGCTTTTATACTGCAAACTTAAGCAAGTATTTCACTTTTATATTAAACAAGAATTCTTAAAGCAAGCAAACAAAAACCCACTAAAACTATGCACCATAAAAACTGAGCACTGACAATTTCAGACTAGTAATTGGCTGATGATTGTTTCAACACCATTTTGCTTAGTGCAGCCACTGGTTTACTGCAGTAATTGAGATCAATGTAATTAATAAAGTGATTTCTTGCAGCGTTTTTTTTTAAATTTGTTTCAGGATGGTTGGGTTGTTTGTTTGTTTGGGTTTTGTTTTGTTTCCCTAGATTGAATTTGGAACAAGCTGATATAGATTTAATCGGGCTACCAATTACATTTTCTTTCCAAATGAAATTGTGAAGGAAATTATTTGATTTACTAGCTTGAAAGATGAAACATCATGTACAATTTGTATGTTCTAAGGTAACAGCTTTATGGGTACACATAATTAAAATTATAAATGTTCTAACATTGATGTGTAGAGACTATACAATGGAAGGAGATCAATAACATGCTTCTCCTTCAGTAGGTTCTATGAAGACTAGATGAAGAAATATATAGCCATAAACACTCAAATTAGAAAATTAAGCAAAGTACTCACCATTAGGAAGTGGGTGAAACACAAAAGAAATTAAGAAATTGCTCTTAAGTTTTTGTTTTGGGTTCTAAAGAAGTAAATTGGTAAAGAAACAAGGCAAGACTTGTGATGAGAATTTTTTGTTCTCATAAAGTGACTGTACCACCAGCTGTGAATGTTTTTGGTGACAAAGAGTTCGTCATACAGAAACCCTTGTCAACCTGTAGCACTGGCTTCACTACACAAATTCCTTTTATTTCTGTTTGACTCTCTTCCAGGCTCCCTTTCATTCCACAGAAGTCCTTCCAAAAGTCATTGGCTACCTCTGCAGAGGCTCATCCACTGTCTTTGCCTTGTGATTTTCTTTTGCACTTTCTCTGTACTGGGGGGGTATGTTTTTACATGATAGAATTTAAACATTTTCTTCTAAAAGGCAGGAAATGCTGGACAAAAGTCAGCCATTGCAAACAGAGCTTAAATAGAATAAAACGATTGATACAACAGTCATTCACAGCTTCTGAAAAACTGAGGGTTGATATGATAATGTACTGATATGTCACCCATGAGAGGACACTTTCATAGTTGAAATGTTCAACTGTGCTTTCACCAACAAATATGAATAAAATACACTTTGTCTTCAATGTGGTTTTTACCCAAGAACAAGAGAATTCACCTTCCCATAGGCTGTACCAATCCCTTTGAACAATACTATGAAATGAGTCTGACTTCATGAAGGCCTGCCAATCTGTCATGAAGTCATAGCTGTAGCCTGGAGAAATTCCACTAGAGTAATATTTTGTATGATGCTTTGACTAAAAGGGTAAATTAGCCAGGGATGAGGCCATGAAACTTGCTGATTACACATTTTCTAATATAATGCTAGTTAAGCCCAGCCATGCTGAACCAAAAGTGTGGTATATCTAGGTGACGTGGATAGTCAGTCAGCTGCTCTATGGTGAGCTAGTGCATAGAAAAAGATATGTGAATGCTTTAGCTAGAGAGAGAAACAGATTTTATATAGGTTTATTCACCTAACTAGGCATATCCTACAGGCCAGCAGGCTGTCCTGGGTTCAGCTGGGGTGGGGCTAATTTTCTTTCTTAGTAGCTGGTGCAGTGCCATGCTTTGGATTTCGGATGAGAATAATGCTGATAACACACTGACATTTTTAGATGTCGCAGAGCAGTGCTTACCCTAAGTCAGGGACTTTTCAGCTTCCCATCGTCTGCCAGTGAGGAACTACAAAAGAAGCTGTGAGGGAGCATGGGAGTTGACCTGAGCTGGACGAAGGGATAGTCCATATCATAGAATATCATGCACAGTATATAAACTGGAGAGAGCTGTCTGGGTGCTCATCAATGTCTGGGGACTGGCTGAGCATCAGTGAGTGGGTGATGAGCAATTGTATTGTGTATCACTTGTCTGTCTTGGGTTTTATTCCCCTCTCTTTCTCTAATTTTCATTGCAATTATTACTAGTAGTAATTAAACCGCTCTTAACCCACATAGGTTACTTTTTCTTCCTGATCCTCCTCTCCACCAGCTACTAAAAAGAAAACTAACTGAGCTGAAATCAAGACACAGACCTAACTGATGCATGCCAGCACTGGTACCCTCAGCTGTGAATATGACTCAATACGACAGTGATGACATAGTAGCACTCCACACTTTGGACAATAATTCATTATTTGTTTCTTACCAGTTCTCCTGTCTAAAAATATTTTGCTGAGTAACACTGTCCACAGAATATGAATTTGCAAGGTTTGGTGTGTACAGGGAAACAAGCCTGGATTTAAAAGAATGTAAAAACAAAATAGAGACTTCCAAAAGAAAGTGTACAGAAACTCAAGGTGAAAATTCTTAATATACAACATGTATTCCCAAATTCTTGTCAGGGGCTGAGGAGTGAAGGTGATGAGGCAATAATATATAAGCAAGCAGTCCTAAAAAAATGCCTTAGATATGCATTGCTCATGAGTTGACTTCATACCACATTTTATACAGAAAGTTCTTCAATCAAAAAATGTATGTTTAAGCATACTGAGAGCTCATGTGGCCTTTGTGAGTTTTACTTTTTCTGTCCTGAGTTCACAGGTGATCAGTGACGAGATATATTTGAAGGCCATTGACTAGTTGTACACTCGAGGGAACAGTGCTGAGTCCTGTTTGGTTTACCATTTTCATTAGTGATATGGATGATGGGTCACAGTATAGCCTCAGAAACTATCAAAAGGTCACACCACCTGACTGCTGTAACTAGGACAAAGATTGAGAGAAATTACTGCACTGACACAAACTTCATTATTCAGTTGTGTAAGTATACAGTACATTATAAAAATCTTGGGGGGTTCTTTTTTCTTTTTTTTTTTTTAGTAGTGGAAAATAAGGAAAGGCTTTACTCTTCTAGTCTTTCATGTGTCTATTCATTGCCTTTTAGATGATACTCAAGATGGTCCTGGAATAATTCTTGCTCAGGAAAACAGAACTTAACTCCATGTTTATGCTATAAAACATTTAAACAAGATAAATCCTATGAATTTACACAACAACATTTCAAATATTATGGCAAAATACCTACAAACATAATAAATATTAATGACTTACATACAGTCTAGCAACTGCATCTGCAAAAAACCCAAAAACTCCTAGATAAATATAAGACACAGGATTCATCAAAAACCCCAATAATAATTCTAGGCATCAATCAAAGCCTTAATGAAGTGCTTTAAAAGACAAAGAGGAGTGACTTCTGAATCCCCACAATAAAACATCTTTTTTTTTTTTTTTCACATCTCAGAACATCTTAGGAAGGTTTTTAGTCCAGCAGTGAGTTACCAAAAAGACAATATGCTAGAACACTAAGTCCATAAAATCATCTTTGTAGAAAGTAAGGTTACATAATGGATTTTCAAAGGCGAAATCAGTACATGTAGTTATATGCCTATGGAAAAGCAAAATACAAGCATTTTTCATGAGTTTAGTTTTTATTGTATTTTCAGCATCAAACTGGAGAAAGCTAACCATATGGATGGGAAATTCATATCCACATAAGGAAGTACCATAAGAGATGATTGATTCTCATGAGAACATGCATCATGGACCTACTTCTATGCAAGGAAAGGAGAAAAGAAAAAAAATTAGTCATTGCAGTTCACAGAATCATCCATGAGCCCCTTATCTGAGATTACTATATCCGTGGGAAACTGAATTAGTTCTGCATTCCAAGTTTAAAGAAATTTATTTTTGACATCTCTACACAGACATTGGCATGGCTTTTTTTTTTTCACACTCTATGTATCCTTCTTGTATTTATCTGCACTAGGGCAACTCAGCTACCTTGCTTACATAGCAAGGTAGCTGAGACTGTTCTAAAATTTACTGCCATGTACCTTCGGAAGAGAAGCTGCCAAGGGCAGCTGGTCCTTTAGTTCAAAATTTTTACAACTGGAAGAAGAGGATGCATCTTCTCTACCATTCCCATTCTTGTCTTATTTATTTTCTCTGTAGAAACAACTTAGGAGGGTTGAGGAAAAAGGCATGCTTCGCAGGAAGGGAAGGTTTCTGTTTGTGGTTAGTTGGCAAATTGTCTTTTTCACTTTGGAAGACAGTTATGAAACACAGTAGCTTGGAGAATAGTTTATGACATGGTTCAAGTCTATTCTGCTGTCACCAGCCAAACCACGAGGACTGCAGTAAGAATCACTGCCTGAACAGAGATAATGGTGGTGGGACAAGGGTCTTTGGAGTTAGCAATTAAAGCGAGCAGACAGAAAAGTGATCTCTTTAGAAGGGCAAAATTACTGAGCACAAGAAGTTGTCTGCTCAAACACCAACAGAGAAAATACCTGCCAGGCTAGAGACTGTCAGTCTAGGCCTGTGAACCTGAAGCATCTTTGAGAAGTCCAGGTGGTATCTTTGAAGTACACATGGGTACTTGGAGACCAGTGATGTCCTGAGGGATCACTGATTAGTGCAAAGACAACTTTAATGGCAACAGATAAAAATGTGAAAAAACATTTGGAAAGAGGGGAAGACATCCTAAGAGAGTATAAATTGGAAACTAACATGGGCTGTTCTAATTGCAGGAACAGAAAAACAGTCTGGAAAAGAAAAAAAAAATGCCTGAAAAGAGGAAACAAATCATCTATTTGCTGCCCTAGGTGAAATAAACAGCACTTGCTTGAAGTGTTGGTGTCCTATACACTGTTATATGTCTATAATCTGAAAATGACTTAATTTTTGTCCAATATGGAGCCTCTTTCTTGGAAAATTTCCCATGTGGCATGTACTTATACAAACAGTTGAACTTTTTTCACAAACTTTCTATAATACCTTGGACCCTTACTGGAAACTCCTGGTTGACTCCAAAGTCTGTGATGTGGATCATCTCTGAAGTGAGACTGTTACTCTACTGGTACCCCTCTGCACTCATACTTCTGGGATTAGTTCAGTTTGCTCTCCCACTTCTGGGACAGGTGGGTCCCCCACTATGGGACTGAGTCATCCTACTCCTGGAGAGGTTTTGGTCCCTTCTGAAACCTAATTTTCTTGATATTGATATTATATATCCATAAAAATAATCTTTTATAAGTATATCCACTGTTATATTGTCAGTAAACTTACTTCACTTGTGGTAAGCTTGTAGCAACCTGTAAAAGTATATAGATACTTGGAAGTTGCTGTTACATTGATTGTTGTTATATAATTGATTGTTTCCATTATTGATGGCTTATAGTACCTTATAATAGCTTGACAAATATATATGCACTTAACATAATACATGTAATATGTTATACAGGTTAAAGCAACATAAAATAACATGTAAACCTAAATTGTCCTCCAGAATTAATGGGACAGCAGCACCCTGTAAGACCCTAACCATAACCTCAGGGTGTTCAACAGACGTCTGACATAGTCCTGTAGACTCTGCCATCTAAGAAACTCACACCAAGTGGAAGTAATGCGAGCTGTTTCTGTAAGGTTCACAGAGTATTTTGCTATCATGTGCTGCAAAAAAACCCCAAAATGGTCAAGTTTGTGAGGTCTGTATTTCCACTGTTACTTATCAAAAGAACATATATGAACAGAGCACAAATATACATGAACAATAGGCATTAGATGTCAGTTTCAAACAAAAAGCACTCTTAGGTTTCAAACTGAAACCTTGTGATAATCTCTCCTCAGTGGTGACCTGTGTCAGAACCTGAGGGAATGGCCTGAAGTTGTGACAGGGGAGACTTGGTTTGGGTATTAGAAAAAGGTATTTCAGCCAGAGTGTGGTTGAATGCTGGAATAGGCTCCCCAGGGAAGAGGTCACAGCACCAAGCCTGCCGGAGTTCAAAAATTGTTTGAACTCTCAGGCATGAGGTGTGACTCTTGGGAACAAGTACAGGGCCTGGAGTTTGACTTGATGATTCTTGTGCGTCCCTTGCAACTCAGAGTATTCTGTGATACACGGATTCTGAATAATAAGGAATGAAAACTCAGAGTATCACGGTCATGCTAAGTAAACAACTAATCTCACCTAAATGTGTACACAGAGAAGTATCAGATGGGTTTGAAATGTATATTTTCTTTGATACTTACAGTAAAACCTGTCATTGACCACAGAAATTAAGTTACTTTCTCATCATATTGAACATCAACAGTGATGCAATGAAAACCTAAACAGCAGTTCTTAATAATGAATCAGGTAAACCAAGCAAAGAAAACAGTTTCAGAATTGTAGTCATTTGTTGGTTTACTGTTTTAAGTTCTCAAACAACTAAACTGCAAATGTTATGTTTTCTCATTGCACACTTGAAGGAAAAATCCCAAACAATAAAGTGAACAGTTGCCTGCACAAGCATTGTGTTTCAAAGTATTCTGCTTTGGACTTACCAATAAATTAGTCCTTATTAATTTCCTTGCAATTCATTTTTCAAAGCCTTTGAGCAAGGTGTTTGGTTATTATTATTATTCTGGCATTAATATTCAGTGAAATGCAGCAGTTGCCCTGTTTATATTATTTATTTCAGCACAGTAATGTACTAATATAATCCAAGGCCAATTTAAAAGGAAAACTGAAGTCAGTATTACAAATGCTATCCTTAAGTAATATTTAATATTCTGAACTCATACAGATGATACCAGTTTTATAGATTTTGTGAATGTGAGGTTGAATTATAATTGTCTCTGCATGAGATGAATAGTTGATATTCCTCTCTACTTTGTTATTACTATGTAGAACTTGCAAAATTATGGCTGTGACAGAGAAAGTTAAGGGTGAGTTTTTATCCTAAAAGAAGAAAAACTAACAAGACAAAGTCAACACAGACAGAGCAAATCTCTTTGGTACGAAATATAACCATGAACATCATTACAAAATAGCAGGCACTGTTATAGAGTGCCTGAAGAGCCTTATAGTACTTTATTCTTTTTAGTACTAATGGCATGCTCTTTGGAGCTCTGTAAACTTTCACCTCTGCTGCTGCAGAAATGCTTCACTAGAGCCTCTCTGGTTTTATTTTTCCTTTTATTTCCATACTGTTATTCTCGTGATGTTGGCCTCATGGGCTTGCACCTGCCAAGCCCAATTGTGTTGGTACATTGGGTTATCATGGTAAATGATTATGACTGGCATAACAATTACTCCTCTTTACATGCTTATTCTTTCCTCTTGTTTCACATGTTTTAAGTATTTGGGTTCTTTACCTAGTTTTCTCCAACATGGAGAAAACCAAACAGTGCAGAATAAAATAGGCAATAGTCACTTAAATGCTTGACCATCATTATCCAGCAATACTTGGGCACAGAAGACAATCAGAACTCAATGCTCACACATGAGTGGTATATGCCAACCTGTGCTAACAACATCACAAACAGGAAAAAAATTATAGTGAATAAGAGCAGATCATGAGAAAATTCTATGGTGCTCCTGTCTTGAGTTGGGCTATGGCCTCCATGTGTCAGACCCAGTCAAAGCTGATCTTCAGCATAGTTGCTGAGCTGGCATTCCCCTTGCAGTGATACATTCTTCTCCCCCAGCTTTGTTTACCTCTCCTTAGGCTCTTATCTCAAGTTCCCATCAGGTGGCTTAATTTACAGTCCAAATTCCAGGAATTCACAGAAGCATATTTAGATGGGGAAAAAGGGCAAGGTTCAGTGTTAGCAAAAGAGCAATAGCTCCTTTACATAGTTGGCCATAGTGGGCAAAGTCCTTCTTTGATCTTAGCAGTATTTGAGGCACCCTGCCAGTATTCTTCCAGGCCAGCCACCAGTGAGAGTCTGCATTTTCCCTTACGTTTGCTCTTGTCCAATTTCCTTCCTTTTCTTCTCTCTCTTCCCTTTTTGTATTCTTGCCCAAAAGTAAATTTTCCCATTGGAGTTACTGTATGCTGTCAGCTATTTTAGCTATTAATAATTAACTTGACTATGTGATCTGTGGCTATTAAAATCTTAGATGTTCTTATGACATACTGATTTTGAAATCAGTGGGCTGCTCAAGGAAGGAAAACAACATACTACCAGTTCTGCCTCTGAATGATTTTTGTTTGAATCATTCATTATCATACTGACTTTGTTAAAATCTCTTGGTGACCATTTCTTTGAACATTAATAAATTACTGTTGAATTAAAGATGACAGTCATAAAATATTTTTCCCATAAGACACACCAGAATTCAAAGTTTCCCCTTGATAGTACTTTAAGGGACTAACCCAATGAAATACTAGTTTCTCCTAAAAATTGTTGATAAAACAAATATTACTATTTTTATATTCTGAGTAAAAAGCTTTCTGCTTCCCTCACTTTTCAAGGTTATTTTTAGGCTTAGTCAAAACCCAAGGTTATTTTCCAAGTTTAAAAAGGATGAAAAAAAAATGATGTTGCTTGGTTTTGCTTGCAAATACAATAACTCAAAGATAATGTGAGGTTCATGTTAGGTTAGGAATGGTTGGAAAAAACTCCTAACCCTTGTTCACAGCTGGAATATTTGTTCAGATGCTATTTCCCACTCTTCATTTCCCTCTGTTTGCTGCAGGACTGTGGTATAATGTAGGAGGTCCTGGCCCAGTGTTTCCAACAGCACTATCATGTAGCCTTGGTGATCAAAACAACTGAGAATTAAAACAGTTATCTATCCTGTTAAATTTTAAAATTGACGTGCTTTGGCTCTAATAAATAATTAATGAACACATGTAAATAAGTACGAAGACAGAATAAATAAATAACAAGAACATGAAAGATGAGAAAGTGATGAGGAGTAGAAAGCATGAATTCATCAAAGAGAAGTTGTGCTTGACGTACTTGTTTCTATGAAAAATTACTGTCTTGGGAGATGAGGGAAGAACAGCAGAGTGTCTACCAGGACTTCAGTTAGGCCTCTGACAGTGTCTCCCACATGATCCTCATAGAGGAGCTGATGATGTAAAGGTTGGAGAAGCAGACACTAAGGTGTATTGAAAATTGGCCAAATGGCCCAGAGGTTTCTGATCAACTACCATACCTAGTTGGAGGCCAATGACTAGTAGTGTACCCCAGGGGTCAGTACTGGGTCCAATCCTATTTAACATCATCATTAATGACCTGGATGATGGCATAGAATGTACGCCAAACCGTGAGGAGTGGCTGACATTCCAGAGGGTCTTATTACCATTTAGTGGGAATTTGACACTTTGGAGAAGGGGTCTGACAAGGATCCTCATGAAGGTCAAGAAGGGGAAGTGCAGAGTTCTTCACCTGTGGAGGAACAACCCCAGGGCACCAGTGCATGCTGGGGGTCTGGCCAGCTGGAAAGTAGCTTGGGAGAAAAGGCCCTAGAGGTCCTGGCAGTAAACACCAAGTTGCACATGAGCCAACAATGTGCCCTTGCCAAAGAAGGTGATTCTTTGACAAGGTACCCTGGGCTGCATTATGCAAAGTACTGCAAGCAGGTTGAGGTAGCTGATCCTTCCCCTCTGCTTAGCATTGGTAAGTGAAGTGCTGGGCTCCACAATGCAAGAGACCTGGAAATACTGCAGAGAATCCAGCAAAGGGACACAAAGATCATTGAGAAACTGAAGCATCTCCCCTGTGAGTAAAGGCTGAGAGAACTGTCAGCATTCAGACTGGAGAAATGGAGGCTGAGAGGGGATTTCATCAGTGCTTCAAGGAAGAGTACAAATAGGATGGTGTCAGGCACTTGGTGATGCCCAGTGACAGGACCAAAGAAAATGGGCACATTGAAATACAGGAGGTTACCTCTGAACATCAGGGCAAACCACTGTGTATTGGAGCATGACCAAGCAGTGTCAAAGGATACACAGAGGGCTTGCGGAGTCTCCATCCTTGGACATACTCAAAAATGACTGGGACAGGATCCTGGTCTCTAGATGTTCCTGCTTGAGCAGGTTGTTGGACCAGATGACATCCAGAGGTCCTTTTCAGCCTCATACTTTTGTGATCTTCTGACAAAGTAACAGAATCCCTAATAATTTCCGGATACAATTCAGAAATTAATGTGAGTCAGAGGCTCTTTCAAATAAACAGTCTGAATATGACCACTATTTTTTGGAAGATAAGAGGATTTAATAATATTGGTGTGAATCATTCCAGGTCACTCATCCTCATTGCCCCACTGGCCTTTTATTTCACTAGTATAAATGTAGTCTTAAAATGTATCTTATTTTACCTGAGAAACATTGTATTGTAATGCAAAATGTACAAGAGGGGGATGGGGAGAGGAAGAGCAGATCTTTCTTCCATTAATTAATTTTTATGTAAAAATGCAAAATTAGTATTTGTAGCATTAAGTAGCCTTTGTTTACTTCTCTAATCACAGTCCATGAAGATAACGTACCTATATGTTTGTCAATTTATGCAGTGAGTCCTCCATAGACATTACTATCCGTTTCTAGCCACCCGTTCCTTTCACACTGCTCAGTCTTGGTAGTAGCTTCTGGCACTTGTACTGGACTTGTACATTCAGCAGATGCTCAATATAATACACTGATGCAAGTGCTTGTTATGGATTCCAGAAAGAAAGGCACTCTGACTCTCTCAGATATTGATTAAAATATAATTTACTGTACATAAGAGGAGGAAAAAAAAAAGGACATAGCATAAATAATGTTACATTCCTTCAAATGGTAAGCACCCCAAGTTTTACAGCACTGGACAATACCTTAGTAGTCAGGGCATGGCATGTTGCACAGATCCTTTAGCTGTTTGCTAGCACTGTCATCTTTAGATTTCTATAAGATTTCCTTATTGGTAAACAGCTCTACTGATCATTTCCACTCACAAGGAGAGGAACATTTTACATAAACATGCTGGTTACACTTAAGTGAAGAAGACACACGAAGGTGGCACAAAGGCCAGGGACCAAAAGGAAGTTGAATACAAGCTTCCCTGTTACAATTTATCGGTTAAGTTCAGCTGGCAGTCAACCAGTATGTACAATATAGCACAGACCCGCACCTATTCAGGTCTGCTGTTACAGGGATCATTCACTCCTTGATGCACAATAATGTTCTGGTTAGGACTACTATACCTTAGCTTAGCTGTTACTTTCTCCTGTACTATCGTGATCACTGTCGTCAAACAGTAGTCAAATGCTGTGAAAGTCAAGTAATAACTTCATGGCAAGAATTAGTGTCACAGAGTAACCAATATGACCTCTTGCTCTGGCATGGGGTACACTAAAGAGATGGATAAAGGGAAGATTAGGGTCAAAGGGTAAAGTAACTCTGAGCAATGGATGCTGCATTTGCAAGAGTTCTGGTACTCCAAAATAGAGATTACTTCCAGATGACTTCTCTTGACTTATTCCCTGTGGAAAACAAGGTACAAATTTTTGAGGAGCTATTTTCTTTCCGGTCTGGACATTTTGAAAGTGTTCACTTGTTCATTATCTCATGCATAATCCTAGAATTTTGTGCATCTTGAAACCATATCTAATCAAAGATTATTCACAAGCTGGAAGAAGGAGAACATTCCATGATCAAATCCTATCAACTTTTGCAGGCAGACTTCTGACTTCCTGCATTTTAATATAACAATATAAATATATTCTTAATATATTACTAAGAATTTAAATATAGACGTGTTCAACATTGCCACAGCATTGTTCTGCACAAGATATGAACTACCACAGAGAGCACCTGTTGCGTAAGTGGCACAATTAAACAAAAGAATGAGTGTAAATTATCCTCCCACATCAAGAAAGGAGTGCTGGGATTTATAAGATAGAAAAAATGTATGAAATCTATCCAAAGCAAAGGCATTCTATAATTAGAATCTTCCTGCTGCATTATTCATTATAAAAGAATTAATGTGGAAGAAATACAGATTCCTCTAGATGAAAAAATTATTTTCATTCATTTCTGTATCCATATAAATTATATGACTTATGAATTAGCTAATAATGTGTTACTTACCATAGCAGACCTGACATTACTCCAGTTCCAGGGGCCAGAGGGCACTACCAGCCCTGATTATCCCTGCCCAGCTGCCCTGGGGCTCCCTCTACCCTCCTACAATTCAGAACCCAAATTCAGCTAGCTCATGATTTCCTCCTGTCCTGTTCACAGGCCAGTGTCTGAGCATGAAACACCTAATCACTGGGTAGAACCCCAAATTCAGCAGCTCTGCCTTGTGCCCCTTCTTTGTGCTGCACAGGAATGATTTCAATGGTCCTACTGTTGCATCTAAAAGAGAATTCTTTAGCAGTTCTATTTAGTTTAATGAAATCTCTGACTGCTTTTATATCTAGTTTTGGTTTTGAGTTTTGTGGGGGGTTTTTTGTGTGTTTTTTTTTGTTTGGTTGAGTTTTTTTTGTTTTTTTTTTCTCTCTCTCATCAGCTATATTGTAGCATTACCATGCAGCTGGCACAAACAATATAATGATGTTCTGCAATGGGTTCAACATTTGCTCTTCTTTCTCAGCACCACAACTTCTGCATTTTCTTCCCCCCATTTTTGTTATGGACAGTCATACATAGATGGTCTACATGAGAAAGGAAAGGAAAAGGCAGATGGATCACTGATGGGAAAATTCTTAGTCTAAATTGTGTTCATGGTGTCATGAGGATTTCTGAAGCTATATTCAGGAAGTGGAAAGAGTTCTCCCCTAGAGTTCATGAAGTTCAGAGAAACAGCATGAACCAACCGCTTAGGCTGTATTGCCTGCATAATGGCTCAAAAGTCCAGTTTAGCCAGCCTTCAGAAACTGTCATGGTGATTTGTAGGGAAAGATTCTCTAATTTGTCTGGCCCCACCTGGTGTTTCTCAATGGATTTCACTCCTTCATGTCTCTCCAGCTGCTACCAGTACAGACATACAGGTCTTCTAGACCCATGGTTTGACCCCAGTTCCTGGTATTCAGACCCCTCATAAACACATATGACCAAGGATTTAGGAACATCTTACTGGAAAAATAGCTGAAGGTAGAGCCTAATGAGAAGAAAGGACAGACTACAGTAATCATGTGGAGGGCATGGCTAGATTGTACAGACCAGCCCCTGCTGACATGTGACCAGACCCTTTTATTCCCTTATCCTTTCACTTGCCCATCATTGTTCCTCCCTCTGATCACTGATATTCCTCCCTTATCCCACCTTTGGTTCCTCACAGGTATATCCCATAAAAACTCTTGTGCAAACCCAAAATTCTCTCCCCCTGCAACCCATATTGTGCTTAACACCTACACACAATAATCATCCTTCAGCACAAAAGGGTGTTTCACAGAATTGCTCCCATCATCTTGGTAGGTTTCACACCTGAATGATGAATCTGACGGTCCTGGAAAAACCCTGCATGGATCCTGGGCAAGATGTCCCTTCTCGGGAGTCTGTATTTTGCGTTCCTGCTCCTTTGTGCTCCTGTGTGCTTCCTTGTACTTGTCGAGTTGGGCCTTTGGTGGTCTAGTGGCCCTCCCGTGATAAGCTTGAGAACAGCTAGGACAAGTTAGTTCATATACCCCAGCTGAAACTGGGTTTTTTCTACTCAATTTGTGTGTGCAGAAGAGCTGCTTGGCACTTTACCCAGCAACATCCTTCACTAGGGCTGTAACATTTAAATATGAAATCTTGTTTATTAGACCTGATTTCATGACATACACTGTTTATGTTCTAGGTTTATTTTAAACATACAAGTCCGAGTGTTATCTCTGTGGAGTGCATCTGTAAAGAATGGTTCATCTACCATGCTGTCAAGTCACTTTGAGTCACCTAAGAATCAAAGAGTCACTCTGCATGAATACCATACAAAACAGTTTTAATTGAGGAACTAATCAGCAGTGGAAAATTAATTAAATCTTTATTTCTTTAAGACAATATTAGTCAGGAAGTACACTTGGGAAAAATATGTTCTGAAGAAAAAATCCTATCTTCATCTTATTTTATCATTTGAGTTTTATAAATTGCAGAATAAAACTCCAAGGCTACAAACACAAATGCCCATACTTTTTTTTCTAATACAATGGAAGGGACTATAGGCTCTATCTTTGCTTTTGTGGAGGCTTCATTCTGAGTGCAAAATCACTGAATCACTGTAAAGCAATGCATTTTTCTATGTTGTCAGCAGAGAAAGACTGATAACTTGCCTAGGTTTTCTGGATTGCTCCCTGGAGGTACCTAATTTTCCTTACTGAGTGTATAGGCAGCATTACTGCCTACTAAGAGAACTTCAACTTGACCAAGTAGGAAAGACTCTGCTGTTTAGGAATTGCAATACATCAGTTAGGCACCCAAAATACAGCATCTGACTCCAGTTCAAAACAAATAATAGTACTGGGCTTGAGTTTACTGAGCCAGGAAAAAAAATATAAACTCCATTATATTATTTAGTATTTTACGGTTGAAGTTCGAACTGCAGAAATGTTCCAATGTTTTCTGGTGCAGAAATAGTGCTTCTTTGGAAGTTGCATAAATTTCAAGGGCAGTCTTCAATGTATTAAAGAAGAAGTCCAATTCAAAGATTTCTATTGATTTGAAAAGGGTCTGGGGAAAGAAGCTTAACAAAACCAGAAATCATGGAAAGTTGTTCTAAAAAAAAAAATAAAAAAAATAATTTCTACAGTCTTGTGCCTGTCCTGAAAGAAACATTCCTTAGGTTAATTATATTTTTTCAAATAACTTTGTCATGTCACACTCCTAAGAAAAAATATGTATTCAAGATTCATAGATGCCTATGACTGAAAAGCAATGGCAAATGTCAGAAGGTCCAAAAAAAACTTAAAAAGATTTATTAGTAAATTATATACTTGGCATGGATATTGGTGCAAGTTAGTCTCTTATCTTAGTAAAAAAATAAAATAATAAAAGGGGGAAGAGAGAGAGATTAAAGAAAGAAAGAGAGAGAGAAAGAGAGAGACCAGTGATCTTGCATCCAGTATTGGTATGGCTGACAAGGGGCCCAGGGCATCACCCAGTTCTTTGGGGGTACCTTTTAATAGATCAATTTCCCTACCCTGGGACTAAGTTTCTCACTTTCTGTGCAAAGACTTATCATGCACAGTCTGTTCTTCTAGACATTTCTGGAATTAGGAGGACTTTCGTGATCTTGTTCCCCTCCTCTACTGGTCTTCCCCACTACTTGAATTTTCACCATACTTCATTGTGTTTATTTCCAGGAGCCAGCACAAGGCCATTTGTTACCGAGAAGTATTTTTCTACCTCTGTATGGCTCCCTTCTCCAGCCACATACGGTTCCTTCTTGCCCCCTTACATAGTATGTTCTTATGGAACAGTCCATGCAATAGTTGGCTCCATGGCTACCAGTGTTTGAGACACACACATTAGCTCCATCTGGGCTTCTACAAATATAAAAGTGGAAGTGAACATTATTATATGTCACAGATGCACAAATTTTCCAAACTGTATATCCATTGTTGCTACTGTGACCATAAACACTGAGCAAATTATATTCATTTCTGAAAACATAATGACAACTTCCCACAAGTGTCTTAGTATCACTTGGGAAAAGTATCAAGCCAAACCTGAATGTATATAATATAATATAAAATACATATATCATATCCCTCCATAATCTTCTCCACCATTTCAAAGCCTTAATAGATTTTTTGGAGTCCACTCTAGAGAAACCTTCATTTAATCATCCACATTAGCTAGAGTAATTACAATATTCTGTGACCTCCAAATAGAATTACCTTGAAGTGTTATTTGTACTGAGATCTTAGTATTCAGAAGATGCTACGTAATTTCTGCCAAACTCCTGAGATTCATAAGCTGTAATGTCTTTTATCTGACTTCCATTTTCTTTCAATAAAGAAAGTGAAGCAGTATTTTCTTTGAGATGTATAAACCTATCAAAATGGATAACATCTAAGCAACAAAGCACTAGCACTAATAAAAATCAGAGGTTGTGTGATCAAAATCTGACAGACATCAATCTGTCATGTACATTTCTCACTGCAGAAAGATATCTCAGGTTAATAATTATTCCTGTTTGTCAGCTTCAGACATCATATTGAAATGTTCTTTAAGCTATTGACTATAACTCTGAGGTAACACAGATGCCTTCAATATTAATGTTTATAGGAGACAGACAGGTATCTATGTTTGTAATGCTGGCACTGAAACAACAACTTAATTACCATCTTTTTCATTAATGATAGCTGAACTGTTCAGTTGTTTCTAGACTAAAATATTATGAAATTTAAACTGATGAGTTTTTCATGCTGTGGATGTTTCCAGATGGAGTGCTGTAATGAAGACTTTCAGAGTTGTGGTGTCTTAGAGGAATACTTGGAGAGTTGGGTCCTTCACCAAACTAAAATGAGTAATGTGAGACTGCAGGTAGGGCAGCAGTTGAGGTCTTATCTCCTCAAAATCTCTTCTGCATTAACTGAGATAAATCAGATTGGTCACTTTGCAATTCCCAAGATTAACATCTGCTTTCCCCTATGTATTCTCTCCATTTTACAGCTCAGTCTGCATTTTATGAGGTAATTAAACATCCCTTCACAACTTTCTTGGAGATGTGTCAAGGGTTAGTCATAATATATAATCAAAGGATGACAAATTGCTTATGTGATATTGTAGGTGTTAAAGATGCCTTTTTTCAAACGTTCAAAAAATACTTCAGTGATATAATTTGTTTTGTGGTTAGCCTCCAAACTATTCTGCACATCTATTATATTTTACATGGAGATTGCAATAGTGGGTGACATGCTAGGAATGAAATCTGATCATCTGTCAAGAAGGAATGCAGATTTTCAAACAAGAGATTAGACTTGGATTTAGGCCATCCTTTTTGAGTAATGGAATGAGTCAGGAGCACTGATGAAAATGACATTGGGAATTTGGCACTACCAGTCTGATATATGTTTACATAAACTTGTATGTGCTTTAAATAAGAGATATGTGAGAAATTACTTTGAATTTTTGCAAAGTTTTCAGACTTTGCTATTCATTGTCCAGTTTACCTGGACAATATGTGTCATGGGTGAGGAGAAAACAAACGTAAATTATGGAAATGGCATGCAGGTCAGTAGACACTGAAGTGTTACTTATTTACTTCTCTTCGTAGCTTTATATGTGTCTGGCATCACTCATTCTGGAAACTGTATGGCAAAGTCTTGAGTATGTTCTGTTGTTAATGCTCAACATTTCTGAAAATCAACATCAAATCACAATGAAAAATAGAAGTTCTTAATATAAAACTGGACAGCTGTAATTAAAATAAATATTAATATATATTCAATAAGTTTTTTAAAAATATATTTATTTTTTACATTTCCAAAATGTTGTAAGTTTTAGTGAAATTTATATCCTAGAGGACAACATTTGAAAATCAGCATATTTTTTTCCTCTCTCTTTCTGTTTCTGTAAGGCATTTACTTTGGACCACACAAAAGCTGAATACATGAAACAGACTTCAGATACATCTGAAATTATGAAGTTTAAGATCCCAGTTTGAACTTCATGCACATTTCAATTAATGGATTTGATATTGGATTTGAATGTTTATTTTATGTTGGTTCCCAGTATAACATCCATGTGCCAATTTTAAGTGCAAATTTTAATCATCTTACCATTGCAGCCTTTCCCTTTTGAGGTTACAGCCTCCCAGTACCCGAAGGGAGCCTGCAAGAAAGATGCAGAGACACTTTTTTAAAAGGGCGTGTAGTGACAGGACAAGGCTGAATGGCTTAAAACTGAAAGTAGGTTTAGATTACATATTAGGAAGAGGTGCCCTACTGTAAGGGTGTTACACTCCGGTCCAACTTTACCATGTGTACATCTTAATTTCAAGCTTCAAGAGTTTTTGCCTACACAAACTCTTGTAAAGCCATTAGTTCTTTTATACCTTGAGATAATGTCCAGAGAATAACCACACATTTTTCTGTATGAGATTTTTTTTTAATTTGGTGAGAAAATAGGCATTTTGGCAAAAGGGGTTTTACAGAGATAACTTCAGATACAGAGATACAACTTCACAAAACCACTGCAGAGGATTACCAGGGCTAACAAGCATTGCTGTAGTAAGGAATTTTTGTTACACTCTAGCGAAGACAAGCTCCATGCAACTTAAGTTAGGTACCCATACCTTAGGGAAAATAGGTGTTTAAGTTACCCACAAGAGGAAGAAAAGAATGAAAGAAGAGAGTTTAAGAGAAGAAAGAATAAAGAAAAAGAGGGGAAAAAGAACATAGTTACCACTCAGAAAGTCACTTCTTCACAGCTTCAAAGAGAACGGGACAGTGCCCACAATGCACAGGAACTCTCGTGCTGCCTCCTTATGAGTTCTCGTCACTGTGGCCACTCCCCCAAGGCGGGACCTTTGGTTCACTGTCCACTCACTGTCCCCTAGGCCACAATGAGGGGTGTTACAGATGCTCCAGGGGATGTGGTGTGAGTGGGATTTTATTGACTGACAGGTGCCCCATGCAGCCTTCATGGCACGTGGCCAAAGCGGTGGCCATCCTGGCTGACAGTGTGAATACTGCTAAAGGTCTGGTCCACTCCCCTGACACACACACACACACACACACACAGATGATGTGGTTCTGACCTAATAATAACTGATCTGGTGTGTAACAGAGGGTGGTGAGACACTGAAACCAGTTGTCCATAGAAGTTGTGGTAACTCTGCCATGAAAGTGTTCAAGGCCAGGTTGAATGGGGCTCTGAGAACCTGTTCCAGTGAAAAGTGTCCCAGCTTACAGCAGGGGATTTGGAACTAGATGATCTTTCTGGTCCCTTTCAATTCAAACTGGTCTATGATTTTATTATTTCTTTAAATGAGTTCACAGGCTAAAATTTACAATTTGTAGAGACATTGTACTTGTAGAGATATTTCTCTTGAGCATTCCTATTCTTTGGGAACCTTCAAAACTGAAAAAAAAATGCATATCAGAAGTAGAAAGGAAAATGTCCATAGTTTTGCTCTTATTCTGTGATCTAATATAATCAAACATATTATCTGTTTGGTAAGTATTGCAATCTGTCTTCAAATTGCCTACTTTCGGTTGCCTCCCACACAAAAAATTTTTGTCAATTAGATGTTCTCACTGGTGAAAGTTTCTATTCTTTCTACAATACTTTCAATAGGCGACCTTCCAGAACTTTTTGAGTACACTGAAAGATCAATAGATGGAAATTCCCATTTTACAACTCCATAGCTAGTGAATTATTGTGATTTTTTTAATAAAGAGTATTTTATTAACTCTTTGTATATAGTTATCTCAGCTACTACCTTATATGACAAGAACAAATCTTTTTACAGTGTAGGAATTTAACAACCTCTAGTATATATTAACCTCCAAGTACTTTTCTGTAAGTTTGTTTGGTTTACTGGCCAAAAAGAAAATAAAGGAAAAAATGAAACAAAATAAAGTAAAACAAAATAATAAATAAAAAAGTATATCATCTATTTTTAACAAAACAATGAAACACATTGACCTTTGGGATTTTTTGTCCAAGAAGGGAAAAATAATTTCTACTTGAGAAAGTTTACCACTCATAACAATTATATGAAATGAGCACACTTAGAAATAATAACAAATAAATAATTAGAAATAAATCATGCAGCATATAGAAATTAATTCCATTAATTTAAATTATGTTCAATGGCCTTGATAGAAAACTTAGGAAGTATATCATAACTTTATCTGGTTTTAACATAAAATCTACACATGAATGAAGGCTACATATACAGTAGAGAGGATAAACATCTAATTATTCTAAAAGAAATAATCTAAATTACAATAAATGAGAGCCTTCTGTAAAAACAAATTACATTCAAAATTACTAATCCCCCAGATTTCACCAAGATTCTGTATGTTCAATTTAGCATTCATAAAGACTATGAAATGTTAAAATTGAAATTTTCTGTAGCAACTGACATGATTTTCTTGGGAGAGGAATATAATTTAGCTTAATCTGTTTTCAGTGTAATTTTATTTTAATACTGACTAGTAATACCAAGCATTTCTTCTGCTATGTTTCTCTAACCCTTCACAGAGAAAGACTGCCAGTCTATGAAATTCCCAAAGCATATTTTTATTAGTATTCCATTATTAAATAAAGCCTGTTTTTTTGTTTTTGCCTGCTTTTTTTTTAACTTAACAAGATGAGGGAACATTCCTCAAAAATATTCCTTTAAATTTTTGTAATATCAAGCTGCTCTTCTATTTCAGCTGTTAAGCACCTTAATTCGTTTGTCAAAGGCTTATATTCACCTGGAAAATTCCAAGAAATGGTCTCCAAGTTTTACTCTGATATTGATTTCATCTGTCTGAATTCTTTGATTTCAACGGGTTATTTGGAATTCATTCTGATGTAATACATATTTGTATTTTAATTTTTATCATTCTTTCCTTATAATAAGATTATTAATTCAATTTGGATGGCTTTTCTATTTTCAAGTACTGGATTTTGATATACTTTATGGCACTGAGCAAGATTTTGGTCTACAAATTATCTTCTTGATATTAATGTCATTACCTAAACAGGAAATAATACATAAACTTTGTGAAAAAATCAGCCCCCCCCCAATTTAACTGCAAGTGATGAAAGAAAACAAGCAAACAAACAAACAACAACTTTCTGCAAATTATATGATTTCCAAGGGAAAGGGGAGTGTGATGACACTCATTTTCATGGATAGGTTGAACCAAACTAATGTCTCTTATTAAAAATGAAACGTAGTTCTCTGAAGACTAATTGGCTTAGAATTTAAGCAAGAGATGCTTAAATTCAGAGCATCTGAATCTGAATGAGATCAGTTATTTTAGGATTTCACTGTGACCTTTCAATGATTGAAGGGAGTTTATAAGAAAGATGAGGACATATTCTAGTAAGGGTAATGGTTTTAAACTAAAAGAGACTTGATTTAGACTAAGGATAAAGAAAGGTGTTTTTTTGTTTTGTTTTTTTTACGATGCGAGCTATGAAACAGTGGCATGGGTTACCCAGAGAAATGGATGCCCCATCCCTAGAAACATTCAAGATCAGGTTGAATGGGACTCTGAGAAACCTGATGAAGTTGAAGATGACTCTGTTCATTGCAGGAATCTTGGGCTAGATGACCTTTAAGTGTGTCTTCCAACCCAACCTTTACTATGAATCTGTGATTCTATGAACTTTCAGAATTTATGTATCTAAGCAATTTCTGAGGATCTTACAGTTTTATATATATTTGTGGAGGAAACAAACCAACAAAACACAAAAAACCCAAACCCAAACTAACAGAGAATCTGAAAACCAAAGATGGGATTTCAAATTTTTGGAGAGGTTTTGAAAGAATTACTCTGTTTTCTGAAATTATGAGTTAGAAGGAAAAATGCATTATGTCCTCAAATATCACATGTTCCGACATTCCATATTGGCCTAAAATTATGAGTAAACAATATAAGTAAATAATGGACAATAATAAATCAAAACTAAGGTAAGTTCTCCTTCACTGTAAGAAATGTGTTCTTGGAAGCCACTAGGCTTTTCAAATAAACTGTAATAATGTGTTCAGAGTTAGCAGAGAACAAATGTGAAGGTCATGTCAAACTACATTAAATTGTTTGCTATGAGCTAAATGAATAACAATAAAAGCTTTAGAATCTTTAATGCTTGAACAGATTTTCACCTAATTTCTTTCTTACTTTTCTAATTGGCAGGATGACAGTGTAGCTCATTAGCCTCTTCCTCCTCACCTTTGACTTGTGAAGTGAAAGTGAGCTATTTAATAAAGGTCAAACAAACTAAGAGCTGTGGACATCAGGTCATAATGCAGATTTATTTGACAAACTCACAAAATTATTTTACAGTGAGATTTTTATTAGGAAAACTGAGAAGAAAAAGAAAAAGAAAAGTCTACTCATCAACTTTTAAAAATCCCATAATTTACAGCTTTCTTCAACAAGTGGCACTGGAAGAGTTGGTTTTAGGAGAGTTGCTACAAGAGTTTATTTAAATGATAGGCAAGTGAGCTGGGCAGACCGCAATTCACCTTGAGGGTGGGTGTCAAAAGATTAGGGTCAGACTTTTTTCAGTAGTGCCAAACAATGGGACAAGAGGCAATGGGCAGAAACTGAACATTAGGAAGTCCCATCTGAATATGAAGAAAAACTGTTTTACTGTGAGAGTGACAGATCATTGGAACAGTGCAACAGCTGGTGGGAGATGCTCCCTCCTTCGTCCCCCCCACCCGGCCTCCGAGATGCCCCAGAATGGGCCACACAGAGACAGCAGGAGAGAGAGTTTATTAACATGACTAGGGGTATTTAAAAGTCTTAAGGGGATCCAAACTACTACCAATTAGAATCCAGGGATAACAACCAATGGGAAAGGGTTAACTAAGGGCCAATAGGGAAACTTAAATAGAGACCTTCAAGAATGAATTCCTGAAGGCTTAGCTAGAGACAAGAGGTTCTCAGAAAAGAACTATGACTAAGGGAAGAAAAAGGACAAGGAATCCATTTTGCAATACAGTAAAAGCTTCAGTTTTTAAGGCATTTTGGCAACCTTCTTCATTTTCTTCACAGGCCCATTTCTGGCATGAATTCTTCCATTTCTGATACTGCAGGTCCCCTGCCCAAAAAAGGTTGTGGAGTCTCCTTCTCTGAAGATATTCAATTCCCACCTGGACACGATACTCTACAACCAGCTCTAGGTGAACCTGCTTTAGCAGGGATGGTAGACTCATTGATCTCCAGAGGTCCCTTCCAACCCAAACCATCCTGTGTCTGTGATTCTGTGCTTTCATTTCAAAAATATACTTTGTGTCTGTTGCACAAGCTCTTAAACGGATGTTGATGTTTCATATAAAATGTTGAAACAGGGGGAATTTGTTACCTTTTCTACTTTATTGTTTGCAGATTCAGCCTTCTGGGATTATACACTGCATGGGAGTGTGTGTGTGTGTGTCATTGCTGGAAGACAGAATCATAGCCCACAGAAGGTCTCCACTAAGACCTCTTCAGTTGATGGCAAATATAAATGCAAGCAAACTTACCTAGGAGCAATGTTCTGCATCGCAGCCTTTCTGACATCTCCATCTCTGCCAAGGTCTGTCTTGTTGCTGCTGCAGGAGGCATGGTTTTCTCAGAAACATCATTCTCAATTGTTGTTTCTGCAATTCCTTTGAAGGTAATCTCAGAAGTTCTGTTTTGTATGAAACACGTGGCTTCTTCCATGGGAAGACATTTTAGTTTTGCCTGTGTTGCTGAGAAGCCTTGAACTTGGTCCACTGTTTTCTCTAGACCTCCTCTTGATATTTATAAATTTAAAAAAGCCCTCCTTGTTATTGCACAAAACACTGGCTATGGCTCTGTAACTTCCTGTGAAGTCTGACCTCATTTCTACAGACAATACAGTTTCTTTTTCCTCCTGAGCTTCAAGAGTTCTCTGTTTAGACAACCTGCTCTCCTGTCTCAACTTCTTGATTTTCAACTGAGTGGAATTGTCTGCTCTTGTCCTTCAAAAGAGTAGTTCTCAAAAACTGACCAGAACTCTTGGACTCCTAAGCCCTCAAAAGCAGATTTCCAGGCTAGTCTCTTGAATAGCTTCATGAATAGCTTAAATTTTGTTATCCTGAAGTCCAACAAAGAAATTCTGTTGTTATTTTTTCTTATTACACTGAGTATTTTTAACTCAACCATTTCATGATCACCATGGCCAAGACAGCCACCTACCATCACATCCCCCAGGAGTCCTTCTTCATTCACAAATATCAAGTCCCAGAAAACCTGTATACTAGTTGACTCACTGAGTACCTGCAACAAGAATTTATCTCTTCCCAATGTTAAGAATTTCCAAGAGCTGTTGATCACATCAGTATGATACTCCCAGTTGATGTCCAGAAAGTTGAAATCTTCCATAAGAACAAAGGCTGCTGATCTTTTAGTTGCCTATAGAATAACTCATTGCTGCTTACATTGTGCCTGGTTGATCAGTATTATACACCCACTACAACATCTTTGTTTTCCATCCCTCTTATCCTCTTCCAGAGGCTTTACACCACGTTATCATTAATTGTAAGAACTGTGCAATCAAATCTCTTCCTTATGTGCAATGCCACATTTTCAGCTCAGCTTTTGGAGGATCACTTGTACCTTACCCTAGGTACTGATGTTTTTATCTACATTGAAAGAGGGTTTGGGTAAGAAACTTTTGGAAAATAAAGAAGTCCAAAGACAAAGAAGGAAGATATCGATCTAAAGATTTCTTTTTTTTTTTTTTAGAAGAGTGAGGAAAAATCCTTTGAAATAGGAAGGTGAGAGAAGGATCAGAAAAAGCCTCAGATACTGCAGAATAAATTTCTGGAAAATACTAGGAAAATTGAAATTAATTACTGTGTTCCTATTTCCTTCTTTATTTCCAAGTAGACATTGAGATGCCTAATGGCTTGCTAGAAGGAAAGATTTTTTGGAGTTAGGGAAAGAGAAGAAATTATTTCAGATTTACTTAATGTTTACCTTGAGACACTGAGGTGAAATATGACCAAGGGAAACCTTCTTCCCACATAGACAAGAAATCTTAATATATGGAAATTTGACTGCAGGTCAGTTTTTGTTACTCAACAAGTTTGAACATCAGGAGTTTCGCTTCTTTGGAACCTAGCATTTTCAAGTACCGGGAACAAGGTGGAGTTTATTTGCAGCAAAAAGTGACTTGACTGTTCACACTGTCTGGTGAATTCAGTTTATTAAAATCCTAGTACATCCATCAGTCATATTTAAGAAAATGATGCAGAGAATCATGTAGTCAATTATGTGAAGGAGAAAAAGGTGAATGGGAACAAGTAGCAGAGATTAATCATGGGAAAATCTGCCTTGACAAATTGATTGTCTGCTAGCATGAAATGATTAGATCCATGGGAAAGAAGAAAACAGTCAATATTGTCTACATTTCTTTAGCAAGGTTGACCTCCAAAAATATCTTAGTATGAAGTATTATAATCTAGATTTATATGATCTGTTATAAACTAATAATCTAGATGGCTGTTCTACTAGAAAGGTGAAAAAATGTCTGGATTACCATTTCAGCCATTATGGCTGGGTAGTGTTTAAACATGCATAGTTTACCTGAAGGCCTGCTTTAAGTACTTACAGAGCCTTTTCTGGATTCTCCTTTATTTTATATCTTTATCAGTTCCCTAGAAGAGGACAGTGAGCAGACCATCATCAAGCTGGGGAGAGTGGGGAGAGGGGTAGGCAATACATTTGAAGCCAGGACTATAATTCACAATGATCC
Organism: Campylorhamphus procurvoides; assembly: GCA_013396655.1. NCBI lineage: Eukaryota > Metazoa > Chordata > Aves > Passeriformes > Dendrocolaptidae > Campylorhamphus > Campylorhamphus procurvoides. Next base: position 2,687,598 of record WBMV01002889.1, read on the forward strand.
TGACAGGCTGGAAGAATGTTGTAGGAGGAATTTTTTTTACAATCAAGAACAGTTGAAAAGTCCTGCATATGGGAAAAAATATTTCCCCACAGTGGCGCAGACTGGGGGCAGAGGGGAAAGGGAGCACTTAGGCAGTGGCAAAGGCCTGAGGGTGGCAGGCAGCAAGTAGAGTGTGAGCCCATAGTATATCTTGGCAGTGGTGAACATGAGCAGTAACGTGGATATCCTGGGTTTAGGAACAGGACCACAGATAGTAGGTGGAGAACAGTGTCTATTCCCTTTTTCTCAGCACTCATTAAATCACACTTGAAATATCTAATCCATCTTTGGGCTCTTCAGACTCAGATTGTTCAAACACTTACACATGGCAGTCAGTGCAAACTTTTATGCCTTTGGGTGAAGGTAACAGTGTTTTGTACTAAGTGGTCCTGTGTGCCTATGTCTAAGTAGCTGAGGCAAGCCTTTGATCTTCACTGTCTGCAATGGGAGTTTAGACACTTAGCTGTCACATAGACACTATGCTTAGATGTTTACATCTGGATTTGTCCCATTCTACATGCCTTGTCAATAGGCAGAATCAGTGAGTTTTAAAGTCTGAAAAATCTAAAGGAGAAGATAGACAAAACCCATGCTTCCATTTTGGAAGCAGTAACACATGGGGGTGCATGTGTGTGTGAAAACTCCCCATGGGAAGTCTATATGAAAAGCTGAGAACACAAATATAAGTCCACTTGGTCCTACCATATTGAAGAGTAAAAGTTAAATAAGATTGCCAGTCTGGAGTGTGCCAGTGGCAGAAGGACTGAAATGTAATGTTTGTTTTTTTTAATAAGCATGTGAATATGTAGAAGAGAAGGCAGTTAGTAGTATGCAACCAGTGCTAAATTGCAATAAAATGAAAAGATCAATGTTTGAGAAAGAGAATCTGCAGAGTTAAAACAAATGTGTGTGTTCATATTAAGGTTTGCTTGGTAAAAGAATTGTGATTTTTCTTCTGAGAAAATATTTAGAAGTGCTTTATTGCAATTACTTCTGTGTGAGAGTAATTATAAATGTCTCCTAATGGGAACACTGACACAGTGTTAAAATGTACATATAACAGTTAAAAGCATCCTTGTCAATGATGATAAGTATATGCAAAAGCACATAGCCACAGGGAGATAATAGGAAGATAATTATGATTCATATGAACATGGAATATCACTGTAATTGCATATTACATGTTGTTGAAAGATAATTAGCCCAGTGAGAAATTTTAATATGGATTAGATGTGCTGAAAGAATTGTCTCCAAAGTAGAGAATGAACACTGGATGCTCTCTGCCCAAATCCCATTAATCTTTTGAAGATCAGTGGATATACACCTCTATATTTTGAAAACTCCTCTAAGAAACTCAGCCTAAATATGTCTTAGGATTTTGAAGAAAAGCAAAAGAGAAATATAGTTATAATCTGATACCCAGGTCAGAGAATAAATTATTAACATATATAAGTAAAAAGAACTATTAGAGGATTAAGTTAGGAAAGAAACATTTAATCTGAAAACAAATGCTATTTCCAGATAGTGCTTGCTGATATTCAAAAGATAAGGAAGACTTTTAATCCTCCACTCTATTAAAAATACAATCCAATATGGAGAAAAAAAATAATCCTTCTGTAGCAATGAAATATCTTTAATACTGTAATAAATCTTTCTTGCCTCTAACTTTTCTAATAATTCTGTGACTCAGTACTATGTCAGAAATACCATTTTAGTGGTATTCATGTGGCAGTTACCCACATGGAAAACTGGATTAGACAATTCATTCCTCCACCATGGTCCGGGGGTTGGAACTGGATGATCCTTAAAATCCCTTCCAACTCAAACCATTCTATGATTTTATGATCTATGATTTCTCACTGTATAGGTGGGATAGCCTTATCTGCATATGTAGCTGGATGTTCTGCCTATGCAGGAATACAGCAGCTCGAACATTGTCCTGTTTACAAGTTAGTTATGCAATGACTGCTTGAGCAAGGAGGGTCTGCTGATCAGATAGAGCAAAAATGGTCCACTGTTCTAGTGCTGAAGAGTGGCGCAACCACTTTAACCAAACTATCAGACCCATCATGGGGACATGCAAGTATGGATGCTCTCTGACTGAGGTTGGAAGCAGCAAAGATGTGCAGGCCCTGATATAGAAGTGACAATCAGAAATTTCAAGCTGATGAAACCAAAGCTGATAACACCTTTTTCAACAGCAAAGTATATTTTACTGACTAAGCCTGAGAACACAAAATCTAAAAATGTGTATGACTGACATTCAATCACTTTATACTATAAAAGGCTAATTGCCCTTCTGGATGGTGAGGACTTCTAGCGTACCTTCCTAAGGTGTGTGAAGATTCTTTTCTTGAGTAGAAACACCCCTTAAGGTTACTCCTTGAGACTGAGCAAAAGAGATTTACCCACAGTTGTTGGCATGGGTCAGTAACACAATCTCTACTTAATAATTGTTTTGCTATATAATTTCTTTAATATATTTGCTTAAATATTTCTTCAAACACAGTGCACTATACTAGTAGTTATGGCTATCCTATCCATACTGTATAGCAAATAATTCTGATTAAGGTATTTTCTCTAAACATTATCATTAGTGTAATCGATTTAATTAAATCATTCATTTTATTAGCATTAATATATTTGGGTTTTCATTCTTAATCCTGTGGGGCACAGTAGTAGAAAGGTTCAATCCTTTTAACATAAACCATTGTCTAAGATTGGATCCAGCTGCAGCTAGGTGTTTCTCTGAGAAGAGTTTAGAAAGCAAGGGGGTCTTTCCTGCACCTTGTGACTCAACAGTAGTGCTTCTCTAATAAACTTCATCTGAAGCTCCCATTCTATTCACAACAGCATTTACAGTTACAATACTATTAACTGAAAGGTCTCCTTATTTGTGAGAGGCTAAAATAGTTTTTGGCTTAAACTTTGTTTAAATCACTGAAGGACTTTTAGTCCACTGTAGCAAACTGTGCAAAGAACCAACTTCTCACGGAAACCACTCTCTCCCCAAATGTTCCTACTAATTTGGTCTGTGACGGGAACTTGAGACAAGATAAACATGGTACAGTTATACCAGGAGAAGGATGTATCCACAAGTCTGAGAGACTGGAAGGCTCATGGCTCAGACAATCAAGGTGCAAGCTGAGCATGTGCCAAGTAACTGCCCAGGTGATGAGGGTGCGCACACCTGCTACCTCAGGCTACAAGCTAGTGTTGAACAAGACAAGGAAAGAAGCAAATCTTGCAGGGCAGGGTAGGTTTCTTTGTCCCTACAGAAATGAATCAGGTGTGATAAATGCCCTCTGGGCAAGTACGGGAACATTCACAAGTAGCCTGAAGGTATTTGTGTCTGCTGATGGTCAGTAATCAGCCTTAATTGACTCAAGTGGCTGACCTGACAGGCAACTGTAACTTCTTTAAAGGTGTCAAAGATTCCTGAAATGTCCTGTGATTCAGTATTACATCATCCTATATAAAATGCCCTGCCCCAGGGGAGGTACCAGGGCTGTTCCCACCTAGCCTAGGACCAAATAAAATATCACATGCATTTCAATCAGTCACAGAGTCTTCACTCCCCACTCTGGTCTTCACACACCACAGATTTCTTCCCTCACACACATGACTTCCATTCCACCACAGGCTTCTTCCCACACCTCATTTTGTAAATTTTCCATACCAAGTTAACATTTTGAACCTTTATGTCCATGTCAAATCAGCAGAAAAAACATAGGATTAAATACTTGATCAGCTTGAAAACCAGTGAGTGTTAAAGGCATTCCTATAGAAAAAGTCATTGTTTTCATTTATGTTTTTTTCCTGAGGAGATGTCTCCATGCTCTAGAAAGGAGTTTTGTAACAAGGAGAGAAAGCTTTGGTGCTACTGTCAACTCTGATGAAAGAGAATAAGGGATTTCACCTTCAGAGCCAAGAAAGAGATGAACAGGTAGTGATAGCAAGAATAAATGAGAAGCCAATGCAGTCATACAAACACTCATCCTTAAGAGGCCTGACAGAAGCTATTAGGATTCATCCCACAATTCTCATTTCCACACTAGCAGGGTGAGTGAGCAATGAAGGCTATCGATGCAGCCTCCAGGCATGGGCTTCACCAGCAGCACATTGTCTGTTATGGATTACCATCGTGATGGCTCTGATGTGAATTCCAATAAAATGTATCACAGAAAATAACTCAGGAGGTGTGTGCATCTGCTGTTTTTATTAATCCCATATATTCCCAATCTGCTGTCAAGGATATCCCACAGCAATAAATAATTGACAAATTAGATCATTTGGTATTGCCTCTCCTCAATTTTACATAACAATCCTCCATCAATACTGCAAGAAAATGCACAGGGATATGCATTTTGGAGGCCAGCTCTCAGTAGTCAGTCACGCTAAATCAGCAGAAAACTTGACCCTTGGCTCTTTATAAATATTCCAGCTTGTTAGCTTGGCCTTTCCATGGTGACGAGGACCTTAAGTAGCAGTTCTCTTACTTGGCAAGATAGGAATCCAGAAAAATGAGGCAAAACTCCACAGAATTAAGTTACAGTAGAGACAAGATCTCAACCCCAATGCCAACCTGACTTGTTTTTTGAATGCATGTAGAATATTTTTGGAATCTGATTAAGACACGGGCCTTGAAATCCTATTTGACAGTAATGCAATGACAGTCATTGAACAAGTGATGTGAGATTGGTTGCAATGGGGTAATGAAATGCAAGTAATACACTAGTAGTGACAGATTCTCTTGAAGTGCCTTCACCCTTGGCTTTAAATTGCACAAGAGAAAGTTCAGTTTAGATATTAAACCAAAAGAATCACTGAAAGAGTAGTTAGTCATTGAAATAAGTTGCCCAGGGAGGTTGTGGAATCCCTGTCACTAGAAGTGTCCAAGAGACATCTGGATATGGCACTTGGGGATATGGTTTAGGGGTGATTATGGTGGTGCCAGGCTAACAGTTGGACTGGATGATATTGAGGGTCTCTGGCAACCTCAGTGATTCTGTGATCATGTGAACCCACTTACCTCTGTGTCTTACTGACTTCTCAGAGGATGTTTCTGCACAATTGGACTTTAAACACTTTATTTCTTTCCTTACGTTTCTCCAAAAACTAAGTGAGATTGAGTCCTAGAAAATCTTCTGCCAGAAGAATGTTTGAACAAAATGTTATTGGGACTGAATTAAAAGAAAAGGAGAACTAAGACCTAACCCTAAAGCAGTTATACCAAAAGAAAAGAAGTACACCAACACTACTTGGAACAACGGGCATTGCTGAACAACTTGAGCAGCCTTTTCTAGCACAAAGTCCTTGCTAATGCTATGCATATGTTTTCCTCCCAGATTTTTGGATCTGTTCATACAGACTCATGCAAAGGCACCTCAAAGTCAGCTAGCTTCAAGGGTATCTTTTTAGAGTATTTCTCTGTGAATCTCTGGGGCATTTATCAATTAATGAATTATAGGAAAGTTAAGGGTTTTAGTTGCAGTTGTTACCAACATTTTAACAGAACTTTCTACTTTCTTTGAGAAAAATTACTATGTTTATAAAAAACATTTTCAGACAATGATAAATTCTGCCTCCTTTTTTTCTCGGAAAAAATTCTTATTTGAAAAGGAATTTTTGATGAGCAAATAAATGGATGTATCTCAGACAGTTAATTGTCAGACATATGGATTTAACTCCTTGCCAGTGAAGTAGAACCTCTTTAAAACTAACTAGCTAAAGTTGAAAGCCCTTAATTTTGGTAATTCTCAGTGTAGGTCAAACACATAATAAAATAATTGAAGTAATAATTATTAAGTTATTTTTAAACTACTCCTTTAGCCAGCTTGTTTGATATACATAGCCTGTTCACTTGTTGATGAAGACTTCTTCTGCTAACTACTCTCCACAAAACCTGCCCAATCAGTGTTTTGTCTACATCATCCTCGTGCATACCAATAGCCTCATTAATGGAAATACATGGATATCTTCTCACATCTGAATTTCAGTTAACACACATAAATATCTACTGTCAAACTAATAGAAAAGTTATCTGTTGAAACTATGAATAAAGTGATTAGCAGACTCTGTTTTTTCTTGTTTGTCCTACTTTTTTCCCCACTAATTGTGTTTCAGATTCATTTTTTTTAAGCATTAGGAAATTATGAAGTTGGATTTCATTTTGATTCTTTCAATTTTCAGAGTTTCAAAGTGCCTTTCTATAGTATACTACTGCCTAGAGGCTTTAAACTGGCAAGATTTTTTACATTGTGAGACACTAGTATTGACATAAAGGATCAATTTTCAACCATTTTTGTATTTGAAAGCAATTCAAACAGAATAAATTTGAAGCATAAATATCCTCTCTACTATACAAGTTTACAGAAATGTGAAAAAAGTTCTCCAATGAAGTCAGTGAAGTTGTATTACTCTAAAAGCAAATTAAATGCAATGAGATTTTCACCTTCAGATACCTGAATCTTGGTAAGATAGTTTCATTTAGTGATCTTTTTCATATATTTAAGATATTGATGCTTATTTCTGCATGACCTAGATTATGCAACAGTCCACAAACAATCCAATATATACTACTTTTGCTTTAGCACCAAGTGATATATTTCCTTGGTCAAATGTCAGTATTTGAAAACCAGGCAGATATAATTGTGTGAATTTTTAAAGCAAGCTATCAGGTCTTTCATGATTTTCACACTTCAGCCTCTTGCAAATCATACCAGCAGGATCAAGCAACTGTGAGAGTCAGATGCTTATAACTGATTCAGTTTCTTTTATATTTATATGTAGGAACAGTTTTGCAATACTATTACAATTTAATATATCTAATATATTTACAGTTTTCTTGGAATAGATTTTGACTTTAAACTCAAAGATAATGTTTTATTGTTAGAGAATGAAAGTCAGAAAATGTTTTTTATTTCTTGTCAAAAAGACATCAGGTTTTAGATATTGTCTTGCTAACATGGACCGTGCTGAACACAGCATGAAATAAAGCTCATCTTGAACCTCAGTCATTAATTCTCAAGAATATTATTATGGTATAAAACTAAAATTGATTATTTGTCTACACTTCAATGTTTACTTCAACGATTCTCAAGCCAACATGTTTATATCTCCAGAGTACTATTCCAGACCTAAAATGCCTTACCACATCTGGACTGGATAAACATGTCTCTACAACAATAGCTTCAGCTTGACTGGCATTTATATCACTCAGCAATTCTTATAGCTTTATAAAGACACAGATTGCCCACTACACCTTCTATTCTTGAGTGAAATATCCAATCACATCCTAGAGCTGCCCACTCAGGTGACATAGAGCGAGAATAATTTAGTGTTTATTTATGGTTTTCCACACATATCCCTTAAAGAAACATACCTGGCAGCACTTTTAGACTACAGCATCTGAAGAACCAACCAATATTAATTTCTGTCCTCAGGAAAATCCTATAGGAATAATTTACTTTCACTGAGCTTTTAGCATTATTGTTGCCTACAATTCTTTACTCTTGCCAGCTGCCCTTTTTAATGACATGTCTAAGAGCACTTCCATGTCATTTTTCAAACAGAGTCAGATATTTTCCCCCTTTGGGGAGAAGAATAGGAAAGAAAAAGTAAACCACATGAGCTGAGATTAGAACAGTTTAATAGTTGAAACAAAATAAATATACTACTACTACTAATATTCTGCTGCTATTTTAATTAAACGGAGAGAGAAGAATAAAATCCATGGACATGGGCAATAAAATGATGGACAATAAAATTGCTTACCACCTGTTGACACATACCATCTGGCCCTGAGCAGTGATTGGCCCCTTCCTGCCAACTCATCTCAGTTTATATACTGGGTTGACATTCCTCCTCAGCTTTCAGAAGACCTACCTTCTTCAAGAAACCTACGATTCTGTGCACCAGAGTCCTAAATAAACCAATAGGCTCTGCCTGTCCATCCTCCTTGGAGTCTGGCTGCCCATGCTCAGGACTGCTCCGTGACAGCCTAGCTGGGTGTTGTGGGATCATGCATCCTGGAAAGGGCTCAGGGGGAAAGAGCTGGGAGGTAGCTTCACAGGGTGATGCCTCCCACTTTGCTTCAGAGCTGTACTTAAGGTCACGTAGGTCGTATCCTATGTTTCTTTCTCAGGCTACAGCACATGTACACCTTTTCCTACAGGATGCCTCATTGATCCTTACCCTGAGCTGCTTACTTGACTCTGTAACTGGCTCTCAGACCTCCCCTGTCCATGCAGACATGCCAGATGATCACTGGGCTCTGGACCTGACTGCTCATTTGCCTGGCTTGATAATTGCTGGGCCATGCTACAGTTCTGTCCCTGTCCTGGGATACTGTGGGAGGGTGTCAGTGGTGACACTGCCCTCCCAGCACAGTAGGTGCCTGCAGCTCCCACCTCATCCTTCTCTGTGGGGGAGCCCCACTTTGAGTTCTTGGCATCTGAAGTAAATGGCTCTGTGGATAAGAAGAGAGAGTGGATTTTTTTTTACTTTGACTTCAGACAGGGTTTCTGATGTATTCTACCCTCACAACCTCTGCAACCTGAAGAAAAAGGACAGGAGACACTTGGATGGGCCATACCAATGGGCCTACAAAACTTTCATGAAGATCAGCAAAGGGAAATTCAATGTTCTGTGTGAACTAAGATACATGCAGGTACTCCCAAAAATGCTAAGTCAGTGGAAAGAATCCAAGAATGTTTTTTCTGAAGTCTAGAACACTAAAAACTTACAAAGAATATCTTCTAGCAGTGCTGTAAAAGCACTGTGGCCTGAGAAAGCCACACCTCCTGATCTTCTTTGGACTTTATCATCTCTGCCCTTCCCACCTCTCTGCAGGCTGCAGAGGACTGTAGGATCTGTTTATCTACCCACATACTAGAAAAAGAGAGCCTGCAGCTTTCTCTGGAATGCAGAGGGAAAAGGAAAAAAAACCATGTAAACACCCTTGAGAAAGGTACTTTGCAGGCAGGAAAGGTTTCCTAAGTGAGAATCTGTCTTCTTGAAGTGAATTCTTCTGACAAAAAGGATATTTACCTTTATATCTTCATCTGAGGTATCAGGAACTTCAGTACAGGCTAGAGATGCATGGATAAAGAGTAGCACTGTACTAAAGGATCTGGGATTCCAGGTAGACAGCATGTTCGAATGGAACTAAGAGTAATGAGACTGCACACCAGTCTGCATATTGGGCTGCAAGGGTGAAGCTAGAATACTGAGGAATATTGTTATTCCCCCTTTTCAGCATTCAGCACCCACATTTGTGATTGAACATATGATCAAGGTCAAGTTGTCTTAAGTATAAGTACCCTTCCTTTACTTATTAGGGAAAATAGTATTCCTGAAATCTAATGAGATTTTTATCATCTTCACTTCTTCAAATAAGAGATCTGGGTGTTTGGGTGAGTGCTGACAGCTTCAGTCTAATACTGTAGAAGGAAAACAAATTTTTGAATCTAATTTTGTTGATACACAACTCAGTAGCAGAAGTTATTTGGTTAGATTGATCAGGAAGGCTGTGATGTTTGTCTGGGCATTAATGAGTAATAAAACAGAATCCTGTAAACACTTACTGGAAAAGCATTCCTGGTGGCCTACATGCAGACAAGCAGCTGTTTCAGGAAATTTATCAGCAACAGACTAGGCGTAGATGCAGTTTAGAACTGTACAAAACAGGATTTTACAGTTAAATCTTAAGCAAGTATCCCCTTTAATTTAGAGGCAGCTCCTGAATCTCTGTAGGTAAAGGACAGTGAGCATTTTGGTAATTTGACTTTTAATGAATATATTTAATTTTCAGTCAAACTCAAGCAATTCATCCAACACTGAGTACTTGAGAAAAATCTGTAAGAAATGCAATTTCTTTTATTGTTGGTTACATCCTTTCTTTCTCCAGCAATATATGAATAGCAGGAAAAACACCCTCACTGATATAGTCTGAAGTTAAATGATATTTCTTTCAATCTATTTGTTCTTCATCAGCCAGTTAGCATAGTCAAACTGTGATAGGTGGTCCCGAACTGGTTCACACCCTAGTAAGCAGCAAATGCATGATGAGCTTTAAAAACATGAAATAAACATCTGCCACAATCAAAATAAGCAGAAGAAAAAACCTAAATCCAAAAAGGAAATAACAGAACTGTGTATCTCAGTTCCATCATCCTACATCTGTAATCAATTTGATAGATGAGAAATGTTTCAGAGATATTGCAGTGACAGTTTCTCTGTGGCAGCTTTAAAGGAAAATTTATAATTAAGAATGACTTTATGATTGTAAAGTGCAGAAATAATTGTAATGAGGTGATCACTCAGGAAGGAACATAGCTAGAAATCAAACAAGTTGCATGGCTTTATGATCCTTTAACTATGGAAAATTAACTTACATTTCTTAACATTGTAATGGCAACAGTATGAAGTGGTAAACACCCTGAATCAAAAAGCTACAGCACTGCACAGTTAATACGCATAAAGGAATTATCTGTCATATTTTTTCTAAACATTTAGTTAATTATTCAAATACATTCAGTTGTGTCATCTCTTGTCATCATTCAGAGATGCATACGACATTTAATGATTCCCAAGGAAATTGGTAGGAAATGCATTCAGTTTGCTCTGTGAATTTCCAGTAAGGCTCTGGATTATATATGCACAACATGACAAGAATAGCTTTTTAAAGCATAACAGCAAATTTTAAGATACAAAATATTTTATGTACAGGATAAATATCTAATAGGAATGAGAGACAATCTTGTAAATGCTTGCAGACTTAGAATCTCAAAATTAAAATATTCAATTTAATTTTTGTAGGAATGATTATTTTCTTCTGTTGAAATAGAAATGAACAAAGGAAGAATTAAAAAAGAAAAAAGTGCACAATATATATACTTAATGATGTTACAATATTGAATTCAATTTATCTAAAAAAATTATCAGCAAAGTAGTAAGTACAGCCATATCTACACTTTTGTATTATGAAGTCTTTGAGACACTGTCATTTACTCCTCATAATATCTTGGTTCCACAGAATACACATGGTATTATGAATCAGCCCCTGTTAAAATGCCAATGGCAAAAAGGTAGCTTCAAGCACTTTATATGATCCAATAGATGAGGTAGAATAAATCAAATTTAACAGCACATAGATGTGTTTGGAAAACAGTATGGTAGAATATCTAACTTCTCCATCTTTCTCTCATGACATGATTCTTCATGAGTTGTACAGCTGAGGCTGAACGTTTAACCTGATACACTCAAAATCTTCCATGGCAAGCATAGGAATGGTTAAATTAGTGAGTTTTTAGGTTCTTAACTGGTTTCTCCTTCCTCCTTGCCTTTCCTCTTTTTTTGAGGCAGTTCACCAGTCTATTTATATGTATTTTCCAAAGTGCTTGTAAGCTTTTTTCTTTGTTTTGGGATTCCATGCTACATCTCCTTTGTTTGTTTTTCTTTCCTTATTTCCCTTGATTCCTACAAAAATGTGGTCCTTATAGCAATCTAGTAACGAGAAAAACAAGCAAAAAACCAGACAAATGAAAAACATCATAAAGAAAAGTTCCAGGCAGATGAAGAGAAGTTTAGACACAGTAAGTCTGAGGAGTTTCAGTCCTGAGGCCTTGCAGAGACACTTGTGTCCTGGTAGCAGTAATGCAAATGTATCACTGGGCTACAGAGGCAAAAACTTCAGTGAGACATATCCTAACCACCCTCCAGTTCTCTTCTACAGGCTGCATAACCCCCTTTCCCCTGACTATTTTTCTTTCTATTCAAAGCCCAATACATCAAGAAGAATTAGACCATTTATCTGATAATATTTTTGCTGCAAACATATTTCTTGAAGTGTGTCCATTCTGCTTGCAAGCAAACTGACCAGGAAGACAAAGTATTGCTACTGGTATGTAAAGCAAGTTGCATATATGAAATTTCCCTCTGACTGTGTTATAACTACCACTGACTGCCTAACATTCCTCAGTATCATTTTTTTCTCTCTTGTTTTTTTTTTTCCTGTAGTAGGGTGGGTTTTTTGACTTTGTTTGTCTTTTATTAATTTCACACCTTGCCTCCTGGTACCCTGCCCCTTGATCACTATCAGCAGCACAGGCAGGTTGCTGACACCCTGCTTTTGACCAGAATTGGCAGCATAAACTGGTAACACCAAGTCCCTTACCAATACTGGTGCTGTAGGCAGGTTGCTGCCCATATTATTCATGCAAAGTATGATCCTTTCAAATGGCACTGTCTTTGCAGGAGCCAAAGATGCCCCATCTCTTACTGACATTCAAAAGGATTTTGTGTGACTGGTTGTTCTCCCTGGAAATCAAGTCTCCCTGGCTATCTGCTGGAGCAGTAACATCTCTTATTATGTCACATTTGCTGTTGGTGATCAGGTGAGTCACTGTACGAGCATGTTGTTACTCATCTTTCCTACTGCTTCATAAAGCTTTATTTTATAACGAGCTCCATTGCTGTTCAGATTGCACAATTAAATCTGAATTAATAATGATTCTTTCATTACACTTTTAGTATTCCAATTACAATAACAATATCTATAAGACATGTTTCCTTTTTGCCCATAAGAACATGTTGAACATAACAGACTATGGAGCACATCTCCTTTAGGATCTGAATGGGTCTTATACTGAAATTGTCACTTGAAATGATAATACTGACATCACCATGTGAATTGTCATACACTAAACACAGAATAACAGACAAGTAAGGGTGGAAAGGACCACAGTGGTTCACCTAGTGCAACCTTCCTGCTCAAGGAGGGTCATCCCAGAGTACATTTCACAGGTTCTGTCACTGCTCACCACAAAGAGATCAGTACCTACCCCTCCTCTTCCCCTCACAAGCAAGTTGTAGACTGCAGTCTAGACTCCCCTCAGACTCCTCTTTTGAGGTTCCCTCTCAGTTGGCTCTTCCTGGTGCTGAACAGGCCTGGTTCCCTCAGCCTTTACTTGTAAGAAACATGTTCCAATCTCTTAATGAACTTTGTAGTTCTCTGCTGGACCTGTTGTAGGAGCTCTAAGCCTGCCTTGGACTGAAAAGACCGGAATTGGGCACAGCACTCCAGGTGTGGACTTATCAGAGCTGAGTAGAGGGACATGATCACCTTCCTTTACCTGCTGGCAATGCTCTTCTTCTGAAGTACCAGGATATGTTGTATTTTTTGCCCCCAAAGGCACACTCATCCCTCAAGGAGAGCTTGCAGTCCACCAGGACTTCCATGTCCTTCTCTGAAGTGATGCTTTCCAGCAGATCAGCCCCAGCCTGCCTTGGTGCATTGTGTTGTTCCTCCTCAGGTGAAGGTCTCTGTGTTTACCTTTGTTGGACTTCTTTGCTCATCTCTCCAACCTGCTGAGGTCCTTCTGAAGGGCTGCACAGACACCTCTGGGGTATTGGCCACTCCTCCCTGCTTTGTGTCATCAGTGAACTTGGTGAAGAGGCATCTATCCCTTCATCCAAGTCACTGATGAACAAGTTAAACAATACTGGGCCCAAGATAGAGCCTGGGGACACCACTGGTAACAGGCCTCCTACTAGTCACAGTGTCACTGATAACGACCCTCTGGGATCTGCCGTTCAGCACATTCTCAATCCACCTCTCTGTCCACTCATCCAGTCCACACTTCCTGAGCTTTTCTATGAGGATGTTGTGGGAGACAGTATCAAAAGGAATACAGGAAAAATAATTCTGTGCTGAAATTCAAAGAAGAGTTTTGAAGAATTGGTACATTCTGTCTGGGTGCACGTCTCCAAAGGTGGGACAGAACATATGAAGGACTTAAAACAGATCCTTCTCTGGCATGTTTTCTCTTCACCTTTTATGCTACATCAGATTTTTGAAAAATTGTTTCTGAGACACAAACCTTGACCCTGCTGAGAAAAGGGAACTTTGGCTCCAAAGCACAGTTTTGACTATAAAATATTAAAGGATAGGTTGATAGAGGCTGGACTTTGAAATAATCAAGTTCCTTTAACTTAAACTCTTGTGTTTGTGGATGTATAGATAATAATAGCCTAAGGAACTACTTGCTTGCCAGCCAAATTATTCCTAGTTTTTCAATATTATTTCTCCATCTAATAGAAAACAGTAGCAAAAATGAATACTGAGTGGCAGTTTGCAGTGCAAACAGAACATGAAGCAACAGCATTCCTTGCCTAATGTGATTTGAAAGTCTTATCATAACAGCAATTTTCTATCATATCTTATTAGTCTTGTACCATGTTGAGTTAGCTGGTAGTATTTAATATGATTTGATAGTCAGTAATGGGATGCGACTTTTCTTTTACCATAATAAATACCAATGCAACACAATGGTAATATGACATGATGTAAAATTCCTAATAATAAATTTCACAGTCCTTTTACCTAACTGAAAGCATTTTTTTTGTAACTAAACCTTTACTTTTCCAGGATCATACTTGTATGTTTCTCAAAGGCCAGAAGAGAAATAATTTGCAGGGAGAAAGACTTGGTTTTCACTTTTGATTACTTCTTTTGAAACCTATTTCATGTGCCCAGTGTGCTTTTTTTTTTTTTTAAGGATTTTTTTTTTTTAGAGGAAGGATGTGAGAAAAAATATTTATTAAACTGACAATCATGTATTCATCCTTGGCAATACAAATCCAATTTAAACATATGTAGAAAAAGAAAGGTCTTAAAGACAATTTCTCAGGCAGAGACTGTTTTTATTAAGGGCCTTCTTCAACCTGAATTTTTCATTGGACAATTTTTAACGCTTGGTTTTGTTTAGCTATTAAATTCTAGAAGAAATTTTATTAGGGTAGGGAACAAACTTCAGAAAAGCAAACAAAAAGCAAGCAGCTGACCACAAAGAAATAATTCTTTGCAGCAGATTTTTTGATCTAATTGTGTAAATTCTTACAATTGTATTATTATTATTATCCAACTGCAAAAAAGTTGAGAGTTATCATGGAATGGAATTTTCTAATGTGTTTCAATATACCTAATTGTTTTTTTTTAAAAAAGGTGTTGCACAACAAGCTTGAAAAAGCTTTTCCTTAACTTTGAGCATTTGTTTTTGCATCCTTATTAGAGTTTTTGTAAGTAAGGTTATTTTTTGTGTGTAAAATCTATAATTAATAACAAATTTTCTCTCAGTGTGAGAATATTTCATGGGATATATGTATATCAGTAATAGTGCATAAAGAATTGAATACTTTTCATTTTATTTCTGTTGCTTTTGGTTCCAGAAATAATAATTTTATAGTGCAATACTTGTAATACTAGATTTGTATAAGTTTGTCTCGGAGAATTTTCAGCCAGACATACTGGTTGGTCAGTACCTTACATGTGGGATTTAAGACCACATTTGAACTTTCAGAACCTGCATAATTTTCTTAAATTAAAACTAATTTCATGCCTGTGATCATTTATATGATTCACAAGCACCATGAGCTGATCAGAGAATTCACAATGGTATTGCAAACTTGCCTATCACTTAAATTAAGACATTATCAAACACCATCCACTTCCAAGCAAACAGAACTAGACAAAAAGAAGATATTTTTATTTCAACTGAGCAGTAAAAAAAAAAAAAAAAAAAAGAAAATTGGGTAGAACTGGGAAAATTATTTGATAGAAATATTACAAAGAAACAGGTTAAATAATCCACAAGATAACATCTCATACTTTGATATTGTTTGAATGTTTACATTATTTTTATTTGTACCTGTATAATTATGCACAGCATCATTTTCCTGAGTAAAACATGCAACCATAATTGGAAAATACAACTAGAAAGTTGAATGAACTAACCAAAACTTAAAAAAAATTGAGGAATCCTACTGATACCCGATATCAAATACTTAGTATGGTAAAACTCAGGAAGGTTAAGGATGAGATTGTTCTAAGCCACCCAATATTGGATCTACCTTAGGTTTATGCAGGGTAAGCAACTCATATGGAGTCAGCACCACAGCTGTGACCCTCACGCTGGTTTGACCCATGAAATAACACCGGCAAGACAACGTACAGAACTGCTGCTGAGAGGTAAGTGGGTTGCTACTCTGAAGCAAGGCTTGGAGTGGGAAACAGAGAGAGGAGCAGTGAAACTACTTCTGAAAGGGAAGGCAAGATGAGGAAAGGCAAAGCAAGGCAAAAGAGGAGAAAAGCAGAGCAGAGAAAGAGAGTAAACCTGAGTAAACAGAGTGCTTTCAAGTTGCTTTTGGCTAACAGTACCTAAAGTAACTGCTAGATGTAGTCTCTCACACACAAGGTCCTGATGTAATCCTAACCCATAAGTGGTTTTCAAAATCCCACTAGGCACTTACATTTATCTTTAGCTGCCTACAAACCTTTAACACAGCCGTTTAAGCCTCTTTTAATTGCTCCATTGAGTTACCTAACTCTCAACCATGCAGCCTGAATAAATGTATGAAGGATTTGAAGCAGTCTGATGCTTTGGTAATGAGGTAAGAAGGAGCACAGAAATATCACAAATGGACAGACTAAAGAAAGCTTCCTTAACTGCGTAAATGAAGCTTCATTCATTAGACCACCAGCAGCTTTAACCTCTTAGTGCTGTCAGAAATACCAATAGCCTTTTTGATCTTCTAGTGTATTCTTAAATGCAGTTACTACTGTTGCCTTAAGGAAGGGGGAAAAAAAACTTTCCAAGACAACTATATGTGGGTAAAGCAGAGAAGAGTTCTTTTACTTATTGGGTTTTGGGGCACAGAATATAAAGGAGTATAAAAGAGTATATAAAGTATAAAAGAGTACAATACATGTTGATAAGTAACAGATAGAAAAGATCAGTGCTAGGATGAACTCAAGGTCTCAGGAATACCATGTGAGCTCTTTTCCAAGCACCACCGCTTCAAAACATGCAGAGTAAATTAATCCAAAAGGCGTCCCTTTCATGTCATTCCCGGCTGTACACATAC
>WBMV01002889.1:2704745-2784667 GCA_013396655.1 Campylorhamphus procurvoides
TGGAGCTTCTCCAAGGTTGCTGGGCTTTGCTTTCTTGTTTTGACTAATATGGTATCTAGTTGCCTTAGCTCTGGTATATTTTTTCCTTGCACAGTGTTCCAGCTATTATCTGACCCTGAAGACAGCTAACACAGGGTTAGAGGTTGTTAGCTACACTGTATGTGAGAAACTACCTAGAAGTATAAGAATCTACAACTTCATGAAAACCCTAAGGCATCACTACCGACTTCATACTGATAAAGAAAAGTTTAATTTGCAACAGAATGTTTTGTGTGAGGTATATAGCCCAAAGGAATGAGCTGTTCAGGATTTATCTAATAAAAGATTTATCTTATTTAACTTCTAAATGTTTCCTGAAGTGTTTAATTGTACTCTATTCCTATACAAAATATACTAAAATATATTATTACCACTAAAAGTACAGTTTTGATGTGAATTATACTAAAAAAAAAGGTAAAAAAGCAAATGGGTTTTCAAAAGGATCTGATCAACTTTAATAATACTGACAAATGCTGTAGACTTGGAACACAAAGCCAGCAGGTCACAAAAAGATTAAAAAGTATGGTTTAGCTCAAGTAAAATTTGGCAGATCTTAAAAGCCAGTCACAGCAACAGGAAAAATTTAGAGCCTAAAGGGTCCATCTATCCTAATATTAAATGTCTAAATCTTACCTAGTCTCTCTAGGCTCCCTTTGCTATATATAGCAAGAAATGGACATTTATGGACTATTTATGTTTTGGGGAGAAAATTAGAGATGCCTTTGTAATTCTCCCCAGCTCTGCAGTAGATCTAGATTGCCTCCAGTAAAAATATGATTAAAGATTTGCAAAAGCAATTTTCTAAAAGTTCTTCTCAACCATCTTTGCACAGACATGAATCTCAGCAGGGTATAGGATGGAGTACTTAAACTCCTCTGGTGGACACTCAACATTAAGGAAAGTAATTCTCAAAGAGTGAGTACTCTTCTGAGAACAAAATAGAAAATATTTAATTTATCTATTCACTATATTATTTCAATCTGCTGTACTACCTTGAAGGAACCACTTATATTTTCATCTTTTGTTGATGTTACTTTCACTGTTTTTATTTTACCTTTGTCTCTCTTTTCTATATGCTTTTCTTTTGCTCTGTTTTTTAAAAACTTACCACTAATACAAGAGTAAGCAAAAAGCTTTGTTTTTAAAGCAAGAAGAATGCCTGGAAAGCCTGTGGATTTGGTCTTGGACATAATGTGAAAAATTACTTAATAAAATACATTAAAATGAAAAATGGTTATAATACTTCACGATCAAAGTTTTTGGAAGGTTCATTACAAATGAAGCATAGCTAATTATTTTAATGAAAAACTTACCCAGTTAAACTGAGTGAACTAAAACCAAACTAAATATACTACTGCAAAATGATAAGGAAAACAGGCTCTGCATATGTGCATACACGTGCAGGCAAAAATAAATGAATAAATGTATTAGTGTATATTTGTACATAAAGTCCACGATAATACTGTGCCAAGAGATGAAGTACCTTTATAATTATTTTTCCATAGCACAGGAAATCATGAAAATATATACATGTTATAAAAGTAATACCTCTACATCTTGCACTGTGGTCAGCTATATCCAGCAGAGCTGAGATTTAGTAACTATGCAATCTGTCATGAGGATCAAACAGATGATCCATCTGTAGCTGATTAGAAACATTTCTATAATTTTCAGTCAAAAAGTGAGTTCTTAAACATTAATGTTTCTGTGAAAGTGCATTACTGTTAATGTGCATCTCCTCAAGCTATGTACGTCCAAGTGGCCAAATATGGGGTGACCCAGAGAAGATATTTCTGCCATGTTTTATGTAGCCCTGTAAGTGCTCCCACATTGTGACACCTTTTAAATTATTTTTCTACAGCTTTTTTTTCTTCAAAAAATCTTCAGAAGTTCTTTTTTGTCTTCTTGATATGATATGAGATTTCATTTTTTTTTTAATGTCAAAATGATTCACTTGTTGGAACAGTCAACAATCACTCCACATACACTTATTCTTTTCTATTCCTATCACTTGTTTGATACCTTTATTCATCTATTTAATGACTGACGTGGCTGCAGTAAATCTCTTGAAATATATTGTTTGTAGACTTCTAGAGCCTTCCAGTATGAATGGAGCACATTCTGCACCTACAAAATCAAATACAACATCCGGCTCCCATTTCTTAATTTCATTGTTCCCAAGTCTCAGACTAGGAAAGTATTTTCCAGCATACAGATTCTTCGAGATTATCAAATCTCAGGAAAGGCTTGTAAGGATTTAGAAAGAATCTCTCTTCAAATTCAACATTGCAATTCTGAATGAAACAGTAGTAAAACATCTTCAGAAGAACAGTGCCATGATCTGAAATAAATCCTGTGACTTTCTAATTACACAATTTGCAAACACCAAAACTAAGATCACGTTTGAGGATGCTGGTAAATATTTTCTTACAGCCTGAAGGAATAATAATGTTCTATTATCGTTTAATAAGGTTAAACCCTGTGAATTTCTTCTTCCCTTGTGTGCTCCACAAAGGTCTTGCTATGAGTTTAAACACAGTAATTTTGAAGAGTTATGCGCTGTTGTGTGATAATGATGAAAAACTTGATGATAATTTGAAATATGAAGTTAATTGGAAAACAAGGCATTAACTCTGGGTAAATGAAATCTGTAAATTCCTTAATTAATGATTAAATTTATTTATTATTATCTTCATGTTCACTTATTTTGGGGATCCTTAAAGCAAAAAGTTAAGAAAAAAAGGCACCAGGTTTTTAACGAGAACTGCACTATAAATTTGGAACTGTCTCATTTAGAAAGCTGTAAAATAGGAAAATATTTTAAAAGGGTTTTTTTTAATAATTTCTCTTTTCAGAGATTCAGTTCAATTGGAAAATATAATGGAGCCCCCAGAAATGCCTTAGCACATTCTTGAAACCCCAGTTTCTTTAGAAAATGTGACAATATCCATGGTCTTTACTCAGTATTTATTGTAGTCTGTACAGCTAGTAACACAGAATACATTAATGCTCTTAAATAAGAATTCTTATAGCTCTTAATGTTCGTTTAACTTTCATTAAAAGTATTTAAATTTCAAAGACTATTGAGTTGTATAGGAATAGAAAATGAAGTTAAAAAAGCTTTCTCTGAACAAATGCTTATATAAACACAGTACAGGACTGGGAAAAAATGGACTACGTTCCTAAATATGCAGGTTGAATGCAGAGAGTACAGATATTCATTGCTCCCATATATACATTGTTTACCTATCTTTTGTTAATGACTTTTTCCTATGCAGCATTCTGAATCTTCTGAATAAGAAGACGCAGCACAGATTACAGTCACTTTCAAAACACATGAAAATACAAAGAATTTCAAGGAAACTGTGAAGAAGACCTTCTGTGTGTAGTGTGTGTTGTCAAAGAGCCCTCTGGTTGACAGCCAGAAAACCAAACATTTTAAATAATGACTTTGCTCAATAGGCACTGAGGAAGCTAGTTGTGGAGGTTTGGGTTGGCTCCCTGCCAAACCCAACTGCCAGCCACGCAGATTCACCCCGCTCCCAAGAGAGAAGGGAAAAAAAAGTACCAAAAAGACAACTGTAGTAAAAGTATATATATATTCACATATATTACAATTATATACTATCAAACACTATGAATCTACAGAACAAATCCCAAAGCAACCTCAAAAGGCAAAAAGGGGGGGAAAAGGAAAGGGAAATGGGTCAGAAATAGGTAAAACCAATTAAAACAGATACACACACTCGTAAACTCAGGGGAAAGCTTAATAAGTAACTAATACAATAAATTCTTACCAAAACTCCCCTTAAGAGAAGCAGGTCCTTCCCCTCCACGCAGCTGGGGCAACAGTTTCTCAGGTAGGCCTCAACTCATAGAGATGAGCTAAGCTGACACAGAGACCTGATGTCCTCCAAGCACACGAAAGGAAGAGAGAGGGAGGAAACCTTCCTCTCTTATATACACCTGATTACGTGAAGGAATGGTGTGGAATACTTCCTTGGTTATGACCCTGTTACCAGGGAAGGCCTAGACCAAAACCAAGAAAACTAAACCACCACATAGTTTCAAGTGGAATTGCTTCCCTGAAGGGTTAGGTGTGCCAGTACATATTTCATTTTGATTTCTCCTTGGGACTAATTCACACATATGTATACAAGTACTTGACATCTGTTAGTTTGGGTCAAGTTACGCCTCTCCAGACAAGAAAGAATCATAGACATACATTATAATTGGTGTAGGTAGATCACTAAAAATTCTGCCAAAGCAGAACTGAGCCACGGGAGAGAGTCAGCCACATGTGTTTTAAGGCAGGTTATTAATGTTCAACATAAACATTTGGGTTTTTGTTTTGTTTTTTTCAGTGGGTGAGATCAGGACAGGTTTTGGAAATGCACAATGATAATTTTATATTCTAAATGTACTGTAGAAGGTTTGATATTGAAAGAATGCTTATTAAATGCATAAACAGCTTCCTCACATATTCCTGTGAGGAATCAATCTGTATTACAGAGAGTAGGAGAGAATGGGTCTTTCTGGCAGCCATGAGACATTGTCAATGTATTTTAAACACTCTGTTTCAGGGATTATTTTTTAAAGCAATTCAAAGTTTTTTCTAAATTATCTGACTACTGAGGACAAAAGAAACAGAACCATTGGCATTCACATGGTGATGGCTTTCTTATTCAGGAACCGTTTATGTCTTGCAGTAAAGCATTACAGACAGACTATTGTGATTTTTTTCCCCAGAAACTCAAATCCATAATTGTAGATAGAGCACTGCTGAGGATTATCAGTAGGATCAGTGTCTGGCATGAGTGTTATTCTTGGTTTGGATTTATTAAATGAGCCATTACCAGGAAAGACAAGTTGCTGTACACTTTTATTACTTTTTACTATTTTCTCTATCAAATCAATACCATTTTGTAACTTTGTCTATGGCACTAGTTCTAAATCCATTTCATGACTATTGGAAAGAATTCATTAGCTTTTAAAATGATGAAGAGAAAAAGTGCTCTTGAGCTGCAGAAGTGGACTTCTGTTGTTTTTGAACTGTTAATATTTATTCTATGTGTTGATACATAAGTAAAAGTTAGTAAATAAAGAAAACAGTAGTTCTATTATATAGAATTTTCAAAGCACTCATATTTAAAAAAACAAAACCAACAAACCAAAACAAAAAAATCCTAGCAACCAAACAAAAAACCCCAGCAAATTATTGCTCTAGTGGGTGACAAGATTGCTGCCTACAAAGTGGTTTATTTTCAGAAATCTCTCAGTTTCCCAGCAATTTCTTTTTATATTCATAATTATTATGCCATAAGTCACCATCAAGTAATTGGGATCCATGGGAATAAACCTTTAATGTCTATTATGTACTGCAGAAACAAAACAGTTAAATGAATATGATTTCCCATTTTCCTTAGCACTTAAGCTGGTGAGTTTCACCGATGTCCTTTATGAGTGGCTAAAGAGAAACTAGTCTCCTGATCACTAATACCATCTTGAAGTACTTATTCTCTCACCATGTAACAGAAGGGAGAATAAATCCTGCCACAGAAGATATCTTTAATTCACTCGCTGATAATATCAGCAGTACATTTGCAGGATTTAGTTCATGAATGAGTAATTTGAAATAATGTTCAGTATTTCTTCTTCAAATCATATCCTGAAATCTGACTATGATAAATTTATTTCAGTGTAACTCAGCTTTTGTTTTGAAACTCTTATCTTCTAACACCCTCAAACAATTAGAAAAAAAACCCAAACAAACAAAAAAATTCACTGCAACATTAGAAAATACTTACAATTTATAGAAACACACATGTTTTTCCTGATTGCTTGACAAAATATTCTTACCATTTCCCAAGTCTAACGTTTCTCATTTAGACCTGATATGCAGAACTCTACACTAAAATGTCATTTTAACACAATAGAAATTTCATAGAAATATTCATACCTGGCTTATTTAGGCAAAGTGTTTGAAATATTGTTACATCAGTGTGTTACACTTTAATACTGCCCAAAAAATGAAATATCTCAGTAACATGTGTATGAGTTTTTCCAAACTGCTTCTTCTTCATGCTGAAGATTAAGCTTTGTTAGTATATTAAGATGTCAGATAATAGATAGATGTTTTTAAGATTCTTTGGGCTCGATAATCTTTGATACTATTTTAAAGATGAATTTGTAGGGTCACCCTGACAGTAGGGTGACTGTGAAACTGGTACAGCTAGTGTTTGAGAAGATTCCTTACTCACAAATTTATCAGAATTCAGTCATTTTTAACAAAAGAAAAAAAAAAATTGTCCACTAATTTTTTCTAGTGTCTGTACCACCTTAACAATATATAAAATTATTTTAAAACTAAAAGATTCTTCATCTTCTAAAAGGTAAAGAATTTTGGTTGCAGATAATAATAATAAACAGGAATATCAAGTATTCTGATTGCATCTTTGACCTTCACGCAGTTTTCAACATTGATGCAATTCACTATTTTCACGTATTGTCTTTTTTATTATTATTTTTTTCATGCAGTCAGCAATTAGAGCAAAACTATTAGAGAGAGTAGCTTTTAGATTTTGTTGTTATTGTTTGAAGAAACTCATTTGATTATGCAATTTCTGCAATAGTCTCTGCAGAAGCAAAGTCAGCTAAAACAGAAGGGGAATATCTCTTCTCAACATCTAAGAAGTGGTTTTTAACTGAAGAACTTTTGGAGTGTGCTAGGCCAATAAAGATATGTATGTGAACTTCCTGCACATATAAATACTTTATAGTTATTAAATATATGTTGATTAGTACTCTAGAATCTAATGTTTTCTTTTTTTCTTCATACCTCTATTTTTATCTTTCCACTATACATTTAAATTATGTACGAAAGCTTGGCAATTGTGGCAAAATGATAAATGCCTCCCTCTGCCATGAAAAAACGGACAGCAAATTAAGAAAAATGGTACAATTTGTATTAAAGCAGTAGTTAATTAGAACCAGTTTTTATGCATAGTCAAACTTATCCACATCTTATGTTAGACCATGCAGAGCATACATATAGACACATGCATACACCCATACACCATCAAAAGAATGACATCAAAAGGCTTCTAAAAACTGCTATAAGATGTCTTATAGTATTTATTGGCTTGTATCTAGATTGTTCTCAAGGTGTGAATTCAAGAGGGAAGTCTCTCTGAAGAAGGAACTCCTCTTGGCTAAGCATTCTTAAAATAACTTTATCCTTGAACATTAGAGATCAGGAGGTGAAGTGATCCTTAGGATTCATTACTTCCTGTTTAGTTGAATGAATTATTCTGTTCCAATAATAATAACACTACAATACAATGACGATGAGATCTGTACCTTTATGAATAATTGGGATCATCAGAAACAGCATGGGAATAGTTTTAAGTGTAAAAAAGCCACCACAGAAATATTCTAGTCAAATGCAATGCTGACAAATGGTGAGGAATTCAGGCTATTTCCTCCAGCAATTTGAGTTTATGCCAAGGTTTACCTACATAACAAGAGCTTTGAAATGACAGTAATTGTGCATCTTTTTCAAGTGAAGAAGTGAATTCTGTTGAATACCTTGTTTACATTTGCCAACATTATATCACGCCATCTAATAAAGATTCAAAGGAAGTTCCCTTGGTCTTTGACAAATAGTATCCAGTGAAATGCAGTTGAGAAAGATAGACAAGAGGAATTGTAGAGAGTGGAGAGCTTGATCAAGAGGGAAATTCAATGCCTGCCCCGGATCTCATAAAAAATTTTCTTATGATATTCAGCTTTTCCATCTGTTGGCACTGTAACTTGCATGCCTTCATCATTTTAGCAGGTATCAGGAATTCTAGTATCAAAAAGTCATGCAAGCACAGAAGCTCCCATTTTAATGGTAGTCAATGGGATATGTTATTTCTTAAGATATTCAGCTAAATAGTAACATCCTAAGCAAGGTTTTATGACATATCCATTAGACTTCAACATCCCAGAAGAAGTAACAAAAGACACAGGTATGTCTTACTTGAATAAGAAGGGAGAGAATGTACAGGTTTTCCCAAATTGATAAGGAATATCTGCTTAGTACCAAAGAAGTATGTGGCTGAGTCAGCTCAATGCTGTTGCTCAGAAGCTAGGCTTTGTAGCTTGGTGTCCTAGTTCAGCAGAAGACACCGGTTATCACTGTGTGGGGGGTGATCAAGGCTGTGTATTCTACACCCTCTATTCATTCCCCAAGAATAATGGACCATTCACAGCAATTACCCAGGAAGTCGTTAGCACCTCCACACCCAGCCTGAGGGGGTGTGGGTGCTAATGGGCCATCACCGGTTCAACAATATCCCATGACTCACAGAGTTAATCACCCATTGTGTGAGTCCCCGCCCTGGGGGAGGGACTGAGTGCTCCCTGAGGGTACATAAATGGGGCTCAGAAGAACTTGAACATCTCTTCGTGGGATCCAGAGGAGCAGCAGGACCTCAACAGGAGGAAACCACCACTCTCGAACGGACTACAACCATCACTTCTGACCAGACCACAGCCATCAGCTGCACCAACAGGTTCTTCACTTCTTCTTGCTTAGGACTTGGGGGAACCACGTGGGTCTCAGCACCAGGGCTAACAAACCCCTTTGGGCTTGTGCCCTGGGACACTGGGTTATACTGCTGGGTTTTTGGTAAGTTGAAAGCAGTGTCAGTGTATTTATGGTAATATCTTTCATTAAATTGTAACTCTGACTTATAATCTCTCTTGTGGTGGGTCCATTTCTCCTGCTGGTTTACCTCTAAACCAGCACACTTGGTTTCAGGCCTGTCTTAGTGTAGCTCATGTTGTTTCCAGAATACAAGTTAGTTTTTTTCTGTCTAGCTGCACCTCTCTTTGGCATCATACATGTTTGACTCTGATCAGAATAAGCTCGAAGATATTTGTGCTGCATTGCTTTAAAGAGACAGGGTACATGCACAGCATTTCAAAACACCCACTGAAATTGAACTTGCTAAATGCAGCACACACAAGGTAATGTCTGCCTGGAAGTGTTTATGGCCTAAAAGGCAGGGATTACTTCCTCAGTCCTACAGCACAGTGCAGATATGCTCCACTGTATCTCTATGGGCTGCAGTAATATCTTGTGTGACATCTTCTGTCTTCATTCTCTGATATATCTTAATGTAGCTAGTTGGCAGAGGATTTGAAGGTACACTTAAACCTCTAAAGAAATGCCAACAAAAGACATACAATTATCTTTTCAAGCTTACTGAGCATGACTTTAGGAAAACAACAAATTTTGCTGATGAGACGTCAATTTGACAGTTAGGCAATAATGACAATTTTCAGCCACCTAAGATATTTTTATACATGAATTTTCACTGATAGTAATAATTAGAACAACACTAGGTGTATATTTTCCTAAGGACTTACAATTTATCCTGTTAGTCCATCGTACTTTCATCTTATGTAATGATAACAGAAAGAAACAAACTCATAAAAAATCCCACCAACTAACCAACCATGCATTGTCCAAATTTAATTCCATAAACAGTATTCAAATGCAATATACATGGATTTTGCTAGAGTAAGGTATATTGTCAATTTAAAACCTCAGTCTTGTATCACAGTTGAATAACACATTGGAGTTATTTAAAAACATATTGAACAATGATCTCCTACCCCATTCGTTTATCCTTTGTGGAAACAGATGTTTTTAGTTAATTTTTTTCTAAGTTAAAAGAAACAAACCAAAGAGCTCAGCTGAAAGCTAAGTGTTTTCAGTCAGTGAAAAATGGGACCCTATTAACAATAAAAGTCCTGGGTTTTGAATAAATTTAATTATGTTGCATTGCAGTGTCTGATCAGTCAGCTTTGTAGCCAATTACTTTGAGGAGACTTGAGCTGCCAATTCACCAGGCTCCTCAAGCAGGCAGACATAAGTCACAAGAGGCTTTCTAGTGGATGTCAATCAAATATTAGTAATATTTTAGTGGAATGGCTGACTAGATCATAAATATGAAAAGCAGCAGACTTCTCTCATTACATTCTTGGTAACTTTTTTTGTCTTTGAAATTATGGTCTGCCTTTTTGCATAATTAAGAAAAGTCTTAATGAGTGTAGGTAGTGAACATATTTTTCATGACATATACAGCAATATAATTTAATTACTTACAAGCAATGTTTAATGATGTAAACATTATTAGTATTGTTATATTTTAATTGTTCTTGTTATTAAAATCTCTATTTGCATTTCAGGAATGCTAAAAAGTTCAACTCATTAGACTGATTATGCTACCTACTGTCCTAGTAAAACCAGCAATGATGGTAGTTGCTACAGGGTGTTTTTAACCTAGGACTAAAACCAGAAAAACTGAGATGAAAAGCAATGCATAAT
Organism: Campylorhamphus procurvoides; assembly: GCA_013396655.1. Classification (NCBI taxonomy): domain Eukaryota; kingdom Metazoa; phylum Chordata; class Aves; order Passeriformes; family Dendrocolaptidae; genus Campylorhamphus; species Campylorhamphus procurvoides. The sequence goes on from WBMV01002889.1 coordinate 2,715,166, forward strand.
ATGTAGCAGCTTGATGGACAGTATTTTCTATAAGGTATCAATTTGTTTTCAAATACACATGTGATGGAGCTCATGAGCAAAGGAATGAAGATGTTGGATGAGAAATCTGCTGAGGAGGTGAAAGGAGACAGGAGTCTGGGCTGACCGAGGGGAAAAGTAATCTCTCAGTGATAAAGGTAAGATGATAGAGTAGCAGTAGGCTATGAAACTGAAAACATGTAAATAATGGGTGCTCCGAGAGACAGGGAGAGCTGAAACAATCACATCTAAACCAAAAGGAAAATCTGCAAAACAGTGTTCTGAAAGAAAATGAAAGGAACAAGGCTACATTTTTCAGAAAAATAAAGGTGAATAACACATGGCAAGAGGGTTCAAATTCTAATGAACTTTCTGGAGATCTGATCTCTTAACCAAGCCTTAAATTACCAGATTTGAATGGCATTTTATGCTAAGGGTGTACTTATACAGACTAACTATAGCAATTACTAGGATTTTTTTTAAAGAATTTTTAAAATTTGTATTTGAGGAACAAATTAGATATGAAAGCAGGTGTTCATATGTTTTATAGTATGCCTAGTTTCTTTCAAGTGCTGTAATAGTGCCCTGGAAATGAGCTCTTCTCTGTTCCTTGTTTAGGGAACTGAAATTTCTGGCTTGAGGAAGATAGATGACAACAGCTGGGTCTGTTGGATTCCCCTGCATGTTGTCACTGATGTGCATTAAAAACATGAGACCTGAGAAAATAATTTCAGAAGACAAACCCAAAGCATTATTTTTTTTAAGATAATACAAATGCCTTCTAAATAGAAAACAATAAAAATTAACTCACTAACTGAAAATTGTGCCTTCTGACTTCTCAAAACTTAGCAATAGTCCTTGAAAGAGCAATAGACCTGTGGAAGAGCTTATAGCACACTCTATTTGTGCACAGGTAATTCAGAATATATGAGTCAAGTAAGCTTGGAAAGTTTGAGGGCTTTTTGAAAATTTAACTATTTGGCCCCATCTGTGTTCATATGCATCTTCATGTTATTGTGGAAATGTAACTTCGAAAAAAAAGCCCTAAATTCGTTTGTTTTGATTTGGCTTGGTTTTTTGTAGTTTAGCAAGGAAATTTTGCTCCTGTATAAATGCAGTGGCTTTACTGCCAGAGTGCACAGAACTTTGCACTGGTACATCAGTTGTACAAATTGCTGAGCTGGTGATGGCTTCACAAAGTAGAATTCTATTAACGCTGATAAATTTTCGTCTGTTCATTAACATTAAATTTCCAATAGAGGGTAGTAGCACTCCAGTCTCAGAGCCGCGGTCTTACTGAGAGTATTACTTTAATATTTATATATATTTAGGGTTCTTTAATATCTTCTGAAAACATCCAGAAAATAAGTCATGGACTTGTGTCTAAGGAGCTTCTTTGTTAATTTAAGGAAGAAAATAAGGGAACTTTACAATGGTTCAAAAGGGCAATACAAAATGTTCCACCCCGATACCAACTCAGCACGTACTAATCAACAACACCCAAGGTAATATTCAACCAATTCACCACATTTAAGTCAAATGCAATCTCTACAGCTCCAAGCCACCTGAAGCATCAAGAAAAAGAGTAAAGAAGAAACAGAGGGAGCACGAAAAGAGAGAAGGAGAAAGAGGAAGAGATAGCTACCACTGAGGCTTTGTGAAAGACCAACTTCTCACACATCCTGATAGCAGGGCCATGACATGTGCCAAACATCTGCCTCTGTTTTATCTGTTCTGATCTCTGTTGTCAAATCCCTCTGGCCATTCTGGGATTCCAGGCCAGGGTGAGGGGCAGCGTCCTCACTGTCCTGCCGGTTCAAGCTAGGTCAGGGACTCCAGGAGCAGTGGATAAGGAGCTGATTAAGATAGTTGAATCTTTATTGTTAAAGAATAGCAAAAACATAAAATAAACTAAATAAAATTCATGAGGGAAGCATTTTGAAAAGAAATCTTCTAGTGGAAATGTAAGCCTGCTTGATGGAAAAAATCACCCATGTTATGTCCAGTAAACCAATTTTCTGTAGGAAATCAGTTCCATCCTGGCTAAGAGATTAAAAACTGACACAATAAAATAGAAGGGTTTTCCTTGATGTCATAGCTTGGTGTTTGCTCATGATATGAACTTTAATGATATTTTAGCATTTATTATTGTAGATTCCACTACATGGAAGAGAGACCACAAGATGACTTGATGAGACTGAGGATTCTGCACAAGAGACAGTTTATTGCTGTGTATCAGGTTGTTATGGGTTTCCCAGTTTGTAAATTCACTGTTGTAAAGTTAAATAGCATTGTTGCATGTTACACAAAATGGAGTTTGGTGTTATCCCTGCTCCCTAATTGGACAGATTCAGCCCCTTATATGGTTATCTCTACCCTCATTTACCCCTTATGGTTATAATCCTTCCTTGTTTCTCCTTTTCTGTGAGAGGATTTGCATGCTTCTCCCAGGTTCAACCCCTTTCCAGAAAGTTCCATGCCATGCCTATATAAGCTGGCACCATTTTAGTAAATGTGCCATTCCATCATTCCACCATACCCGTGCCTGGAGTGTGCCTTTCCTGCTTACCCACAAAGGGTCTCATCATATTATCATACTTAGGTTCACATACATCAGGCTTCAAGTTTCAGAACTTTGATTTATTTCAAAGTATAAGATTGCATTGATCAAGAAATATTGCTAAGTTTGAAAGAAAATAGCAATGATTTTGATTGCTAACTAATGTTGCATAATGCTAATATTTCCCATCAGGAAACATGGACACAGACAAAAAACCACATACCCAGAAAAACAAACAAAAACAACTGGCAGGAAACTGTCCTTGAAGTATTTGCCATTCATCCCTTTTCATAGTTCTACTGACAGTGTGTCTACATCTTAACTTATTATTTCTTCCTCTTTATTGTCAATGAGTATGAATATTTTGAATTAGCAGACTGGAAGTAGCTTAAAGGTATGAAGAAAGTGGCTCACAGTAATTAGATTAGTTAGTTAGAGGAAAAGAAGTCCCACATAAAAAGCAATTCTATCCCTTCTGTCTAATTCTCAATTTTCTGAAATGAAAAATGTTCTGAGATAGCTCTGGAAGACTTTACCACAGAGTTACTGTGGGCAAAACTGTCACCCAGTGTTATGTGGACTCCTAGATTTTTCACCATCACTGTAGAAAACTTCTAGCTTTCTTCACGAACTTTTTGTGAGACATAGACTAGTTGTTTTGTTTATCCTTGGATAACTAAACTGTTGGGAAGAGTGGAAAAGGGGGAGCATAAATGAGCATGTAGGTAAATAGTATAGGCCAGGAATATTAGCTCAATACCAAGACTCCATGGGCTTAAATTTCAAAGACTTAACTCTGTTAGATAGACTTAAAGAGGGAAACTTCCTATTCCCGCCCTGTTTGCTCGCAATATGTCCTTCCAGTGTGATTTTCTGAGAGGAAGTCTAGCTTCACCTTAAGATTCAAAGACCTTTCAAGCAAATTTGATTTTAATTGCCCTTGGCTGAACAGTTCATTTTCCCATTCATGGGAAGCCTGCATTTTCCATATAACTACTCTCTCTTGGCATGCCAAGCCAGCTTTGTTTCAGCAGTGTGTATGCAAAATTGCTATGATTAACTGGAAATGGTTAGCTTTCAAACAGACTTAATACAATGTAGGAGAGTCTGTAACAAGTTGTTCCAGAATCATTTACACAGAAATATTCTGGAAAACATGAAAAAAACATTATCTTTCCTAGGTTGCATCCATAGTGATGTCTTCTGTCATCTTTTGGGACTAATGATACCACAGGAATATTATTTTGCAAAATCACCAAAAAGAAAATGAAAAACAACCCACTCCTACATAAAGAGCAAATTTTTTTTAATAAAAATTTTCTCCATGTTTTAAAGTTTAAAGCAGAATTTTTTTATCTATTTTATTGCATTGATAGTATTGCAGAAAAATAGTTATTTAATTTTCATCAAACTCTTTGAAATATTTGATCTGTCACAAAAAACAAGCAAGATTCATTTGAAAAGTTCCAGTGTCAATAATCTAATGTAAAGCATTCACTTCTGTCATCCTTTAAATCAGTTGTCCAGATCTTCAACTAATATGGGAGTAACTCCATTGAAGTCAATGGAGCTCTGACAATTTATGCTGCTGAAAGTCCTGTTAAGTGCTACTCTGTGCCTTGAATTGTCCTAATTGATTTCAGAATCCCTGCATGCTAAATATGCTTCAGGCTATGAGTATTTTATTCCCATGTGTCCTAGTTCAGCAGGAGGGACCAGTTATCACTGTGTGGGGGTGATTAACGCTATGTATTCTATACCCTCTATTCATTCCCCAAGAACAATGGACCATTTGCAGCAGTTGCTCAGGAAGTCGTTAGCACCTTCACACCCAGCCTGAGGGGGCGTGGCTGCTAATGGGCCATCAACGGTTCAACCATACCCCATGACTCATAGAGCTAATCACCCATTGTGTGAGTCCCCGCCCTGAGGGAGGGACTGGGTGCTCCCTGAGGGTACATAAACGGGACTCAGAAGATCTTGGGAGAGCTCATTGGATCCAGGGGAGCAGCAGGACTTTGACAGGAGGAAACCACCGCTCTTGATCAGACTATGATCATCACTCCTGACTAGACCACAGCCATCATCTGCACCAACAGGTCAGAGAGCCCAGCCGGCTGGGTGCAACAGCGCCACCTGCTGTCTGTGGATATAATCACATTTCCCCTTTTGGGGAGTAGCCAAGAGGGCCTTTTAGACTGTTTTGCCTTGTCATTTGGGGGTGGAGGGGTTTGTTGCAGACTGTTGCTACATATATATATATGTGTTGTGGTTAAGAACTGTTATCTTTTCCTTTACATATATTTTTCCTAATTAAAGTTCTGTTTTCTAAATTTAAAGGAGAGGGATTATTTATTGGCCAACATAGATAGCTTAGTTCTCCTTTTAACTAAGACACCATGTCAATTTTTCAGGTTTTTTGTTTGGTTGGTTCTTTGTTTGGTTGGTTTTGTTTTTTTTTTTACACAGATTATTTACACATATTAACATATGTCCCTTTTACACCTGGCTCCCCAGTGTGAGTTGGAAGACCACAAGTATGGACTAAGCTAATACTTAGATAATAACTAAAGAAAAACACAGATAAGTGTTTCACTTCTAGTGAGTGAGGTCAGAATTTGGCTAAGACCATTAAATAGTGAATACCTGATGTGTAAATTAAGATCCAACAACAATTAAAAAGTGTACCATGATCTTTCTTTATGAACATCATAGTAAGATAGTTAAATAAATAAACCCCCCTAGAATGTCAATCAATGTAAAGAGAATGTAGGTAGGTAAAAAATAGAAAGTAAAATAGAAAATAAAATTAAAGATTAATGTGCAAATTAAAAATAAATACTACCTTTAAAAAGTCCTTGCAAAGAAAGAATACGGTACCTGATAAAGTTTGCTGAAAGTATATTTAAACTTTTTCAGGCTTACTGAAATCAATAAATGGGCTACCAAATAGGCTAATGATTTACAAATTGTTGACGGAAAATTGGCTTAAATTGCAGACTTGTCAAGAATGTTTTATGGATGTGAGTTTGTGGTAGTATAATGGATGGTCTTGTTTATGCCTATGTTTCCTCATTAGGGTTCTGATTTAGTTGAATTTTAATTAAATTTGTTTCTAATAAGATATATTTATCACTATCCATCACAGTTTGTAAGAAAGACCTTAGTGCCCATATCAAAGTTCATACATTGAAACACATTAGACAAAAAGGTGATTTGTATATCTTTTAATACCTACCTTTCAAACAAGGATGTAGAGAATAGGTTCAATGTAGGAAAGGGAGATAAGATTTTGCTTGTACAATGTACAAGCTGTGTAAATTTTTAATGCAATACAAAAGAGTGAGTGCATTGTCTAATGTTAATAATTTATAAAGAATACTTTTAGTCATCCACAAATTGGGTTCAGATAGCAACACAGTCTCTCATATATCTATGTGGACAAACATTTCTAATTCTAGCTTCTTAGGAGATTTCTTCTCTGTAGTTGGTAGACTTTTTGGTGGATGTTACATCTGACTTTCCTTTGATTTACAGACAATTATTCTGTTCAGATTTAATCCAGCATGGACCTACAGGTCTGGGTTCAGACAAAGTAGAAGGCAGTTTACTGCAGCATGAAGAGGAATGAGATGTGTCCCCAGAGACAGGGGGAATATTTCAGTGTACTTGAACTAGATAACTTCAATCTTGTGGAAGTAGAACCATTTAAAAAATTGCTACCAGCAAATTCAGTCTACCCATGACCCATGCTGTCAGCTCATGCTATGGTATGTGGCTAAGCGAAGGACAGCTCCTCTTCCCAACACCACTTTCAGGCTTGGACTTGGAAGTCCTTGGTCTTCTCTGTGCATAGAATCAGAGAAACATTTAGGTTGTAAAAGACCTACGATATTGTTGAGTCTAACCTTCAACTAATTACCACCTTGTGAACTAGATCATAGCACTAAGTGCCTTATTCAGTTATTTCTTGAACACCTCCATGGTCAGTGACTCCACAACCTCCATGTGAACTCTATACCCAAAAAACCCACTGAACTTGCTATTTGAGACATTCTTGTCATTCAACCATATTGACAAATGGTTTAATAATGTTCTGACACCACACTCACAATTAGAGGTCTTGGGGTATCTGAGGAAGTTTCAATGGTCCTCTAGGCACAGTAAGTTGGAAAAGTTTTTTTTGTGCACTGATGTCAGGGCTTTGGTTAACATTGGAAACCAGAAAAGATTGAGTCTTGTTACAGTTTCTTTGGCTTACATTTAATCGTGGTTGTATTCTTATGTCTGTTTTCCTCTGTTAGACTTGTTGAACCTTTCCTCTGCTGTTACAGTCATACAATCATAGAATCATCAAGGTTGGAAGAGATCTTTAAGATCAAGTCCAACTGTCACCTTAACACTGTCACTGTAATCCCTAAATCACTAAACTGTAATCACCCAGGGCTAGATCCAGACACCCCTTAAACACCATCAGGGGTGGTGACTCCCCCACTTCTCTGGGCAATCTATCCCAATGTCTGAGCACCCTAATAGTGAAAACTATTTTTTTAGTAAAAATTTTGTTAGCAATAGTCTTCAATAATGACCAAGGAAGATCTTCCAGTATGTCTAATTTTGTATGGATTCATGTAGTTTAGACAATTTTTGTCCTAGATATTATGGTAGAAAAGGTCAGTTAGTTCCTGATATGATTTCATTTTGTGAAATGAAGCCTGAAATGATAATTAATGAACAACAGAAATGTATCTGTATGTAATAATCATGGTACTTGAAATAATACTATGTTTGGTTATTTTCTGTATATATTACACAGAAACCAAAATAGCACAGACTTCAATAGTCTGCTTCTCATAATTTTTGTAATCAACATTTTTCTTTAGTATTCAACATTTTTCTTCACTTTAAGAAGCACAAGAGTCTGTAAACTCACCTGAGAATACCTGGTTTTTACCCTGTGCTGTGGATTCCCTGCTCATGATTAACTACCGTTCTTTCCTTGCTAGCATTTTCTCATTACTGGAATGGGTGACTTTTGGTAAAAACATTTTAAAATGTGCTAAAAAATTGTTATCCCAATTACATGTAAGTGTATTAAATTTTAATTTTTTTTGGAAGTTATTTTGTTTGTTTGTTTTGGGGTTTTTTTGTGTGTGTTTTTTTTTTTTAAGAGCTGAGAAACATCAATAGTTTTAAGGCTGTTGGGTCAAAAAACATTTGGGATGAAGGAATATGACTTACAGACATTAAGTTCCTCTAGAAACAGATGAGAAGAAAGGGAAGAATATGAGTACTAATTAAAGATTAATTTAAATGAGAAATGCTTTGACAAGCCCTTTCATGGAAGAAAAGAAATGCTGGCATGAAGGAAAGGAAAGCTGCCTGAGGTAGAAAGCTATGTTACTAAACTTGAACCGATAACAACTTTTAATGCTTAACATCATTTGCAGCATCACCCCCACTTGCTTAAAAATGAGCAGATGCTGCTCTGCAGAAAAGTAATTATCCTCAAACTCATGCTGTTTGTCGTGAGCCGACTGTTCAATTCACATAAGCCCAAGGTTTCGTATTTTGCACAGCTTTATTTAATCACATCCTGTGTTTCCATTCAGTGTTAAATTAAGGCTGGAAAAAAGCTCTTTCTGTTGTCTCTGAGAATCTGATCGGTTTTGCTACCACCAAAGAGAAGAAATGAACGCAAGTATAGTTCTGACACCAAGAAATTTGTCTCTCTTTCTAATCACCTTATCTCTTATACTTTTATTGTCATAGTATCCACAGACTACCGAAAAGAAAACCAAACAGTACCAAAAAAGCCCTCAAACCAAACCCCAAAAGATTCTTCAACCACATAAAAACCAAAGTGAAAAAGAATGAAACAGAAAGCAGATAAAAGTGGCTCTGAAGCAGAATTAATACTTTGCCTCATTTTCTGATAAAATGTGGGAGAAAGACAGGAAGACCCATGAGAAGAGGGGCGAGGAAACAGAAATAAAGTGATAATGAAGCTTACATTCCTTAGTACATTCAGTACACTCAATAAGCTCCACACTAGAGCTGACAAAGGGAAGCTCCGGTGTGATAGCAGTTATTTTTAATAAATCTATTACCTGTAGGATGATACTTTATAACTGGAAGCAGTGAGTGGAGCATTTCTTTTGAATTAAGAGTGAAGAGAAAGAGAGGGAAGAGAAAGACTGAGGAAAAACACAGAAGCATGATGTTAAGGCTACATGAAAGAGTCTGTAATGAGAGTAAAAAATAACAAAATAAATTTCTCTGTATGTAAAAGGAGCTTAGATCCAACATGGACTTACATGGATTACACTGAAATAAATTGACTTCTTCCTTTGATGAAGTGATTGATTTTCCAGAAAAGGAAAATATTTTAAATGCAATCTACTTGGATTTCACTAAAATATTTCATTCAAGTACTTAATATGGTGTTGTTAGGGAAACTGACTTAGTTTTTTAAGATGCAAAAATAGGAATTGTAACAGGACCAATAAAATAATATATGAATTGGTCTAAGGGGAAAGAGTAGAGTAACATTGAAAGGATAAGTTACTCAAGGACCATTGTATTTTCCTAATTTATATTATATTTTCAAAAATGATCATGACTTAAAGAGTTCATCCTAGTAAAATATATTGATGAGAAGATCAAGGACGATTATTCACTGAGGGAGATCAGAAATAACTGGGTGATCTTGACAACTGGAATTCTGCAGCAATGCAGCCATTAAAAGTACAAGATGGTACATATCTAATACTTTGGGGTTTTTTGTGATAACCTGAGAGTTCATCTGCTAAAAGTGACTGAGAAATAGTGAGGCTGAACTGGACAAATCTGTCACAAAAAAACCCCACACAAGACATCAGTGTAATACATTAATTTTTTATCCCAGAACAAAAAGTTTCTGAAAGATATGAAAAAGCATAAGCCAGTGTTCAACACACTGATTTGATCAGATCTGGACTTTCCATAATTGATTATGGAAAACACCTCTAGGCAAACCAGATGAAGAAAAGCTTAAACAAGAGGACTAAGGGATAGCATGTTTATGTGGTTGCACATCAAGCATGCATGTTGCTAGATTTGAGATATATTCACCAATTTCAGGGAATTTCAGGGAGCTGCAATTATTTTTGCTTCTGTGCCTGAGAGATAGCCCAGGACTGGGTTATATCCATTGTCACAATTCCAATAAAGCTAGAATGCAATTGCAAAGACCTGTTTTTGTAGAAGTGCTTTAGAAGCCCTTTGCATCAAAAGAGGAAATCCTTCTGCCTACTAGCCTCCTTTCAACTCAGAAACAACAAAAGAGAGCCAAGGGAAGGAAAACTCACAAGAGCAAACACAGAGCAGTGACAGAGGAGTAGTGGTCCTTTGACAGTGACAGGAAAGAGAGGAGCAAGAGATTTTGAAGAAGTACTTTTCGGTCCATTCTTTTAACCACCCTTGCAACATGTTAGAATAAAAGCAAAGTCTGTGTGCTTAGAATAATAAGATGAAACTAATTTAGGTATGTACTGTTATCCCATGAGTCTAGAAAGTCTCTTGCTATTATGAGCAGAGAGTTCAGAAAAGGATCAGGGATGGAAATAAACTTCCTGCACAAAGTCCGGGGGGAAAAAACCCATCTTGGTGACAATCTGTTTCTGGGAATCACCAAACTATTCACATTTTTTATCATATTGTAGCTGATGATAATTTTTCCATGTCATAATATTTGCTGGTGTTATCAGAATATATTTTAATTTAAACTTGATATTTCTCCCTTGCAAAGAATTATGAAATATTTGTGGGATTAGATCTGTATGTTTCAGCTGTGATACAAGGAATTAAGAACACGTTGGCAGATGTATGCCCCATGTTGTCCAGTGAAAGGTCAGTGTCAAGTGGAATGAATCTCATTTAAGGCATCTGTTCCCTTTCAACAACCAGAAATAGGAAGGACCTACATTTTCACCTCTTGAAGAAACTGAAATGCTGCAAAAACACTGTTTGCCAGTGTAATTTCCTCTGGCAATTACATTGCTTAGGGAATATATTTTTTGTTATTTAAATCTGGTTTCTTGCCACCATCACCTTATTTCTCACAAAGTTAGATTTAGTATCACAGCCTGAATAAAACAAATCCTTTCATCTGTTCTCTTGCAACCTCACTTGGACTTTGAAACCTTCCCAAGACTTAACCTTCAATTTTCCTGTTCAGTTCCATCTATTCCTTCGACTACTACGTTATAGTCTTTATATTTGCAAAGATGGGGACTTGACTGCCTTGATGAGTTGCCTTGATCAGTGGAAAGGAAGCTTGAAACAACACTTATGTGTAACATCTACAGTCATGTTGTTCTTATTAACTATTTTCCGTAAATAATTTCTGTCAAATACAAATAATTAAAAAAACTCAAACCAAAATGATAAACAACAACAATCTCTGACCAGTTTCTTTATGTGCAGCTCTAGAGTGAAGCAGGGACTTATTTCTAACCATTAAATGGACTTGAATTTTTTTTCTTTCCATTGGCTTTTGGGATTCTACTCCCTTTTTGGGAAAAGAGGAATAGACTGAAATGGGAAAGAAAAATTCAATGTCATGGACCATATTTATTTCTAATAAAATACTTTTAGATAGTGGAAGGGGAAAGCATTCACTTCTTTGAAGATATGCTGTGACCAGTTGAGTTTCTTCTAATTGTGGTAAGAAATAAGTAAAAATCAACTTTTGTTTTTCTTCTTTCCGTTCATCAGCCTGTAAGGGGGAAAGCATAAAAATATTCCTTTGCAAAACTTTCTGATTTAGTTTCTGGGACTATGATATGAGAGACGTATCCAAGAGGAAAGAATATTCTTTAGATTCTGTGAGTGTCAAATAGTAACTTAGATATTCCTGTCTGGACATGCTGAATATCATCCTGAGTAGTAGCAGGAATATTGCCAAGATGGTTTACAAAGAAAGAGAGCTTTTATTAATGACTTCTGGCCATAAGACTGACAGCAGCCCTTTGTATAATCTTGCAAATGTGTGAGGTGAGAAGCTACAACTTAGTGAGGAGGAAAGATATTATATTATCCTGGTTTTGTCTGAAGTGGCTAATTTTCTTCACAGTAGCTAGTGTGACCCTATGTTTTGGATTTGTTCTAGAAACAGCATTGATAACACAAAGGTTTCTTATTTATTGCTGAAGACCATTTCCACAGAGCCAAGGCCTTTTCTGCTCTTCACCTCACCCCACCAGAGAGTGGGTTAGGGGTGCACAAGGCATTGGGAGAGGGCACAGCTGAGAGAGCTGATCCCAACAGACTCAAGGATATCCCACACCATATGACCTCATATTCAGCACATAAACCTGGGGGAAGGAGGAAGGGGAGGACATTCGGAGCAATGGCATTTGCCTTTCCAAGTCCCCATTACTTGTAAGGGAGTCTGCCTTTCCTGGAGATGAATGAACCCCTGCCTCCCCATGGAAAGTGGTGAATTAATTACTTCTCTGCTCTGCTTGTGCATGTCTTTTACCTTATCCATTACACTGTCTTTTTCTAAACCCATGAGTTTTCTCACTTCTACTTCCACCGGGGGGAATGAGGGAGTGGCTGTATGGTGTTTCATTCCCAACTGGTGTTAAACCATAACATATACACCACACAACACTAGAATTTCTTAAGTATTCTTACAGGCTTCAATCCTCATTAAACTACTCAGTGTGCGGTCTCAGTAAGTCAAGCGGAGCTCACAGTAGGCACAAAATGTTGTGGTTTTGAAGAGGAAAAAAAAAAAAAGTGAGTCCAAGGAAGTGCAGTCACAGTCACACAAAATCATGACACTGAGTATCATTTGTTTCAATTCTCATTTCAGCTGTGTGGAAAAGTCTATGCATTCTTTCAGTGTATGCTGTTCTGGGACATAAACTTATTCTTTTCCTGGCAGGGTAACAACTTGTTAGGAAACAGTTATGCAATGTGCAATATTACTTAGAAATTGTATAAATAAAGGAAAAACATTTGAGGCAGAAATAAAAGGGATTGAATTCCATCACGGGAGACACTTATTTATTTTTGATGCTTAAAGTCTATCAGTTTCATCAGAATTATAAGAAAAAATTTATAGAGATGGCTATTTGAGACATACAAAACAATCTAACCATATAGCCATTAATATATCTTCAGTTTAAAACTATATTCTTAAAGCATTTAGTATGCTGTATACCAGGAAGCTTTTTGTTATGCAGGGAGTTCTGAGGGATTCCATGCTTTTCACAAGGAAAAGGAAATTCTTGCATTCACTATATCATTGCAGTTTGTAGAAAAAGAAAGTCATCAACATGCAATTGATATCTTTGTAAAGAGAGAGTTTTGGGACATTTATGAAACAGAAGTGCTCTGACACTTTTAAAGCAGTTTGATGTTACTTGACTGGCATTCACTAACACAGAGCTCATAAGATCAAACCATGTTGGAGCTATACCTCTGCTGCTTTCTACCTCCAACGTGGTCATTTTCTACAATGTAGATTGAAATTAGAGAAATGTCAAAATGTCACTGATCACAGAGGATAAAGAAAAGAGACCAGAAGCAAGAGGACAATAGCAAGAAAGAGGAATGTGTAATAGAAAGGAGAGAAAATATCTGCCACAAAATATCTGCTTCTGAGGCACCCACTGATTTTTGATTTTTTTTTCTATTTTTTTATTTTCCTGGAAAAAATTCTTAATTTTGCTTTCAGCGCAAACTTTATATTCCAGGAAGCTGGATGTCAGAAAGGGAAAAAAAAAAATTGAAAAAACTATATACTTCCAGAACCTCTCCTGTAGGTCTTTCCTCACATGTATAAACCAAAACTTAATTATATTAATGGGCACCAAATGATGGTCATGAGGGTGAGTTTCTATAAAACTGAGATTCACTGACCATTTCTGTCATAACTCTGAAGCTTAAATTTATAATCCGCTTGCTGCTGTACCCTCTCCAGATACACATTGCTAGAGATTTCCCAAAAAACATTCTGGGCACACTGGGAACTTAGAATATACTGGCTTAGTGGGAGGTGTCTCTGCCACTGACAGGTATGGTTGGGACCAGATGTTCTTTAAGGTCCATTCCAACCCTTTGGCATTGATTCTCTAATTGCCATCATCCCTTAAGCCAATTTTCTGGCCTTTGATGCCTGTGTTTTTTAATGTGTCTCCTGTCTGGCATATTGACTGTGGCACTTCAGTTTGGCCCTTCACTTTTCCCATGTTTGATGAGACATGTAGCACCACCCAGCAAATGAATAATATGGGAGAAGAGATGTTTGACCTTTTGTTGTTGTTTTGTATAGTTACAATGATGGCAAGAAGAATGAACAAAAATTGTCCCTTAATGTCCTGCAGTTAGAACCCCCCTCTTTGAAAGTTTTAGTTTCTAATTCTTTCCAGTAATGGAAGATTAGGAACATGTTTTAGCCTACACAGGGACTGGACCTCTTCAAATATTTCCTTCCTGCCTTTAAATCACAGCTTGTTAAATGCTTCTCACCTCAAGCTAGGGAAAATCTGTATCTTTTGAGGTACAATTAAGACATTTAGGAAACTTTTCAGACTGCCTAGGCTTAGACTTCTGATGTTCAGTTAATCAAATGGTAAGTAGGGCCTTAAATTTTACCTCACATTGATATATACAGTCTTATTGTACTTTTAGATATTGTAGACACTTGCTGTGACAACCTGAAAAAAAGCATATAAAATAATATTTCTATATAATAAAAGATATTATTTTCAGGAAAAAAAAATCATACACTGGAAAATAATTTCAGGCACCTAACAAATATTTCAGAAAAAAAAAAGTTAAGAAAGAGTAAAGATGACATTCCCCCTCCTCCCCCCAATTTTAAACTTGAGTTAGTCAAAATATCATATTCTGATCTTTCTGATATTGTAACATCTCATGACCAGTTGGTTCCAATGAAGATTTTCTTTTCAACATCTCCCAGAAACTGCCTTTGACCAAGCAGGATGGGGCACCTAAGTGTTTTTAACTGGTAGTCTTTAAATTCGTCCGCCCTCTGAAAGAAAACCTAGATTTTGAAATAAAGCATCAATCAATTAATTTTTTGTTTCATTGGCTGAATTACGATCATGATACTACGAAATAAGAAATTTGAGAAGGACAAATTTACACTACTTATTTGTGTAACAATACAGGAAAACGTATTTAATTTGCACAATATGGAATCTGGAAAACAACAATTACTTATGCAGTCATGTTCACAGCACATGTTTTCTCTTGTCCTGTTGTCCCTTCTGCATAAATCTCCTGAGCCATGACGGTAAATTTACCTATGGTTTAAATTTGAATAATATTACAGGAAATAGAAGTCTTTGCCTATCAGTATTAGCTTAGAACAAAATAACTTTTCCTTAATTTTCAAACATCAAACATACTAGTGTTTGAAATATAGTTTAGCCTGTCTTTCACCTAATCTTTCCTCCTAGAAGCTCATTTCAATTAGAGAAGATCAACTGTTTTCTCTGGGGAATATTATCTATATCCAACAGTAAGAATTATGTACTGGTGACCAAAATGTCCCTGAAATTAGACTGATGGGTCTAGCTACAATTTTTCACTGTTATAATTAATGAATCAAATTAAGTACTTTGTTTCTGAGATATAATTATATGCACCCGGCTTGTACACTCTGAAGGTTACCTCATATTTTGAATTTCCTCATAGAATTTCAATATTTATTCATGGATCATAGACTTCTAAGTATACTGCTTCAAAACTTAAATCTTAAAAGCATATATATTTTTAGGTGCTACTGGCTAAAAATAAGGAAATATTACCTGAAACTTAAAACTGTTCAAAGAGAGAGTAAGAAGACAAAGTTTTTTTTTTCTTTTCTTTTCACACATCCATTATATCAAAAATCTGCTTATTGATAACTTGGCTATTCTTCCACAGCAAAAAACACTTGCTGTTGACAATAGAACATAAAGAAGTTATAAAACATTATCACATCTGGTCACCACATATAGATATACAATTACAAATGAACAGGTACCAAATAGTCTCAGAACTTGTCATAAGTGTAGTTCTCAGGCTCCAACTGGTTCATAGTGTGTTATTCTCCCCCCTTAATCTGTGTATCTATAATACCCACGATGATTGCACTGATTTCAGTGGGGTTTTGTTTTAGGTTTTGGTTGTTTGTTTGGGGGGAGGGTGTGTGTGTGTGATTTGTTATATTTAGATTTGTTGGGGGTTTTTTTCTGCATGTATGCATGTTTAATGGATAAATGTAAACACAGATGAAATTTCAGTGCTTTTTTATTGCCTGGTGCCACCTATCACTAAGGACAAAGTGAAAAAGGCCACAAAGAACTCTACTCAGAAATCCTGAAGCAGCAAAGGGTTCATTTTATCACTTCATCAATGTGTAGAAACCTATGAAACCAGAAAAAAATATAAAAGTTGAAACTCTGCCATGCATGGAAATGTCTGCAGGCTTAAGAATACCCATTTCACAGTGGCTCATAAGTAGCATCAGAAATTGTCCAAATGCCACTGAAGAGCAGGCACCTTAAATGACTCACAAATCTTCCAGTGATGCATTCTGACCTGTAATTCCATAATCAACCAGTGTTAAACAGCTGTGTTCCTTACACAATGTGTGAAGATATGAAAAAAAATTTTGAGGTAAATTGAAACATGATGACACTTCTTTGACAAACTATTACCTCAATACCAGTGACATCAGCATAACTGACAACAGTCAGGAAAATTATTTAGTTATTTATTTTTGCAGTGAATTAAAAATATGTGAGGAACATGATAGCTCATAAAGAAAACACACTGTTCTTGTTTACCTTGTGGTAACTTACTCAGTGTCTTGATAATTCAAAATCATTGTTGTTGAAATCAGACTGACCCAAAACAACACAGGAGTGTATTTGAAAGGACACTTCAGGTTTGATTCTGGAGTCAGTCAGAGGTATTGCAATTCATAAACCACAGCTTGAATTCTTGTCTGAATATGTCTGATGTTTCTACTGATTTTTTTTTTAATCCTACAGAATATAAGCAGTGATATAAAGAACAGTAAAGTAAAAGTTATTCCTTCAGAATGAAGGAAAAAAGGTGAAAAGGATGTGAGTAAACCTACAGGTTTAACAAGAGCAAATGTATGGTAAATGACTTCAAAAAGTAGATCACAGGGGAAGGCAGATATAACCAAGCCTTGAGCTAAGCCTCACAAAACATCTTGTTTCATAACTAGTTAATTTCACAATCAGATCTGTTGATCTGTTGAAGTGTACTTAGGGGAGCTGAAAGCCTTAGTATGACAATTAAAAAATGATGGTTTTCTTACTAAGTAGAATAAAAAAAGAACAGATTATTTTATCAGAGAACTTATTGTCCTATTTTAGGCATGTCAATAGTCCCCTTTACATAATATTTTTATTACTAAATTGCATTTTTAGGGGTAAATTGAGTGAAAAAACACAAATATCATGAATATATAGGCTTAAGGAAACTATTACAAACTTAAAGAAAATATTAAGTAAACAAAAAAAAATCAAGAAGAAATGAATGTTCAGCTTGGTTTCTCCTTTGGAAGGAAGTGCCTGTAGTGGTTACCCAGAGAAGGTTGTAGCCAGCTGTGTTTTACTCTGGCATTTTTCAAAGAAGGAATAGTAAAAGCAGATAAAGAGCATTGAAAATGTTCTCAGAAATTGTTTTATCATTATGATTCTCATTGAAAAAAATTAGTATGAGCTAGAATACAGGTTTTTTCTTCAGTTTTAGATAAATTGAACATCCAAATAATTAGCCTAGGAAGTAAGGACACTTTCTTTGGGGCTGTTGACTTTGTAGAAGAACAAGAGAAGAACTTTATGGTCTAAACAGTAAAATAAAGGTAATTCTTCAAGTAGATTTACTAAAATACATTGAACACTTAAACTCAGCATTTTTATCTGAACATTTTTTTATAGGGAAAGGGAGGTTTTACTGTTATCTGTTAGTGTCTGTAAATAATGTCTATGTTTCACTTTTTATATTTACCTGTTCAAGGAAAATTAAATAAAAATATTCTATTTTTATGAAATGGAATATCTTTGTATCTTATGAAGACTTGTAATTTTCATTGTGCAGATTCAGCAGAAAGATGACTTTCCAAATAAGCAGAAATTACAGAAATTATGATTGTTTTCTGAAAATAACATCATTTTGAAATGGCAATTAAATTTGCAGCCGAAGAATATTTCTCACCAGGAACCTGAAAAGTACATAGCTGTCTATTAATTTAATGAAAATTATAAAGGCTGTGTACCTCTGTTTTGTTGGACTTTGTTTCTAATTCTTTAAGGCAGATTTTGCTGATCTGTGGTATTTCTGGTACATTTCATGGAAGTAGTGCATCTGCATATATGACAATGAATCAGTCTCTTAATGTTTACAGCTATCTCCTGCATGGTAAATTACCTATTTTCACAAGACAAGAGAACAATTATTTCATCAGGTGCTGAAATTAAGAGTATGTAATTAGCTTGGCAATTGTGGCACAGAGATTAAGTTGTTGTGCTTCATTAATTAAGAGTAAAATAAAGAGCCAGCTACAACATAACTAGACTCTTATAGTACTGGTGTTCAGGGCAACAGGACTTTCTTCTTTGGTCACTGCAGAATTTCTCTGGAAGTGAGTTCAGGATACCTGTGTACAAGTGGGGTGAATTAATTTTTATTTAGGTGAAATTGAGTGGTGTAGCGTGCTTAAAATAAACCCTGAAGAGTTTAGAGTCTTGAAGGATATTTTCCAGCAGAAAAACCCCTCATTCTAATAATTGATTTCAGTGATATTCAACCTCACATCATCTGCCAGGCAGGTAGATTAAGTTTTGTACTGGGCTGATTTACTATTCATGCATTAGAAGTTTTGGTCTAAACACATGTGGCCATACTTGGTAGAAGGGTATTTTTTTTACGCAGCCCCCTTCACTAGAGGGATCAGTACTGATCTCCAAGTAGTGTGTAGTTATTCAAAACAGAGCTCATCACCGTATTTTTCCATTTCTTCTGTAGGTGAAGAAAAGAGTTGCTGCCGCCATAATACATGATCATAATTTGATGTCACTAAGAGTAAACAAAGCACATTTCATCAGCCTAATCAATGCAGCCTCCCACTGAACTCTTTCTAGGTACATATCACATTTAGACTCATAACAATCAAATGCCTCATTCTGAATCCTGGAAACTAAGTCCCACAGTTCCAGAAATAGCATACCAATTCTTGTTAAATCAAATTTAGCCATCAGATTAAGTTAGATTCTTCTCCTTCACAGGGTTGTAGAAAGTGTAAAGAAGTTCCTGCTGCATGCACTGCAAATGTATGGAAAGATACCTTTCTTTATTGCATATCTTATTCTATGTCATACAAAAATAATTAACATTTCTTCTGAGTAAGAAAACTCAGAGAAGGTTGAAAAGCAGTAACTTTAGGAGTCAAACATTTAGCCCAGCTCTCTGTGTAGAACTGTTTTGAGGGTGCTGAAGACTGGGAGGCCAGTTTTTGTGTTCATTACTCTTGAACACTGAAAGCTGGGATGGCAGTTCCTTCTAAGGCAATTAGTATTATCTGTCAATACTTCACCAACAGCTTTGATTTATGGGTTAGCAACCCCTCTGTCACGAGGTAGATCACTTAGATTTTTATATTCTAAGCCTACATTAACTTTAATATAAAGAAAAAAATATAATTTCTCTCCTAACGGAAATTATCTTTTTCATATGCTAAATTTGCCACTCATTACTGAAGCTGTATCTATGGAGATTAATGAATAACATTGCAGACACTGTGGTGAAGATTTCTTTTCTCTACAAAGGACCTATAGTTCTTCTGCCCTTCACTAATCTTCTTCTGAATAGGAATTCTTATTCTCACATTTACATTTTTAATTTCACTGGAAAAGTCAAACAGTTAAATGAGAACTAAAAGGTGAAGCTTTAGCTTACTACTAACAATCCAGAATGCGTCACATATTAAAATAATTCCAAAAGAATGAATTGTTAAAACATGGTTAGGAACTTAATCCTTAATTCTGCTCTTATGCATACTTAAGTTGTGTTTCATGAGAAGCATGAGGCATATGTATTTTTTATTATTATTATTATTTATTTTATTACTCAAGAGAGCATGTGGAGTTCTAAGTTAACAATCTGTGGGGTTGGAAAAATGTATAAGACAGCGATGAAAACATACTTGTATTCTCATAGAGTAATACATGATCTATCATCATTAATAACCACAGGAAAGGGATGGCAACTCAGTCAGAATAAATAATAAAATAGCATGACAGCCTGTCATTGCCTAATGAAGCTGAGACATTAAAGGTATTCAATCATAGTATTTTACTAGTATACCTGGATTCTCTTTATTAAGAAGGCATTTATCTAATGATGCATAGCAAGGTATTTTCAGTAATTGAAGATGGTTTTCCTGTTGGAAAGTGGATTGCAAAGGACCAGGGGAGAAAAGGTGCTACATTACAGTGCTACAAGGCCCAGAGAGTGAGTGCTAGTCCTGTGTGTTTTTGTGCACACATTCAACTTAGTGCATACAAGTATTTTATTTTACAAATTGCTATTCATGTACATAAAATTACTGGTAAGCTGAAAATATCTGACATTGAATTTTGGATGTGTGTTATCAAACCATACAGATTTGAAAACCTCATGAGTATGTTTCCGATGTACAGTTCCAGGGAAAGAAATTTTGTCATCTTTAGTGAAAACTCTTCTGTTCTGGATAGAAATAAGTTCAAATAAATTAAGACCAGCCCAGACATTTTTCATAAGTAAAAAAGGAGGGAAAATAGTACCATGAATGCTTCACTGAAAATTATTCACTTAGCTCAACTACACTCAAGGAAATTCGTACTCAAAATAATTGATTATAATTCCATTAATTTTTTCTTGCTTATTCAGTGTCAGAAAAATACATATCCTAGAGTACTTCTGTTCAGAATATCTTTATTTGGATGCAGCAGGAAATTCTGGTGTTATGTACTCCTGAGGGGATAATAGAGAAATCTGACAAGTAGTAATAATAGGATTTTTTTGGTGCTTGTACATGCACCATGCTGAAAGGGGTGAGGAAATGTTTCTTAGTATATAACGGAACTTGTATTTAAAGAAAATAACCTTGGAATTCCTGAATGGAAACCTTTATTTTTTTTCTCTTTTTTTTTTTTTATGTAGTGCATAGATGAAAAATTATAATTTTGTAATTTTTACAAATTTGCTTTAACCACACATCTGTTTTTTGAGTTATTTACTGGAAATAGAGTGCAGGTGTGTTTAAAATTGATAATGATTGCAGAAGAAAGAAAGATGTAAAGGTAATCCT
This sequence comes from Campylorhamphus procurvoides, assembly GCA_013396655.1. Lineage (NCBI taxonomy): Eukaryota > Metazoa > Chordata > Aves > Passeriformes > Dendrocolaptidae > Campylorhamphus > Campylorhamphus procurvoides. The sequence continues at coordinate 2,736,135 of WBMV01002889.1, forward strand.
GAAATGGCATGTTTTCAGCATATATACAAAGGGTGAATAAGATATTCAGAACAGTTCTTCTAAATTCTGTGTAAAATTATGTACTCACATATTTAAGGTCAAAAGATGTTGATATAGCACCATCATTTTGACTATAATATCTCAGTTCTGAGAGGTATAAACTGACTTATTTTATGTTTTAGAGTTCTGTGGTTTTCAATGTCTCTGAGCTTGTCATTTTATCAGAGAGAGACAGAAAATTCCTGGTCAAAAAACTCATTTCCTGCCAGAAAATGCTGATGGGGAGGAAAAAAAAAAAAAGGAAGAAAAAATTAACACTTTCAGCTTGATTTATATAAATTCTTTCCTTTCTCAAAAAAAAATAAAAATTGATGGTAACCAATGAGTTAAATGACATGCTATTATCACCTTAATTTGAAAGTGAGTTTTGCCAATAAAGAGTTTTAAACCAGGTGGCAATTAATCTGATCTTAGAGAAAAAATAAACACAGTTTTGTTTTGATCAGGCATTGCTAATGGGCGAGATAAAGTTAAATATTTTTGTTGTACTTCTGGCCTATACATTAGCATATATTGCATCACTAATAAAGTCTTTTTTCTCAAGCCTCTCGGTTTTTTCCTTAGGATAATGTTCTTGGTGAATTATTATCTTGATTATTTGCACTTGTCTGCCACACTTTATATTATAAAGTTGAGCAATTATTGAAGGAAGGTCAATCTGTTGCTTTTAAGTCTACTAAGACCTTGATATTAATGTAATAATGCTAACAAAAAAAATTCATTGGTAAAGTAAATATTATATCTGAGAGCTCTTAGAGGAACTATGCATTAACTAAGTGGGTTGCTAAAAGGAACTCATGCTACTGGCAACTGACCTTACCCGGAATACTTGTGAGATGAGAGAAATATTTCACCCTGAATACCCTGCAGGGTTAACTGCCCTTACACGTGGTAGCTTATTATGCCTGTACATCAACTAAGTGTAGTTTCATGAAACAGCATTCTTTTAACCCAAACCTTCTGAAACTGCAAACATAAACACAATTTACCAGGCAATAATTACTCAAAAATCTTCATGCATGTTAAATGTTCAGTTCCTGAACAGATAGTCTTAGTTGTTTAATAAAAATATACAATATAATTTTCAGCCATGGAGTACATAGGTATTTATTTCTTCTAACTGACTACTAAAGTTTGGGAAACAGGTGCTTCCAAACCTAAGAAAAATTTCAAATATAATTGAAGAAGGACAATGTATTCCTTTGCTGCCTTGTTCTAGAAAGTACGCCTTTAAAGATTTATTAGGTTCTGAATTTGAAGTAATAATACAGCTTCTCAAGAGTGTCTTTATGTCCCACTGTAATCCTAGAATAGTCCTAATAATGTCATCACATTTAGTATGATGTATATTGCAAATAATGAGTATATTACATTTGTGACCCCAGAATATCCATATCAATGGAGTTAATGTATAAGCCAAAATTCTTTATTCTATTCAGAGGTAGGTTAATTAAGAAGCTAGCTGCAAGGAAAAGAAATATCTCATTAAAAATTAGAAAATTAATTGCAAAATTCAATCAATTAATACAGAATACAGATTACATTTGATTTTCTATTAATGCTGCTATTTCTACATTTACTAATGGGTAAAATCATTAGGGTTTTTTTGTGAATGAGTTATCAGTTATGAGTGGCCATGGTTCTTTGTATATTGGCTTAATTCTCCTAGAAAGATTTTAGAAATCTTTCTAGGGAATATGATTTCATATCATATTGTCTCTTGCATATACAAAGAATTCCTCATTAATATAACCATGGATTTTGCAGTTCAAGAAATGCATTTGACAGGCTGAAAGGCCAAGAAGATTTCTGGAGTGCCTGACATACAAGGAGAAGCTGAGAGAGCTGGAACTTCAGTCTTAAAAAAACCATAGCAAAGGCAAGACTTTACCACTGTCTACAATTACTTAATAAAGTACCAGAGATTGAGTTATATACTTTTATGGAGGTGTGTGTGAAAGGACAATAGACAGGAGACACAGGTTGAAATTATGGAAATTCTAAATGAACAGTAAAAGAGCGACTATAATCAAATGTCATATTCAGTTGACCAGAGAAGCTGTGGGATTTGCACCTTTTACCCTATTAAAAACCTCTGTAAGACCCAAAGCAATCTGATGTAAAATGACCAGGTATTGATTTGGAGCACAGGACATTTAAAATCACCTTCAGTCTAGATTATTTTTATGTGTCTATTTTATAATTTCATGAAATGAAGGGAAAAAAAAAGTTTAATCTTATTGTTCTTAAACCTGTCCTTCAGAACAGATCGAACAAAGAAGAGAAATTGTTCATTCAGGTAGTAGTGTACACAAATGTCTGGTGGTATTTTTCTGTTGTTCATCTATTCTATTTCTTCTGCATAAAGTTCAAAGAGACTAAGAGGGGAGCTGTTTCCTCTCTATTTTGCTCCAATGTTTATAATCTTTTATATACCTCAGCACTGAATACATCATGACTGTGCTCAAGCCAGTAAGATCTCAGACAGATCAAGGACAATATTTTCATTCACCTACCCTGCTCTGGCTCTCAGATGTTCTTTAGCATGATATTTAAGTCTATAATTATTTCCTGTTTCAGTACGATTCATCCTCTCTTTCTATCTAGCCTGTTTTATCATTCTCCCGTCTCCTTCTATATTTCAACCTTTTCCCCTTTCCATCCCAGCTACGGTCTCTTTCTCTTCTCAGTTTTATGATTTCTTGATAGTAAAGTAGTTCTGTGATGGCATTATTTCATGTTCTTGTAGTGGCTTTACCTTAGTTTCTGACAGCTTAGTTATGTTTTATTATCTTCTCTTACAGTTAGTGGGATATACCCAATTCTAACTACTACAGAGATTTTATGTGTATAATCTCAGTCAAAAAAACTCTCATTTTTGATGTTTTTTCTCCTTTTTTTGTAAAGATATTTTAATACCCCAACAGAGGGTTAATATGTTTTTTGGGTTTTGTTGTGGTTTTTTTTCTTTCTTTTTAAAAATTTACTAATGATCTTTTCAAGTAGACTGGAGAAATCTATACATTTATTCTTTCCCTTGGTGCAGATTTTTATCTGATGTGCTCTGAAAATTATTTATTGTCTTATTGTACAACAAACTGATGATGATGCCATATTGTGTTCAACACTGAACAGAAATTCATTACAATTTTTGGAGTTGAATATATACCTGCTACATTTATCAGAGGATTCTTGGTATTTCCCATAGTCCTTGTAAAGCAGAAAGAAGTGAGATAGGAATAAACAGCTTTATCTGCAAACTCATTGCCAAAGGTGTTTTTATTATAAAAAGAGTAAAAGTTGGTCTTATATAATGCAGTAAAGAACAGCAACAAAAATAACAACAAAAAAGTATAAAGAGAAACAACTTAATGAATTATTTAATCAACAATATATAAATGTATAATAATAATAATAATGAATCATTGTATCTGAGTAACAGCATATCCCTACTGTGACAATAGGGACATCTTACTCTTGTGGCTGCCCAAGACAAGTTCAACTAGATGAATTATAAGTTGCATTTAAAATGTTTTTCTCAAATTTGTAGCAATAAATATATACCTATTTTTAGGTTTGTTTGCATAAAGTTTTAGGCAGGTCATCAAAGGATGAAGTTGTTGAAAAATAGTACTCTGATATTTACATCTATTTACTTTTCATTTTAATTTAGGAACATTTCTTGGAATTTTAAAATATAAACTAGATAATAACACACAACAGTAAATCTAATTCTTCTATATTAACATTTTTGCCCTGCAGGAAAACAACACTGAAGGTGCAGTTCATCCTGGGAGCCAGGACAGTTATGGAGAGGAGATGTGAAACACATTACATTTGTCTTAAAGAGAACCATGATTAATGTTTGAGAAAGAAAAGAATTTGTTACAGGATGAAATGAGCAGTTATGTAGTATAGACTTAGGAACATTAGGATCATGTCTTCATTCAAATACTCTTGAGAAGTATAACTAAATTTCTTGCTACTTAGTAATCTGATACATAGGCATGATTAGGAATGCATATCAAACTAATCAGAACTGAGATTTTAGATTTCAAAGTGTTTCTGTTTTCACAAGCAAACTGGTAAGGTATATTGAAGATAGTGACTAAGATGAAATCACTTCTGGTGAAGAGACATGAGAATAGTTTTTAATAAATGGCTAAAAACTCCCTTGCCCCCTTAAGCCAAAAGGTTGTTCGCCTGAGCTCTCAGCTCTATAAAGATGTTTCACCGCGTCTTTACACCACATATCTGGGTATTTGATGAGGGAGGCTGATGGGTCTCAGCATATGTGACCGTGTTCAGCAATTTACATGTTGCCAGCTCTCATCTACACGGGGAAATCAAGCCCATTTTTCACTGTCAGTCTTTCCACTCAGTTCTCCAACCCCCTGAAAGCATCTCCCCCCAGTGAAACTCATACCAGCCACTCACATTGTAATTATCTGAGCAGCCAAAAGCCCAGTAATTTATTGGCTTTATTCCAGCTGGGATAAAATGTAAATCTGGATAATAGCTGTCATTTTCAGGTTCAGAGCTGGAAATGTGAGATAGAGATTGATTTTTAACTGTCCATTTCCTTAGCTCAGAACATTATGCAGTGTTTCATTTTGGCTTGTGCAGCATGTCTGTCACTGCAGACACAACAACCTGACCACATCAGAATGTCTTAACCCTTATAAAATTGTTTTGCTGTGGCACCTCCCTGAAATTCTTCATCAAAATTATTTTTCATTTGGGGCTGAATGTTCTCCAGATTAGACAGTATTTAGTAGATTGTGAGTTCTTCCCTCTTCTTTTTTTTTTTGTCCTCTCCCACCCCACCAGTAGATCCTAGCATTGGTCCATGAAGTTATTATCCACGAGAAGTAGAAAGCTGGGAAATATGAACACAGCTGTTGATGTCTTGTCTTCATATCAGTATTTCTTCTATGTTTTTATTGTTTTTACACATGATAATAACCTCCTCAGCACCCTGTGGAAACCATTTTTCAGTTTTACTGCATATTTAACAGAGTTCGTAATACCATACTGGTTTATCCTGTATTTGAACCTCCCATATTGAATATAGAAGACTATAAGTTGATATGACTTTTTTTGCAATATGATTCAAATTGGGTCTTACATAAATAGTAGGTAACATGGAAGAAAGAAGCTATTAATGCTCATGTGTTATATTGATATCACTGTTCCTTCCTACATGAGATGTGTTATCTCCTGAACTCTTCTATTTTATTTTCTCTTTTTCTCTGATTCAAATTTCTGTGGTTTTCAAATTCACCACAAATTAGTAGCAAGGCCTCTTCATAAACACACATCTATGAGCAGTAAAGCAAATATTTCTTAAATGCCATAGATAATTCATGGTGCACAAAAGTTTACTATTATCCTCATAGTTTCTGACAAGTTCATGTGTTGTTTGGATAAGATTTGAGACTGAGTTTAATTCTTCCAAAAGAAGCTCCCTGATGAGAGGACTGCAGTATCACATTATTTTGTTATAAGTTTTGTGCTCATGCAATTAGTGAGAAACAGACTCTTCAATAATGCTTATAGAGCAGAAATAACCAATTATATTATCCACCTGCTAATATTCAAAATCTGTGGTTTGCTGAAATAAAAAGAAAATTAAAAAAAAAGAAATGAAGCTATTCTTGCTTTCACTTGGTTCAGAGAAACAAAATAAAACCAAAACAACAAAGTTTATATGAAAGTGAAAGAAGTTACAGAAATAGACCAAATCTGAAAACAAGCGTGCATTTGTGTGAATTATCAGTGCAGAAAGTAGATTTTGAAAATGAGCTTCAGTGAATGAAAACATAAAAAAATATTTCTTTTAAAGATAATAGAAAATTTATATTTTATTTCATGTGTATTTTAAATTTGATTTAATCTTTGCATAATAATATGATACTTTGTCATGTCTTATATACAGAGCAAAACACAGCATTTGTTCAAAACAATAAAAAAGAAAAAAATCTGCCCCACAAATACTAGCAACTCAGAGTCTATTACGTACAAAATAGAATTTATTCTGTAATTGACAAAAAAAGATTAACTTTTCATAATTATAGCTTCATGGTCTCTACTGAGATGTGCTACACATAACAGTCAAAATCTATTAAATCCGTCTCCCTTTAAGCATGGTTATCTTATTCCTACTGATCATCATTTTGCATTATGTAGTACAAGTAACTGTTCCTGACAAGAAGTCTGTGCAGTCAGTAGTGTCTTTTGATGAAAACGCACGTATTTAAAATACAAATAAATATGTCTTTAGACTTGCAAAACAGGAATATATTTTACATAGAGGCACATCAGCCCTTTTTCTAAAATAAGAATTAATTTATCTTTCAAATACTTTTTTTTCTTTTTAAATTAATTAAAGTCTATTTGTGTTCTGATTTTAAATGTGGTCTGGCAACTAACAGTTATACTGCAGTAACCATATTAATTATTTCATTCTTCATTTACTTCTAGAGGCAACTGAATTGCTAGTTACTTGGGGAATTGCTACTGTTTTAATTTGATGCAATGATAATACGGAACGATGATATGCACATTAGCAGAAGTCAGATTATAAGAAATTCTTTCCCATTCCATACTGAGGGCCTAGATTTGTCACAGTGACAGTTTATTGTTGTTCATATAAATGTTAAGTTGCTCCCAGATGATCTGTACTTGGTACGTTTTTGTTTTAGTTGAAGCAATGGTAGAGCTTGCTGCAGTTTTCAGAACTTGTTTTTGCAGCAGTCCATCATTTCACTAGCCCTAAGGATGTTCTGCGGACTGACAATTCATGTTGCTCTCTGTTCTCCACATGCATAATATTTCAGAAAAAATATCTTCCCCTGACAAGTACTTTTTGTTTGGGTTGCTTGTTTGGTTGGCTGTAGGAGCTCATTCTGTGCAATTGTTAGGGTAGGGTGAGGTGATTGTTTAGCCCTTTACATCAAAATAGTGACTCAGTTATATTCAGTGATTTTGGTTTGGAGTACTGGCTTCTCTCCTTTTAATCAATTTCCCATTTGCAGATTGATAACAAGTATATATAACTTTTCTAAAGGGTAATCTTTGATGTTATTGAAAGAAAAATGAAGCTATAATATTCTTAATGGCATTGTAGAAGCTGAGAATGCCATGCATGATTTCTGCGGTGAATCTAAGGAACCTCTATAGATAATTTGATGGGCCATAGGACATAAAATAAATAGATTTTGGAAGCTGACATCATCATTTCTCCACATCTCCAAATTGATTGCATCTGTGGGCTGATATGTTTTTATAATTGAGCAGATTCCTTCCTTTCACACATATTCTTAGTTCCCTAGGTCTCTTAAAAAATCTAATTTTTGCAGCTTCGGCATTTCAATTGCAAATGTTAATAAACAGATGAGATAGAAAGACCATGGATAAAGTATTCTGAATATATTTGTTGTGAGAACTAGAAGGTTTTCAGCCCCTTCCATTCATTAGGCGTGCTACTTGGTCTCAATCATACTTAACCCTAATACTTCTTTTGCTATCCATGTCTTTTACTTTTCCATAAATGGTGAATTAAACTTAGTGAAGTAATTTCAATATACAGTATTATTTAAGTCAGTAGATGCATGGGTCTTTTAGTCATTGGAGTTCTGCACTATGGAAAACAAAAATTCACCTGAAAGATCATGAAAAAGAATGTATTCAATTGGTTTTAGCATTTTTGTGTACACCCACTAGTTTACCAAGACCCTGAGTGACATAGATATGCAAGAAAATAACGACCTCTCTTCCCTCCTCCCTCTTTCCCCTGCTCTTCCTATCTCTTTCTTCCTCTCTTTCTTTAATTTTTTCATTTTGCCAGTACAGAGTAACTAGCCTTTAATGGTGCAGATTTTTCTTAGGGTTTCAAAAAGTATTTGAAGAAAGAGAAGAACAGCACAGGAAAATGGTTTCTTGCTTGTCGGATATTGACATGCAGCCTCTGCTTTTATCTTCCTTCGCTTCATTTTTACCAAGTTGTGTATTTTAGGTAGTTAGCAATTTGAGAGTGTATATTTCGATCTGTGCTTGGTCTTTTCCAGATGTGTTTACAGTGGGTGAATACAAGGTAAAACAAGCAGCCACCCCAGAAGGATTGCACAGTTCCCTTTCTTTCATTGTTTATAACAGAATTATAATGAAAGAAGAAACCTCTAAAATAGTTTTTCTGTAAGCTGGCTTGCCATAAGGTAGCAAATTGTAAACATTTTAAACATTAAGCCAAATGTGAATTCACATGGCAGAAGCTGTAGGTCTTTAGTAGTCTTCATTTATTGCCTTGTAACATTTACATTAACATAGACTTTGGATGCTATTAGATTTTGCTGTTTCTAATGATTTTTCGTATCTGATTGAATAAAACAATCATAGCTAATCAGAACAGTTAACCAAAAGTTTCAGAAGCATAATATTAACAACTTTTCTTTGTTTGTTTACCTGATCAAAGTACAAACAAATATAGAAGTTAAGGATTATATCAATCTGACAATATTTTTTGATATTTCAGATTCTGTGTTCTCTGGAGTACATAATATAGTAGCAATGAACCAATCTAAATCAAAGGAGGTGATATAGGTCTGTGAGACAACAGTGTGGCTCAGGTATGGATAAAAATCACATCTCAAAACTGAATAGTTGTTCCAAACTGAAAAGAAAAAAAAAGTAAAAGCCCTCATCAAAATCAAGGCAAATAATTTTTTTTTTTTTAGGAGGCTTCTTTATGTCAGACTAAGTATAAAAGTGTTTCAATATCACTTTAAAGGTGAAATGTCATAAAAGATTTTATTGAAGTTAATGGCAAAACTCAATCAATTCTGTAAGGCTAAATGTGAAAAAAAATCTTGAGTGGAAGAAAGAAAAATAGGAATCTGAATTATCTTCTTGGTGACCTGTGTGAATGACACATTTTAACCTGACAAACCAACTTAAATAGAAGTGTTAGCAGAAAGTAATACACAGATTTATTTCTCTGAATTCTTCTTTCCCTTAATGGAAGCCTGAACTGAAATTACTTTCAGTTTATGAAATGTTTAATGTATTAATATTTCCTTTTATGATGATTTAGTATAAACTGAAATCTTACAAGTGAATATTTACTCAATAAATTTCCTTGTGCTGAAAAATTTCCAGTACATGGAAACTAATTTCATATATAGTGAGACAAAAAAAAAAAAAAGTAAGTGACATCTGCTTATAACAGGAAGCTCCTCTGACTCATTTATAGATATCTACAATCTGTCTGATCTGGGACATGAACATGGATTTATCAAAATTTGATCATTACTTATGGAATCTCTTAATTTCATAAAATAAAACAAACACAGAACAAGGTTTACTAACATAATGCATTTGAAGAACAAGATAGCTCATTTGTGGTTACATATTTTTGGAATATCTTAATGTCACATCAATGTTCATAACAAGTGAATGAAAGAGAATCAAAATGTTTTATTCATGAACACATATATATTTCTTCATCTCCCGTGACATTTTTATTAACTTCCTATAACTTAGTGTAAGAAAAACTGAACTACAATTTCCAAACCTGGAAGCCTAATTTCCAGTGCTAAGTATTTACCCTAGACATCTGTAAAAACTGTACTGTACCTTGAAATGTACTTATCAAATGGAGTTTTAAGTGGGAAGAGTGACCATTTGGACCCTTGTAATGATTTAGCCCCAGCTGGTAAGTACCATGCAGCCAGTTTGGTGGAATGGGAAAGAGAATTAGAAAAAGGCAAAATCTGTCAGTTGAGATAAGAACACTTTCACAACTGAAACAAAATAAAATCCTACAATAATAATTATGATGATTATGAAAAGTGAGATAAAAAGAGAGAGAGAAATAAACCCCGAGACAGACAAATGACAACTGCTCACCACAATACAGCTGCTGACCACTCACTGGCAGATGCCAAGCCTGTCTCCAAAAAGCAAATGCCATCTCCTGGCCTAATCCCTCCAGTTTATATACTGGACATTATATCCTACAGCATGGAATACCCTTCTGGCTAGTTTGGGTCAGCTGTCCTGGCCACGCTCCCTTACAGCTTCTTGTGCAGCTTCTCACTGGCAGATGATGGGAAACTGAAAAGCCTTTGCCTTAGTAGTGTAGCACTGCTCAGCAACAACTAAACCAACCATGTTTTATCAACACACCAAAGTCAAAACACAGCACTGTACTCTAGCCCTGTGAAAACCAGGAGAGGCTTTCATGAGTGTTTGAAATGTAAACTTTCAATAAAAAAAAGAAACATATTTTAAGATTCTGTTAAACTTTCTCCTTGTAAGCTGAAATACAGCATGCAAAAATAAAATATACCATTTGGTTCTTTACATCTATTATAAACCCATTATATGCTTAATTATAGTAAACTAAGATTATATTTTTGATTTTGTATATATAAAAGAAACAGACAGTAATATATAGAAAACAAAAGAAATTGTCTCTACTTTTCTGAATCTTTTCTTATTTCAGCTGTCTTTTGTGCAGTCTTATAATGCTATAGGACATTCCATATGGTATATGATATACTGTACTGAAGTCAAAGGGTAACTGATGGATTTGTTATGATTTTATAGAAAAGATTCATGTGTTTTGAGAAAATTTAGATATTTTCTTAGCCTATCCTTGAGACACTGACTTACATACTTTAAACATTTTTTAATTAAGGGGTATATTTACTTCTGATACAAAATTAATAGAAGAATAAGAAATAAATATATCTGTGTATATATATATATATATTAGGAAAAAACAGTACATGTTGCAGCACAAGTATAGCACTGTGTCAAAGCTTCCACATGTGCTACTGAAGTGCACGTACTTGTCCATTGTGTAGACAACCAGCACAGAAATATTTTGTTGGTGTGTTCTGTATAAGCTGAATCCACAACTTTTGCGGAACTGATTCAATGAACACTCATCAGATTCCAAACAATCCTGCTCGATTCAGAGGACATGTGCTGTAGTAGGTCTTTTAAATATGACTTTCAAAGCTCATACATTTTTTTTCCCCTCAAGTACATATATTGTATATAGATTTCTTACCCAATCACTTTAGTTCTGATCTTCTGAGCTGAAAAGCACAAGATAATACCATGTGCCAAGAAAATTCTTCCCCTGCTGTTGATGTACCCTGCTTTCATTTTCATTACTAAAGGTAATAAAATTCAGAAGTTGGAGCAATTATATAAAAGTTGTGTATCCTTTCATTTTCTCTTTGGTTGTTGTAGAGAAAAGCCACTATTGTATAAAACCTCTCCTGATTATTTCTTTGGGCTATACAGGTAATTACAGAATAGATGATGGAATAGTATAAAGATTGACATAAAATCCTTGGAAGCAATCTAAGTTTGTCTTTTTTAATGTATCTGCTCATTAGTAGTCTGTCCATATTTTATGCAGAATTTTCTAGGATGACTCCAGGCTGTTCTTAGACTCATAAGGGTCCTCAGTAAACTGGAAAGTATAAATCCTTTTATTCTCTCTGCTGTACTTTTGTAACTTAGACTGCTATGTTACTGCCAAAAGAAAAGTCTCTTCACCAATCAAGAGGTCTAATACCTCAAACAGTTGTCTTTTTAACTTAACCTTAATATCCATTACTTATAATTGTTTCTTATGGAGACAGTGTATGTGCTTGTACTCAATTACCTCAGATAGGTAACATGTATTGTCCATGTATTTGCTGTTTGCTTTATGTTCGAAAATAATTTTTAAAAATCACTGTTTTTTGCAAGGTTTTTTTCTTGTTCCAACTATGTGTTTTATGGGTGAGAAGCAGAAACTCAGTTTTGGCTCCTGTAGTATAGGACTTAATGCTGGTGTCAAATAAATGCTAACACCTGGGACTCTGGTGAATACTGGAGTTTTTCTATTTCTCTTGGAAAAGAAATGTTGGAGTTTATTGAATAAAACATAGGAAATGCAATAGAAATAAATGTCCATTGCTGCTGTGTATGTGGCTATAAATAAGAACATAACAATATCTCCATCTCTATTCATAGTGTCATAGAGTTCAGAGTTAGTACTGCCCTACTTAGTCATCCTATCAACCTCCAAGGGCCACACAGATTGTCATTTGTGGTTTTGCATCACAGAGAAAAATAGAAAAATTGTGAACTGATGATTCATTTGGCAATACTTCCAAGTTCCGAGGTATTTGAGAGCTTCATGGACAATATTTGTGTTGCTCAACAACCCAGATATCCTGTGGACAAGAATGCAAGCTCAATGGGAACTGCACAGCAAGAGAACAAGGAGTGAAAGAAATCACATGTGACCAAGAGCTTCACATCACCTTTACTGCCAGCACATGGCTGATTTATGCACTACACTAGTGAACCACAGAAGACCCTCATCTGAGGTCTCCATACACAACATTTTTGTCAGAAGCCCCAGGGGAAATGCAAGTTCCCAAGTATTTATACTAGTAAAGAATCCTTTGAAAAAAAGTATTTGTTAAAAAAAAAAGATATTTTATTACCCCTTAAATTCTAAATTAAAATTTTAACACAAGACTTCCAAACCCAACATTGCTACAAGAAGTGGAAAAGTAAAATAATGCTTTCACCAGCTTTTCATATTATATTGTTGACTTTTGTATCACTATAGGACCTAGAGGTCAAGGTGTCAGTTCACACATCATTGTACAAGACAAAGCTATGGAAAATAGGTGGCTATTAAAACTGATTAGAACAAAAACAGATGAGTATGACTGGCAATTGTTTGAACACAGCAGCCCTGAAACAGTGTTAGGAGTTATGTAAGCTTTACATAAGAAAGAAGGGAAATAATTTATACGGAAAATAATAACTAGTGTGAAAAAATTCTGTAGGATGGTGGTGTAGCATTTGCAGTGCCAAAAGTAAGCGAATACAAGGTACCGGGTCAGAGGATAATTTCAAATCCTGAAGGTGAAAGAGATATTGGGTGGTTTGGGAATAATCCATGATATGCCTGAAATTGAAGAGAAGTAGTATGCTTGACTCCATGGAGAAATGGGAGCCAGCAGACTGTCCAGAAGAGTGACACTGTCAAAGTGACAAGGTAGAGAAAATCACTGCAACTTGATTTGAAATGGACCAAAGCTGTGTTAGACAGCAGTTTTCACAAAAAAAATAAAGAAAAGGATGGTTTAGTAACTGACAAGCTGACAAGAGCCAGGATGAGAGTTTTAGGTATGGGTTCAGACAGCAAAGGCTGGTCCTTGGAGAGTTAGGAAACACAGAAATGAGGGAGCTCTGACCTAAGTCAAAGATACATGCAACAAATGGTGCAAAGTAACAAGAAGAATGATTTGATCAACAAACATGGCATGGGGGAAAAGGGAAGCCAGAGAAAACAGTGAAAATTTGACAGTTTTCTATATTTCATGGAGAGTATTGGTAAATGACCACCAAAAAAGATTTCGAAAGAACAACACAATGTAATGGAACATAAAATATTTGTCAGTTGTAACTTAAAGACACTTATTTATAGCTTTTTATAAAATATAATGTGCAAATAAATGTATAAATTATATATGTATAAATAAATAATTATGCAAAAAATGCATGCATATATAAAACTTAATGAAAGGACAGATTTTTAAACTTGCCCTGCAGCAGACTCTTGGTGACTTGGGTTTTACCACTTATTTTCAAAATTCAGTTGCTAAGAACTCAATGAACTTTTTGGGTTCCCCTATACTTAATTATCTTTGTCAAAAGCTTCCATGTATCTGTTAGATCCATCCCCTTTCTCACTGCATGTCTGAGTCCATGAACAATTACATATTTGGAACTCAGTTCTACATCCTGTCAATCTAAGCATGATTTACATCAAGTTCAAATTAGTACCTTTGAAATTCTGTCCCTGAGGAGGGAGACAAGGAGTGTCAAACAATGACCAAGTCACATATTTAGTGGAAAACATTATTTGAAACACTAGTATGTCAAAGAAAACATATCTGAAAATTGGTTCACTAACAGTTTTTGGGATATTTGTATAAAATGCTCCTTTTATCTGCCAGATTGTCATTTTATCAGAGCTTTCCCATACTCTCCAGACAGCCCAAGGGAAATATGTCTCCATTCAAGAACCATGGATTTATAAAGGTCTGTAAGACCTTTCTTGGAGAATCAACAACATCACATCAGCCCAGAATTCGGTACAATGCAATATAAAATCCCACATTAAAATTATATCTATGGCTGAGATTCCACACTTTGTTGATATGACACTATTAGTTCTGGCATTTTTGAAGCAAAATCTGTTGGTTAATCATCAAATGAAAGGATCATTAATAAGCTGCTGGCAACTGATAATCATGTAAAAATATTCTTTGAAGTTAATTGCTGCATTTAAAAAATATTGTGTCACATACCTGTATAGGTGTCAATTAACATGAGTAATGCAAGTGTACTGTTAAAACTTCTTTTCACAGATTCTGTTTAATACACCAACCTTATTTGGTCTATTCACAGAATTATTTTAGACTCATTCTCTAAATATTAATTACATGTCTCTCACAATGTCTAAGTTTTTTTTTTAAATCACAGTCTATATGTATGTAAATTATCCATATTCTCGCCCATATTTCTTGATTTATTATACCTTAGATATTGGAGGAAGTATAACTTGGTATTTGAAAATATAAAAACGTGTGAAAATAGGTCCTTACTATAAAGCATGCACATTTATCATTGAGTTGATATTCATTATATTCCTAGGTTGTTTTATATTATAGAAATGATAATATCTTTATAAACAGGCCTTGATCTGATAGATTCTCCCATTTGTCCACAATGGACAGTGGGTTTTTTTTTTCACAAGCAGAACTTCTGGTAATACATGTACTAAAATTGTGTTCAAAGCCAATGTACACTTAGGCTATATTTATAATTTCTCAGATTACACAGTAAGTAAATATCATTTTACTAGTAAACAAACCAGTCTGTGCATGTGGGACAGTATCAATATAAACAATAGGACTATTTAAATCCAAGATTTTAGATTTATTGCAGATAATATATTTAGTGGTCAAGTGAAGTCTATGATGGAAATTCTTCTGTCAGTGACTGTGACTCATGACAGTGTTTTATACTCTAAAACAGAAGATCAGGAGGTGAAATAAGTAAAACAAGTTATAGAAAAACTCAGTAATAAGAAAACTTGGAAATGGGTCTAGAAGGGACACTCTTTGTTTCCAGAAGATTTCCTGCATGAATTATCAAGGCACTCACACTTTAAGAAAGTTCACAAGCTTAAATCTTTCCAAAAACTTTATCTTAATAAGCTAGGCAATTAGCTGTAAAGTATAGCCAGACAAGACAATATTTTTGATGGAAAAGAGAACAAATTAATCACTGAGAACTTTAGAAAACTAAATTTCTTCATCTCAGTGTTAAAGATAATTTTAGATGGATGTTCAGAGACCAGATTTATGCTCACTGTTTGATGAGTCAAATCAACTATTTTGTCTGCGTGTGTGTGTCGGGGAAGGGGACCAGACCTTTAGCAGTCTCCACATGGTCAGTCAGGATGGCCACCAACGTTTAGCCACATGGCATGAAGGGCATGGGGCACCTGTCAATCAACAAGGTCTGCCTGGTAACCCACTTACACCACACCCCCTGGAACCTCTAATTGTCTGTGACACCCCTCACAGTGGCCAAGGGGACAATGAGTGATCAGTGAACCAAAGGTCCCACCTGGGGGGAGTGACCACAGTGACTAAAGTCTATAAACAGACATTCACAAGGTCTCCATTGTGGGCCCTGGCCTTTTCTCCTGGAAGCCATCAACATGTGACCTTCTAAGTGGCAACTGGTTTTCTCTCCCCCCTTTCTTTCTTTATCCTTTCTTCTCTTAATCTCTCTTCCTTTGTTCTTTTCTTCCTCTTGTGGGTAACTTAAACACCTCTTTTCTCTATCTCACTTAAGTTGCATGGAGTCTGTGTTTGCTGGGTGTAACAAAGATTCTCTATAGCAATGCTTGTTGGTCCTACTAATCTGTTATTATGCTTTTGTGAAGTTGCAGGTTATCTCTGTAAAGCACTTTTTTGCCAAAACGCCTATTTTTTTCACCAAATTAAAAGAAATTTCTTAGAGAAAAATGTGAACATGAACTCAGGGTACCAAAAAAACTATGGTTTTACAAGAGTTCATATGAGTGAAATCTCTTGAAGCCTGAAATTACAGTGAACACCTGGCAAAGTTTGGACCAAATTATAACAGTGTATCTCTTGCCGAAATGGATTTAGGCTTATTTTATGCAAAATCTGTATTCTCCAGGCAATTGTCCTATAATCATAGGAAACAGTACTGACAGGCTATCCTTAGGAGTGCTGAGTAGCACTTTAACATTTGAAACAACTTTTTTCATTAATGGAAAGTTCATAAAATCCCCAATAAATGAATTTCAGTACCTAACTAACTCTGACATAAGCAAGTTTTTGTCTCTTCTCTTCCTTCTTTTAAAAAAGACAATCTCCATAGGATACCTCTGAGGATTTAGAGGGAGGTAAATTAAAAACAAAACTTCTGGTGTCTGAATTTCCTATTGTACTACAAAGACAATTTCTCTTCTTTGTAGGTATGTCACATATAATGACCTATTCATACTTTAGCAACCATTCAGAATTACCTTTGTCCGTTCTTTTGATGAGGACCTCCCCTCTCTCATAACTGTTATACAGCAACTCGGAAAACAAACAAAAAAAACCAAACAAATAAACCAAACAAAAAAACCACACACAAAAACACCCAAACAAAAAAACTTTTGCAATATGTGCCATGTTATGCATAACCTTCCATTGTTTATATATTTATCCTTAAAATATACTAACATTTTATGTGACTCCAATCAAAGACTTTTAGTAGTTGCAGTCATCTAGCAAAAAATCTTACACTCAGCTCCATCTCTGTGATTCTTATTAAGAGTTCATGGGAGAAAAGACAAAAAAAGTAGCAATAATCCCTAGTGGTGCAAATAGTTTTCCAGGAACTCATTAGTTTAAATAAGATTGCATAAATTTATCTGATTGCTTCAATGAAGTCACATTCATAAAATAACAGATGTGTAACAATATAAACTCAATTTTCATATTTTAGTCATTCAGACTATTAAAATTATAATATTATTATAATGAATGGGGACTGCAGTCATTCCATTCATAGGGACAAGAAAGAATGTCGTGGTGTGTCCTAAGGTAGTTTTAAAAACGTATCTTCCTTCCTCAGTCCTTACTCACAACAGAGTTATATAGTTATATGCTTTAGACAGACTAGCAAATTGAAATCACACTATTCTTGATTTTTATTAACTTTTACCAATGTATCAATTAAAAAAAATAGCTATTTATTCAATGAATACATTGGGAACTTTTGGGGCACATTCATATTAATGTCCAGAAAAAGTTGTTGTTTTTTTTAAAGAAATCCACCTACTGAACTATTAATTTCTGTATTGTGTAAGTTTGTTTCAGAAACATCCTCTCATCTCCAGAAGAATATGAGGTGCACTGTATTGATCATTTTTTATGCTTCCCTTATTTTTAATTACAACATAATAAGTATCATTGAAAATAGGCAGACATTTACATTAGAAAGTCCTGCCGAAAAATGTATGTCCAATCCAGGAAAAATTATAGCTCACATAAAGAAGATATTGCAACTAATTTTATAAAAGTGAAAAATGACATCTTACTTCCTCAGAAAAATTATTTCTTCTTTGCAATACTATAATGTGACTCTTTCATATAAAACAGCTCTGCCTCTGTTCTTACATTTCCTGGAAGAAGTTGAAGCAATTGATTCCCTTGGTGTGTCTTTTTAACAGATGATTACAATCAGAGTCCCATGTAATTCAGTATCTGTTTTCAAAGAATAAAGCTTAATCTAATAATGTCTTATTAAATTCCCAGTTCCTGTAGGAGTGCTTTAGAAGGATATTCAAGGTAAATCATTTTATTTTGGAATTCAGCTGCTGGTTATTCTCATCTTGCCTAATGAAAATTTATCTCAACACAACAGTGGAATCACTATTCGTTAAATTTTGATATTTTCTGAGTGAGAGATTTTGTGCATGTGCATTAAGTTTTCAGCAGAGACTACATGACCTGAAACAAATTACTTTATTTCTTTCATTACTCAAAATGTTAACTCTTTTCTGCCTGAATATTATCTTTTAGAAAGGAAAATACTTAAATATGCTACAGTAGTTTAGTATGTCAGTGAACTGTGAAAAGGAATATATACTTACCAAGTATACCTTCTTTTAGGAAAAAAAATATCCTAAGTTTGCTAAAGTTCCTTATTAGATACATCAACTCTGTTTACATAAAAAGTTATAATTTCAAGGTTCCCAAGGGGAAATAGGTCTCTAGAAGCTAAGAACTGTACTTGCAGAAAGAATTCATACTTGTATCAAGTAATTTATAATCAGAATACATAGGCCAAGAATGCACAAATGAAATAATTATCATAAGAAAGCATTTTTCATAAATGAAATACTTAGCAGGCTGATGAAACCCCAGGGGTAATAAGATAGCAGGTTTCATATCTCTCAGGAAATTCAAAAATTCTGAGACCTACTCTTCATTTCTTAACTGAACTATTCATCTTCCTTCCTTCCTTCCTTCCTTCCTTCCTCCCTCCTCCCTCCCTCCCTTCCTTCCCTTCCTTCCCCCTTTCTTCCCAGACTTTTCACTCTGAAATAAGAGTTGACTGGCAACAATAAGTCAGGAACAAGCACCTCTGAGAATCACTCGTGAGATGGGTTCTCTGGGTCTAAACAGCTTTCCATTCCAGAACAGACCAAAACAGCTCCAAAATTGACTCCTGTGGGATCCTGCAGCTTTATGCTTTAGCGTGTCCTTGGGTCCTAGACTGCCTATGCAGAGCTCTGCGTGCCTGTGGCACCTCAGACCCAACTTTGTGCAGGGCTTCTCTTACCCTGCTCTGGAGCCCACTGTTGCCACACTTTTCCTCCTCCATATGTTGTACTTAGGAGCTGCGTGCAGATGCAAACTTTCAAATGGTGTGCTCCTACCAACTACTGGTTCTGAAACTAGCAAGTTGTGGTGGTTTAGTTTTCTTGGTTTTGGTCTAGGCCTTCCCTAGTAACCAGGTTATAACTAAGGAAGTATTCCACACCATTTTCTTCATGTAATCAGGTGTCTATAAGAAAGGAGGAAGCTTTCCTCTCTCTTTCTCTTCCTTTTGTGTGCTTGGAGGACATCACGTCTCTGTTGGCTCCGCTTTTATCTCTGTGAGCTGAGGCCTCTCGGAGAAGCTGGTGTCCCAGCCGGACAGAGGGGAAGGACCTGCTTCTCCTAAGGGGAGTTTGGTGAGCTTTTATTGTATTAATTACTTATTGAGCTTTCCTCTGAGTTTACAAGTGTGTGTATCTGTTTTGTTCATTTTTACCCATTTTTGTCCCATTTCCCTTTCCCTTTTCCCCCCATTTCCCTTCTGGGGTTGCTTTGGGATTTGTTCTGTAGATTCATAGTGTTTGATAGTATATAATTGTAACATATGTGAATATATATATATATATATCTTTAATACAGTTGTCTTTTTGGTACTTTTTTCCTCCTTCTTTCTTGGGGGAGGGAGGGGGGAATCTGTGTGGACAGCAGTTGGGCTTGGCAGGGAGCCAACCCAAACCTCCACACAAGTTCTCCAGTGACCTTGAGAAATCACACCAATAGTTGCCAGAATCCTGAAATTCTGTTGTTAGAGGTTTGTTCAAAGTAGTGTGTTGGCATGAAACTTTCATTTTTATTTCTATTAAAAAAAACATGCCCTGCTAGATAAATAAGCACACTAACAAGCAAAAACACACCAAATAAGGAAATAAAAACCCTGCTGCAAACCTCTAAATCATCTGTATATTTCTGTACCGTAACAGCCTGTGTCAGAGGCAGAACTTGGATCTGAAGTTCGAAGATCGAAGGCAGTGGATTTGATATAAGGATGTGACTTGCTTTTGATGGATGTTAAACAAGCAAATCATTCCCAAGTAGAAGAATTGTTGAAGTACTGACAGTTGATGCTGACTGTTCCCATTCCTTCAGTTCTCTCAAGCTTTTGGCTTTGTGCAAACATCTTTTTCCCCACTTTGGCTTGAAACCAAAACGTTACCACAGAACTCCATTTTCATGACAAATGTTTTTGCATTTTGCGCTTGTGGTCTAATTTGTAGGTCAGAGGTTACATGTTTCTGTGTTTATCTGTTCATTACTCATTCAGGAGATCTTGTACTAGCTGCACATAAGAATAATATTTCTGCCCATAGAGGTCCTGTGGCTGCTGCTCCACAACTCTGAACTGCCAAGTGTCAAGCACACAATGGAGGACCAGAACAGGTGACCCTGGATAAATCTAGCCTTCAATAAAAAAATGCCATTGTGTCAGACATACAGCTTAAATGTGACAAAGAGCCCTGGCAAAAAGAACCCAAAAAACAACAACAAAAACCCCAAACCAACGAAACAAAAAAGAAAACAACACAGTTTTATTGAGCTAGTAGGTAATTTTCTGGATACTTTAAAGTCAATAAAGTTCCAGAGGACAACTATTTTAGATAAATTAATGTTTTCTTTGCAAAACACCTTCAAGGTGTCTTTGGTAGCATATTTATAATCTTTCTATTTGAAACCTTAATCATGAAGGATGACTGATTGACTATTTAGTATATAGATCTTGTAAACAGGCTTTCCTTTAAATGCTAAAATGCAATCACAAAGAAATACATTTCACTTAAATTTACTTTTATATCATCATACTTTTTTAATTAGTTTAATAATTTGAAATATGTGAAGAAAATTTTTTCCATACTTTACGTGAAATGTTTTAGATTAACATTTTATAACACAGTGTGTGTACCTGACTGAGCTATAGCTTTTCAGGAAAGAAGATTATGCTTTTAGAGCTAAATTCTCTTTAAGTTTGTTAAGTTCAATAGGTTACATTTGCTCTATCATCACTGTAGCAGATGTTAATGCAACCAATGCTTGCTGCATAGACATGGCTGCAGAGACCACAGATCAGATTACGGGAATTAATCCTTTACAGGAATTTGTGCACTTTCTAGGTCAGATAAATCTCTTCACTGTCTGCACTGACTTGATGCTCCTCAGGCTTTTGTCTTATGTATCACAGAACTTCAGAATCACATCATGTGCTGATTTGTAAGGGCCTGCACAGGACCATCCCCAAGAGTCACATCATGTGCCTGAGTGTAGCATCCAAACACTTATTTTGAACTCTGTCAAGTTTGGTACTGTGACCACTTCCATGGGGAGCCTGTTTCAGTGCACAACCACCCTCTGGGTGAAGAACCTTATTCTAATATCCAACCTAAACCTCCCCAGGCACAACTTCAGGCCTTTCCCTCAGGTTCTGTCACCGGTCACCACAGAGAAGAGATCAGTGCCTGCCCCTCCTCTTCGCCTCAAAAGGAAGTTGTAACTGCAATGAGGTCCCCCCTCAGTCTCCTTCAGGCTGAAGAGACCAAGTGCCCTCAGACTCTCCTCATACGGCTTCCCCTCAAGGCCATTCAAGGCCGTTTACCATCTTTGTTGCCTTCCTTTGGACACTCTGTAACAGCTTAATATCTTTCTTACATTGTGATGCTCAAAATAATATCCAAGGTAGGGCCGCCCCAGTGCATAGCAGAGCAGGACAAATCCCTCCCTCACCTGTTTGGTGATGTTTTTCCTGATGCCCCCCAGGAGATGGTTGGCCCTCCTGGCTGCCAGGGCACTGCTGACCCATATTCAACTTGCTGTCAACCAGGACCCCCAGATCCCTTTCCATGGCACTGCTTTCCAGCATTTCATTCCCCAGTCTGTACCTACATCCAGGGTTAACCCAACTCAGGTGCATAATCCAGCACTTTCCACTGCTGAACTTCATATGGTTGGCGACTAGCCAGCTCTCTAATTTGTCAGGGTCTCTCTCTGACTTTGAGAGGGTCAACAACTCCTCCCAGT
Organism: Campylorhamphus procurvoides; assembly: GCA_013396655.1. Taxonomy (NCBI): domain Eukaryota; kingdom Metazoa; phylum Chordata; class Aves; order Passeriformes; family Dendrocolaptidae; genus Campylorhamphus; species Campylorhamphus procurvoides. Next base: position 2,758,205 of record WBMV01002889.1, read on the forward strand.
TTTGTGTCATCTGCAAACTTGCTTAGTATCCCTTCCAGTCCTGTGTCAAAATCATTTATGAAGAGCAGAGGGCCTGAGATGAGCCCTGTAGAACCCCGCTAGTGACAGGTCACCAGTCTGATGTCCCCACATTCACTTCATTATGGCCTTCACTGTCTCTCCAGCTCCTCACCTTGCAGGTACTGTATTGACAGAAGTATGTAATATCTTCTTTATTTAGAAAAAAATATGAAATTGTTTCCTTTTTAACTGTAATAATGTTTTGTTATGTTCAGGTATCTGAATTAGGGTGGAAGAAGGGATAGAGTCACAAGAATACAATGCAGAATTTTATCCTGGGAGGATATTTTATCCCAGGAGGACATCCTGGGATGAGATTTTTTTTTTCTTATATATGATTTATTTTTAACTGCTATGTTCTGTTGTGCTGTCTAGCTTTGGGACTGGCTGTCTGATGTTGGGTCTCATTGTGCTGAATCCAGGAATGAATTGGCATCAGGTAAACAGAAAAGGTCTTCATGCTCTTTCAAATTTTGTATTTTTCCCAGCTTCATGCTTTTTTTCCTTATGTATCTCTTTGAAGAACTAGTCATTTGTTAATTTGTGTTGTGATCCCTATTATAAACAAGTAGGATATATAGGCACATTGTCTTAATGTTTTGTTGGTTTTTTGTTGATGGTTTATTTTGTGTCTTTTTTTGTGTGTTTCTTCAATTTTTGGTGTTGGTTTCTTTGTTTTCTGGAAAAGCATGCTCTTGTCTTAGAATAAATGTTAAATGTTTATTCCCTTCTCAAGCCAAAAGACTGTTTCTGATATCCTGAATAGCAGTTTGCATTAGTTTTAACAGTATGCTCTATGTGCTAATAAAACGTGTTTTCTGACACATTTGTCAAACTGAATCTGAATTACAGATCCAACCTGAAGACACAGAGAGAGTGCATCCTGTTTCAGAACTCATGAACACTGGCTGAAGGTATGATTTGTTCTCTGAGCAGAGAATAAAAAGTCTGGTGACGTCACTTGCAGAAGAGTAGGAACATCCAGAAATTCATTATTTGGGCATTAACTGCTGGATGCCTTGAAGTAAAAAAGCTGTATTATGAAGAAAGAAAGAAAGAAAGAAAGGAAAAAACCCCATTGTGTTCTGCCATGACTATGTGAGAAAAATATGCCAGACTTAACAGAGGGGTGTAGTATTATTAAATAAATAGCATGAATGTTTAAAATAAATTCCAGGGAAGAAAAAGTTTTCTAAAAATTAATTTTTTATGAATTTGAATAACTAGAGAAATGTATATGTTTCTCACCTTCTACTCAGTGTTTTGAAAAAACCTCCAAAGAACCCCTCCCTGGTTTCAGTTATATTGCTTAGAGTTCCAGGTATGAAGACATGCAAATAGATTAATTATTTACACAAAAATCAGAGCCATTTTCATATCTGTCAGTGTTGCAGCCACTTTTGATTGTGTTATCTTTGTAAACTAATGGAGACAGAGACTCAAACAATTACAGAGCTGGTCATGAGCAGCAATAGCATTGAATTGTACTTTAGGCCAGGGTTAATTTTCTGCTCCTGGAGCAAGAACACAGCAGAGTAACAGGGCCTTGAATCTGAGTTGTAATTGCCTCCTGAGGCAGAGCATCATATGGCTGTGTTCATCAGATTGTTGGAAGGAACAGGAAAACATAAAAAATTTCTCCTTTAAGAGGATTGGTCCTAAGCCCTATGTAACTAAGGAGCGGTTGTAAATAAAACAACTTGACAGTTTAATACTTGGGCTAGAAATACTTTTCAGCCTTTAAAAAATAGTGAAACTAGTTAGTGGATAGTAGTGGATATTTAGTTGAAACATTTCCTTACAAAGAACTTTTGGATTTCCATTTCATGATATGCAAATAAAGATCTTACACAGAATGAATATAATTTTATTAATTTCTTCCTCTATTGTGTCTTTAATACCCTTGTCTTTCTTAACCTTAATTTTATTTATTTTATTTGCTACCTTTTATTTTCCTTCAAAACACAACTTAATTGCAGTTGTGTAGCATTTTAATTTTTACCTTAACTTACCTTAAGTTTAAATTTGTGTACTATATATTTCTAAATAAGTTACTCTATTATTTGTTTGCTTGTTTGCTTTGTTTGCTCTTTTTTTGAGTTGGGTCTTTGTGGCTTTAGGTCATGAAAAAGAGATAAGCAGAATACCCTAACATTAGTGTATACTATGGTATATTATTATTTTAAATGGCTGAACTATTTCCTGCAGCCATGAATCTTGCATTTCTACATCTTACAACTTTAAAGTAAAGATGTAAAGTCCTTTTCACAAGTGTCCCCATCTCTTTCTGCTTTAAAGATTCCCTGAAAACTCCAACCCATTTCCACAAAGAAGATTTGGATACTTAGTTCCTTCCTCCTTGCAGTTTCTTTTCTATGTCAAGAGTTCTGGTTAGAAACGTTCCATACTTAGTTTAACTTGCGCCTGCACAACTCTCGTAGTTCTCTTTCATCAGGTATGTGGTGTATCCTTTATTTTCCTCTGAAACAGATTCAATAAGTAGTCTGTATGGAAGAATTTGAATGTATTTCCAGTTTCTACCTTATTCCATTCATTCATCATTTCTTTTCTTTTGCATGCACGTTTGAGCACACTTCTTCTTCTAGTTACTGTTTCATCTTTCTCTTAGCCATCTTTCTCCATCCTCTCCCTACAGATGGAAAGGGTGCCAGGTTGAATGGGGCCTTGAGCAACCTGGTCTCATGGAAGGTGCCTCTGCCCATGGCTGGGGGGTTGTAACTAGATAATCTTTAAGGCCCCTTTTAATCCAAACCATTCTATGATTTTGTGACACTTTTTAGTTACTCTGCTCAAAATTACTGTGCTTCAACATAAAAAAACCAAATATTTTAAAAAAGCAGAGAAGTCCATCAGTGCTTAACAAGATCACCAGATCAAGGTTAATTTTTGTGTGCTTGGGGACTGTTTTGTTTAAGGTTTTACTTCTGCTCACGTGTGAGACAGCAAGAAAAATTTCTCCTGACAGTGACAAAACCCTAGAAAACCTTTACCACCTGTGCCATATATATTCCACAGAAATGCCATAGTCCTTATCATAGTCCACCATCAATGTTAGTACTGGAAGACCACAGGGACTTAAATAGTTAATTCTGTTGTGATAACTTAAACAGTAAAGTTAGAATTTAACTGCTGTTATGTCAACAATCAAAAGGTCACATATTTAATCAAAGACAGCTTCCACTGTGGTCCCATTCTCCTAGTTTCCTACTGATATTGACAGAAAGACAAACCCATCTACAGAAGAAACTTTTTTCCATTTTAGACACTTGGGATAAATCAGGTTTCAGACATGTTTTTCCTTTAAGTAGAGAGTAAATGTTTAAGATATGTTAGGATAGCCAATATTGGTTAAAATAAATCCCACACATAATCATAGAATCATAAAATAATTAAAGTTGGAGAAGCTTTAAGATCATCAAGTGCAGCTGGCAGCCTAACACCACTATCATGTTCACCATTAAACCATGTCCTCAAGTGCCATATCCACAGACTTTTTGAACACTTCTAGGGATAGTAACTACACCACTTCCCTGGGAAGTCTGATCCAATGTTTTGCAAACCTTTCTGTCACTTTGATTTCCTAATACCCTATCTAAACCTCCCCTGGTGCAACTTGAGGCCATTTCCTCTTGTCCTATCACTTGTTTCCTGTAAGAAAATATTCACACCCACCTCACCACAACCTCCTTTCAGGTAGTTGTAGAGAGCGATAAGTTCTCCCTTCAGTCTCCTTTTCTCCAGGTTAGACCACTCCAGCTCCATCTGCCATTTCTTGTAACATAAAACTTGTGTTCCAGCTCTTTTGCCCTTTGGATTGCTCCACTACCTCACTGTCTCTCTTGTAATGAGGGGCCCTAAACTGAATATGGGATTCAAGGTGAGCCTCACCCGTGCCAAATACAGGGATCACATTCCTAGTTTTACTGGCCACATTACTTCTCATACTATGAAAAGGACAGATAGGGAAAAATATTATTCCTTATTATTAATTTATTTTCTCAATTTTCCCCATATGTTAGAAAGGAATTTAATTCTGTATGCAGATAAAATACTGTAAATAAATGCAATTTTGCTAACTGTTCAGTTGGTATAAACTCTGTCTCTGTAAATAAATACAACATTATGGCATTATGGGGATCAAATTATCTTTGTGGAGCTAGATTTTGTTTTTTCTTAATCGGTTTCCAATTTGAAAGACAATATTACAAGTCAGTAACAAGGCAGCAACAAGGCAGTAGCAGTTACTTTCTTCAATATTTCACAAAAACAATTAAATATTAAGAGAAGAGCCAATATTACACTGATTAAAAAACCACTATCAGAAATAGATAAGAAGAGAGGTGGTGGGAAAACTCAGACAACTTCTAGTAAATGTGAACAAAGACTCCTACACTAATTCTTAGCTACAGAAATATAACTTCTAATTCTTTTTAGAAATTAAAATTTAATATACGGAAATGTTTCATAAAATTGTTCTTTGTTACCTTTGCATTAACCTTAAAATGAAAAGGATATGTGTAACAAATATTTTTGAGAATTCTTTTGATGAACTTGCATTAGATACCTCCTGAGTCATGTGGTATAAGCCTCTGCTTGTAGAAGGACTTAATCTGAATTCAAATGCAGTTTTGTGCAGTGTAGGAATTTACGTGACTTCTGTTTATCCCTTGTATTTTATCCTACCTACCTCTTCCTGAAGAAAAGTGATTTAAAGGAGCTGCTGATCTAAGAACTGCACAGAGCCTCGTCTTCCTAGATTGCTTCAAAATAGGTCTGTCTTGTCAATCTTTCTTCAGTGGCAGACACATTTCACTGAGCTGATTTGCCTTTTGCTGCAAACAGACCTTTACTATGAACAGCTAACTTGTGGAAAAACTAGCATCTGCAGCATTTGTTTGGGGTTTTGTGTGTGTGGTGGGCTTTTTTTTGTTTGCTTGTTTGCTTAGGATTTTTTCTTTAATTTTCAAGGCATTTGAATAGTTTGAGCATTAGGAACTGAATAAATTTTTTAATGAACAATTACATTTGAGCTAAGTTGTGAGAATCATCTTGCAGAACTACTATATTATTTACATACAGTAGTGTAGGCATATCTTTTGGACTAATATAAAACATTTAATCTGTTTGCTGCATTTAAACAAAGAACAGATGTCCAAAATTTCATTCACGTCTCCTTAAAACAGAACAAAATTCTCAAATTATTTCTCAAAAAATAATTGGAATTAATTTTACATTTCACAAATATTGCACGGTCTTACAAATGGTTCTGTTAGCAGTCATAAAGGGATTTACCCATGTACTTAGGGTAATACCCATGTACAAACCACATTTGTAGTTTTAATAATCAGCATATTATACTATAACACATGCTACTCAGTATCTGTATATTTATCTTAAGCAATTTCTTGAGCTGATGACTCAGTGAAGTAGTACTCACACCATTATCATTAAATAAACACATAAATAAAAGTAGTTATTGACTATGGAAATCTGTACCTCATTACAGAGCAAGGCACAAAAATCTCCCATATTTTCTTCTGGTATCATATCCTTTAAAGATTTAAAGAGTCTGCATAGACTATTTCTAGGAATCAAATCAAATTCAGTTGTACATGCACATTCACCTTTTATTTTTTTTTATTCCTCCCCCCCACCTTCCAGAATCTACCTGGCTATACTTACATATTACCTGTGATGTTCCCTTCTTTACCTTTTATAGAAAAAATGAAAGCTGTCACTCTCTTGGGAATATCACTATGCTTGTGAATGAGCTGGATGATGAAATGTAGGTACCCACATTTAAATTTATTACCCTGGATCACAGAGTGTCATAGATGAAAAGGCCTACATGTCACTGGTGAAAAGAAGCAGCAGATAATGGGCAGTCTGTGAAGGTGAGGACAAATACTTCAGACTGAACTTTTGAACTTTTGATTTTGTTTCTGTACATGGGCCATTTAGATTAGGGAAACTAGAGACTTGGGGATCCATAAAGAAGGGCTGGTGCTGAAAAAAGGTTTCCCAGAAAAAGTCTCAGAAAAACTAGGAATCATAAAGAAGTCAGAAAACATCCTGGCTGGAGGGAAGATCACAGAAGTGGAGAAAAGTTTGTAAATCAGGGAGGAGCATGGGAAAAAAGGCCAGGAAAAGCCAGAGTCCTCAACCAGTAATGCTCAAGACTATTATGAGCAGCATTATATTATTAATAATTTTTTCTCCAGTCTCCCCCATCTGGCAGCCATCTCCCTGCTGAAAAGGGAGACTTCAAGGAGAAAAGGGAATTCAAGACGTAGAGAACACAATGTGTTTGGTGGGCAGGTGAGAGTCAAGTAGATTGAAACTTCAGATTTGGATTCTGAAATACACAACACTATCCAGATCCAACATGTGTTGCCATATAAACTGCCTCACCCATGCAGTAGGCAAAAGCCACTCTCCTCACATATGGCTCCATTAGTTCTATTCATTGTAAGAGATCTGTACAGCTCAAGAGAAAATATGAAGTTTTGCCCACAGCTAATTTATTAATTGAAGAATACTCATGGTTATGCAATACTTTAGCACATATAAAACATAATTACTGTGGTATTCAAAGGCTAGTTTATGAAAAGATATTCATAGTCTGAAAAGTAGTAAGTAGAAAGCAGAAATTATTTACAAAAAAACTGCAAGAAATACCATCTTCTCCACTTAGTTCATTGTAACCTCCATGTAACGGAGAGAATCACTGAATCAAAGAATGGGTAGGGTTGGAAGAGACCACAGTGGTCCACTTCTCCTCCTAGAGCACATTGCACAGGATTGCATCCAGATGGTTCTTGAATATGTCCAGTGAGGGAGACCCCACAGTGTCTCTGGGAAACCTGTCCTGGTGCATGGTTCACACACATGGGACACACAGTAAAGAAGTTCTTCCTCATATTCAGGTGGAAGTTTCTGTGCATCATTTTCTGCCCATTGCTTCTTGTATCACATGGCACCACTGAGAAGGGCCTGGCTCCATCCTCTTGACAGTCTCCTTTCAGATACTCATAGACACCCATGAGGTCCCCTCTCAGTCCTTTCTCAAGTCTTAACAGGCCCAACTCTCCCAGTCTTTCCTTCTAAGAGGGGTGCTTCAGTTTCCACACATGCTACAGGTTAACTGGAAAAGAGATTTGTTGAGAAGGTCCCAAAGATCCTGGCGGAGACCAAGGTGAACATGTGTCCTTGGGGCAAATGTGACTGATGTTATCATGGGTTGAATTATTCAGAGCACTACCAACACGCTGAAGAACATGATTCTTCTTCTCTACTCAGCCCCGGTGAGACACATCTGAACTGCAGGGTCCAGATTTGGGCTTCACTGTATCTGACAGACTTCGATAATTCCAGACAAAGTCATGTTAAGGGCCACAAAGGAACTAAGGGAACATCATTCATATGAGAAGAGACTGAGGAAACCAGGATTGCTCAGCTTCCAAAAGAGAAAACTTGGGGGGGGTATCTCATCAATGTGTATAAATACTTTATAGGAGTGAGTAAAGACTGAGACTCTCAGTGATGCGCAGTGACAGAACAAGAAGTAATGGGCACAACTGAAATGCAGGAAATTCTATTAAGTGAAACAAAAAAACCCCTCTATTACTTGAGAGTGGACAAATCTGATCAAGTTTTTTGTAGAGTCTACATCCTTGGAGATAGTCAAACTTGAACTGTGCCTGATCCTGAGCAAGCTGATGTAGCTGCCACTGGTCTGAGCAAGCAGGCTGAGCTGGAAAATCTCCAGAGATGCCTTCCAAACTCAGCTACTCCATGATTCTGTGGGAGAGTAATATATAAGGCACAACAGGGTCTGATTTTTATTCACTCAGTGCCTTTTATTATAAAACATAGAAAACAACTTTTTTTTTTATTATTTTATTTTTTATATTATTTTTTTATTTTTTGCCTGTATGAGTTTTTGGTTGCAATAGAATAAGTAGAGAATATCATTCCTTTAATTGAATAACATAGAATGGTTTGAAAACTTAAAGAGAAGAAATAACTATCTTCTTTGTACAGTCTTTTTAATAAGGCTTTTAACTCAGACAGAAATCTGAAAGTTCAACCTCTGTTTCATCTGACAAAACCTTTCCACTTGGGTATAGTGTAAATGATCTGATTCATCAAATGTAGTTCCTTCTCCTGGCTTTTCCTTTGCAATCTTTTAACAGCCACTTTCCATTTCCTAGTGTTTCAGCCTTGTACACTTTTAATTTTGGAAAAGAATCTCACTTCTACCACTAGGGGATCTGCATTAACTCTACTGACTTTGATGATTTTGACATTATTTCAAATGTTCAAGCATTTCAACCGCTCTGTCTCAGCAATACGTATTTGTGTTCTCTCTACCGTGTCCATGGAAGAGGTAGTTAATTAAAAAAAATAAATAAAAAACTGTCTTCCTTAATACTCAAGGGACAATTTTTCAATAATTATTTATGCCTACTACATAATTTATATAGTAATAATAATAAAAAAGTTTAACATTTTCCTCTCCTTATTGCAATTCTGCAATTCCAATAAAATCCTGTGAAGACACACACGCGCACGCACACACGTTAAAAAAAGAGAAAAAATTCTAAGAATCCTTCATAGAAACATAGTATGTTAAAGGGTTGGAAAGGACCTTAAAGATCATCCAGTCCCAACACCTCCTGCCATGGGCAGGGACACCTCTTATTAGACCAGGTTGCTCAAGGCCTTATCCAACCTGGCCTTGAACAGTGCCAGGGATGGGACATCCACAACCTCCCAGTGCAACCTGTTCCAGTGTCTTGGCACTCTCACTCTCTGCCCTGTAGGTCCCCTTCAGATCCTGTGAAGTTGCTTTGAGGTCTCCACACAACCTTCTCTTCTCCAGGTTGAACAGCCTCAACAATCTCAGCCTGAAAATTCAGCCTTTCTTCATCTCTCTAATTCATTTCAGAGATAATGACAACATTACTACCATTCCAGATTTAGCCCTCTGATTTTAAACATTGCTTTGTTTTAAAAAATGTATCCCTGAATGTGTTCAGTAACTTTAAACAAAAAAATAATTATTGTGTGTTCTTATAGTCATAAATGTGTTACTCTTTCATTCAGTGTATTAAAGATTTGATGTCAGCCAATTTACCTATTAATTTTCAATAAAATGTTAATTCTTCTATAATTTTATAGTTATCAAACAGCTCTCATAATTTCTTTGATCTGTTTTCTATAAAGTAAGAGTATTGCTTAAAACCACTATTTTTTGGGGGGTTTAAGGCTTATTAACTGTACATGCATGTTTGCACCACAATATTGTAGTTGCAGAGAGATACTTTTCTTATAAATAATGAAGTTTCTGTAGTTTCACAGACCTGATAGATAATATGGTAATTATACTGAGCAGAAGTCTTCAACCAGCTTTTGCCAGTAGCTCTGCTTTTCATGATTTTGCCAAACACTTATGAAATTAATCAACATTTTTTGAGATAATATTCAGCAGGTTGCAGACGATACCTGTAGCTAAGTGAGTTTTATTTAAAAAGTGAAAAATTTTTGAATGGAAGGGTATAATTAAAATTTTCCAGCTTTTGACACTTAACACTTTGTCCAAAAAAAAAAAAAGTCTTATTCTATCTACAAAGGAGATTAGATTAAATAATCTTCAATGTAACTTTGCTTAGCCTTGTCCTAAACTTATAGTGCAAATCAATCAGGAGGCCTTCAGCTAGAAAACTATTTAAGATATAATGTAATTTTCATGACAACAATTTTATATATCATTTAATCTATCCCTGAATGCACGTGGTGCAGTCTCTTTCCAAAGTTAGTTATTTTAGGGCATTTTCTTAGTCATTTAACTCTTTCAGCCTATTGCTGAACAGTTTATCTATTGAAATGATAAGGTGATGAGAAAGAGAAAATAAATGGAGAAGATAATCTCAATGAAGTGGTCCAATACAAAGGAATGGCATAAATACTGGGTGTACCTTCAGAACTGTCAATTCTGTCAATATTCATGAGCATTAGCAACAAAGGCTGAAGGTGAAATACCAAACCATGCTAATATCAGATTCAGTGTTCGATGTAACACCAGCAGCAGGAAGTGGGACTGAGATTCTCAAGCATCCAGATGTGCCTGAGCAGGCACTCAGCTCTGCTCATTTAGTAGTCATGTTCTTAGTCGGATTTATAACGTGAGGTTGGTTAAAAGAAAGCCCTCTTTTCTGATCTTCTTCCTACTTTTTCCTTTTATTTCCTTTTTTTTTTTTTTTGTGCATCAGAAGCAGATGGTCAGGAGTGCCCTCATCATTTTCCTCTTCATATACAGAGTAAATGTTGGAGTTCACTGCTTATGTCTGTGTAGAATGGAAGACCTTACAAGAATTTTGAATCAAAGAACGTGAAAAGAAACATAATGGCCTCACTTCATTCCACCTGAATTAGGTGCAAGACTAAATTAGAAATCTGTTTGTCAAAGTTCAGTCTCTAGCATTGGCAAGAGATAAATGGCTCTAAGGAACAACTCAGATCCTGGTGTGCTGAATAGCTCTTTAGAAATGCCTGTGTTTCATCAATGACTGTATGCCTGGAGCCACTGTTAAACACTAAAAGGCTTTTTATTTTGTTCATTTTTCCCTAAATTGCACGGAAAAGACATGGAGGGGGGAAAAAAAAGTCTGAACTTTGATATTAAACACTGTGAACTGTAAAGGCTAAATCCAACCAGCTAGAGAGAGCCCAGGATAAATCTAAATCTGTGTTAGGTCTCTCTTCCCACTCATACTGTCTGTAAATTAACAAACTCTCTTTAAAAAAAAAAAAATCAGCTTAAACTTAGCCACAATAAATGATTTGAACAGCTGGGTTTTTTCCCCAGACCAAAAAATTAAAGGTTTCTTTTGTTCTTACTAGTTCAACTTTCTAGCATCAAACCACCGAAATCTCACTTCTGGTGACGGTAGATTCATTATCCAAAATCAGTGGTAGATGTCCTCAGGTTTCTGTCTGTTTCTACAGGCAACTGATCCTGAGCTTATTATTCCACTTGTGAAAATTCAGAAGACTAAGTTTTCATCTCACTCTGAAGGACTGAAGATGGTTAATTTGAAGTATTTTAATTGACCATGCATGACCAGAGCTAGCTGATTAAAGTGTTTCTTCGGGGTCTTCTTGAACATTCACCTCAATATTTTTTTGCTAGCATTTTAATCCTGTATTTCAAAATGTTTAACTAATTATCTAATATTAATCTTAGATGACTGGTAGTATGCAAACTAATCAGAAAGTACATTTTGAATGCTGGGGAAAATAAGTCTTTTGCTGAGCATATATGGCAACACATTAATAAAAAAGTGAGAGATGAAATAGGAAAAGAACAGATTCTTTCTAAAAAAGAAGAAAGAGCTGGTTGAAACTGGGAATTAAAATAGTACTGGAAACATACTGTTCACTTCTGGGGAAAAAAAGCAAGAGGGAAAATGAGAGGTAATATATGACCAGAGACTTTCTTCAGGCAGCTTTCACTATTCACTGACTTTCTATAAATTTCATTCTGATCTTTTGGCAATACAGTCAATACATATTCTGCACTAATGTCCTTCCCTTGACTTGTCAGCTAGTTGATAATTTCTTGATTTTAAATGCTTTCCAAACTGGTGCTTGTAGTAATGTAAGTGAAAGTAAATTGAGATGAGATATAATTCACATTCCTTTTACAGCTTTTGCTTTGCCTTGATGAAAGGGGAAAAAAATTAAAAGGGACAAAACCAAGGACAAGCATGTTTTAAATGCACTGTTTTGAGCCTACAGTATGAACACTTAAAATTAAGATAAAACTACATGTAGTACTGAAGAAATGGGTTAAATCTTTAACCTTGTGCAGTGCAGGGATAGATACAACTTATGGTACATTTTTCCAAGTCATCTTGTCAAAAATATCTGTTCCAGAGCATTAGCTTAGTGGTAGCTGCTCATAAATATGCTGATCTCAAGTTCACATCAAGAAGAAGAAAATATAATTTGGAGTTTCCTTTTGTTCTTTCTGAATGTGGGATGGTCTGACCCCTTACTTTGGGATGTATAAATCCAAAGAATAAGTATTTTTCCTTCTGGAAACTGGAAGACACAACACATTTTAATAAGCAATGCTAATAACAGTAGGAACCAAAGAACCCATNAGATGTGTAATTTATAATGGTGGAAGCTGGTTGATGATAGAGTTATCAGAGCAAGCCTTGATAAATGCTTGTATTTTTTTTAGATTTGTAACCCAAAATAGCTAATAACATGACATTTGTGCTCAGTGAGTCCACCTAAGTTAATGGCAGCTGCTAGTCAGAATATTTAATAAGCTTAGAGTGAAGAGATGTCCTGGAGAACTGGTTGATTTTCAAGGATTACTTCTTCCAAGCACAAAAATGGTCCAACCCAAGGTGTAGGAAGTCAAAGACGAGTGGGAAAAGGTCTGCATGGGTGAGCAAGGTGCTCTGTATTAAACGGAAACAAAAAGGAAGCATACAGGAGATGCAAGCAGTGACATGTGACTCTAGAGGAGTATGAAGACATTGTCTGAGCGTGAAGGGATGGGACTAGGGAAGCCCAAACCCATCTGGATTTGAATTTGCTGGGAGATGTGAAGGTCAAGAAGGGCTTCTACAAATACAGCAGCAACAAAAGGAAGATTAGGGAAAATGAGAGCCAGCTGCTGAAGGGGAAGGGGACTTTCTGGTCCATGACATGAAGGTTGAAATATTCAATATCTTCTATACTTTGGTCTTTTCTTAATAAGAAAGGCCTTCAGGAATTAAGTGTATTTAAGATGTGGTGTTTTCCATATTTCGTCCTAAAATGTGTCAAGAGGAAGTTGTGTGTAAAGGTAACGTGATTGTCAAATGCCATATTAATAAGGCTATTTAATACATGCTTAAGCAATTTTCTCTGTATTCTTGTCTCTGAGCTCATTCTTTCTTTTTTCTTTTTTTTTTAAGAAACTTTTTAATTCACACATAAATGTACCAGAACCAGGCAGAGGAAATTCATTAAAAGTCAGATGATGTAAAACATACTGGAGAAATACAAGAACACTTTTAAACAGTAAATATACTGGATACTCAGATCTGGAGTTTAAAAGGTGTATTTTACTAATATGTCTTTTATTTCCCTTCCATCTTTCAAATTTTCACAGAAGCAGAGGAAGATGCAGAAAGATGGGGTTACCTTTCCCCCCACACAAATAGAATGTGGCACAGTGCTGTGGCTTAACCCAAGGTGGCAATTAAGTTCCAGGTATTCATCACGTGTCCAGATATCACACTGTTGTGTTTCAGTTAGGGCTGTCATTGCCCATCTTCCTTCAACATGCAGTAGAGTATAGTGAATTCTAGGGGTCTGATTCACCTGCTGGCACTGCCCATTTATCTCCATTGTCTCTACAAGTTGCTTTTAAAATTATAACTCTCATAAAATTGCCTGAAGTTACAGAGTGTGTAACCAGGCTTAGCAGCTCATAACTCGACTTAAAGCAATCCTAAAGCTTGACACCTTAATGCTTTAAAATTGTATTTATTTTGATGATATTCTTACCCTCAGCATAAGCACATGAATGTCGCAACTGCCCCCTATTAACAAGATTCCCTTCAGACAGCTGACTGAAAGAAAAACTCTCTGTCTGAGAAATTAACATGTTAGGGCAGTGCACAAATCATTCACAGTAATGCTGGCATCCAGCTGGCTGCCATAATATTACCTGGAGCAGTGTAGACAGGCTCTAGTAGATGAATCTGTGCACTGGATTAATAACCTGTGAGTGTTAGTAGCTCCTCAAGTGCTGTTGCCTGAATGACAGCAACTTTTCTGAAAAACACCTCAGTTAAGTGACTCATATCTGCAATAGTCCAGTCTGTAACAGCTCCCATCCTCCTTGCAGATTGATTTATAGTCTAAAATGAACAAGATCCTTAAAAGCTTCCTTCAAGGAATGTAAAGTGCATCTGAGTGCTCAGACTAGGTCAGTGCCCTCAATTGCCAAAGTTCGATGGAAAGTTAAGAGCAGATATTGGACCATTGTCAGTGTATGCAGCAAGAAATTTGGATCTCTGACACTGGGAAGGAGAAATAAACCATTAGTGATGTCATTAAACTTACTGATATAGCCATAAATATGCATTCTACTTAACTATAGGTGAGGAATTAGAAGACAAAATTGTAGAGCAATTCTAGCTTTAGTACTGCCTTGAACTGCCCATACTATCATTCCTTTGATGTTATATTATTGTTCAGTTAACTAAATTTCAGCTCACAGATGTGATTGCTACCTGACATATCTCTAAATGCTTTCTTCATAACCATCAACTTGCACTCTTATCCAATAAACTGCTGGATCATCTTGTGGTCTTGAACCCTCCACATTATCCATGTTCTTTTATGTCACCTGAAAAATTCACTGATAGAAAGAAACAGGAAATTAGCTTGTGTATATCAAACACTTTTTCTTTAATATCTCAGTATTACAAACAAGCTTCAGTGAAACACAGCTAATGAATTTAATTTCCTTTGCTCTTCTGAACACAATTCAGTCTTAAGTCATCTTAAATTATTCTCACATTCAGACACCATAAGACTCTGCAGTAGTTTACAAGATCCAACATGCTTACATTGAAACTAATGCATTTTTCTCTCATGTTTTTCCATAGCTCTCTCCATGTGGCATAGGTTCCTTTATATAATATTTGTGTTTTAACTGAGACATTTATAAAAATCATATAATGTGAATTGATTTCCAGAGACTTAGCACTTTTTGTTTTTAACAACTAGCTCTATATATGTCAGGCATTCTGCATGATAAAAGCAAATATCTATCATAAATCGATGCATTTGATTTTAAATTTGCACCAAAAAAAAAAAAAAGAAGGAAAAAAAGTTGAAGATTCTGAAAGCAAAGTCCTGTGAAATAAGTAATAAACATAAATATAGGGAATAAAAATATTTATTGATCACAAATTTTATGACAATTCCAGTTTGCATGGATTTATCTGATATTATGATGTGCTTTTTCCCTGTTTTGCTTTATATTTTTATATGACTATCAAATATTAAACTGTGGAAAATTCTATTTTTTGGTTGATTTTTTTTTCCAGAAAACTTCTTTTGCTGGAAAAGTAATATATTATATTTCAATATATTGAACTCATATGTTAAACAAAAGATGTATAGTGGATTACTTTGTTTTCTTCCTCTTATACAAAACACATTTTGCTTGCAAAAATGGCAACTTGAATAAGCAATAATAAAAAACCTATAGGTAGAATACTAACACATATCAAAAATTTGATGTCACTGATATAAAAAATTATTAAATCAAAGATTTTTTTGATCTATAGTTTATCTATTATAAAAAATTTTTAGTTCTTAGATTAAAATAAATGTCAGCAATTTAAATAGACAAGGCTACAATTCTTCCTAATATTTTGAAGTTTCATGGCAATGCTTTATTTTTATTCATGTAGACTGCCAAAAAAAGCATTATTTATATCTAAGTATTTAAAGCACCAACCAACACCAATTGATCTGGTGCATGTTAATTATTGAAGAAAAGAAAATGACAGTCTTATCATCTTATCTCCTCAAGAGTTACTGTGGTAATAGACAAAAAAAAAATAGAAGAGCATTGAATTCATTGAATTCTATTTTTTTTTTTTTTAGGATTAGGCAGCACATTGCTACTACAATCAAGACCACTGTCCAAATCCCATCCTACATCTTCACTTGGTGTGTTAAGGATTATGGAAAGAGGCAATACAGTATTTCTGTGTCTAAAATACCAGTAATTCTTTCATTTCTGGTGGAGTGTGTTTTTAAAGAGAAATATGTTTCATCTAGAGTGCCATTTCTCAGAACTGCCAACTGTCTAAATGTATGACTGAGACTGTTTGTAATAGTTTTATCTTGTGATTCCCTATTGCAGGGATTTATTGACTAACATAAATTCTGTTATGTAATTACCCTGCCACTAAAACGTACTACATCAGTCTCTGCCTTTCTTGTTGGAGCTGTTCCATTTTAAATAAATAAATATTCACTGGGCCAGAACAAATGAGTGATTGCCTCTATACACCAGTGATTAAGACACTTGCTTGGGAAATATGAGTCAGATTGAAGCTGTGGATCCAGTTGTTAATTATACAAACTAGAACAGCTCTAACCTGTCCTTTAATTTTCAGCACTTTATGTAGGTTGCGTGTCACATACAGGTACTTGAATCCCAGTTCTAAATCAGGCTAATAAGGAATGACTTGACACTATGTGGCTTGTGTAATTGGAAGAATTGGATGTATTGAGAGAGAAGGAGGAGTCAGTACTTTTTTACCACATTATCTAAAGCAATACGTGTGCCAGCAATTTCCAAAATACAAAGAAGTGTAATGAAATTAAATCTTTCATTAAATTGCATTTGATCTTTCTCCACTGGAACTATATATTTTTATTTTAAAAATTGCATTTAAGACTACATTGGAGAATTTTTTTCATTACAAGAATGTAATTTAAGACTCAGTCATTTTTATGTGAATATATATAAGGTGGATGTAAGCTTGTTAGCAAAAAAGTCGCTATCCATAATATGTCAAGAAAACTGTATAACACTACTACAAAAACAGGCACAAAAGTGAAAGTGTTTTTTGTTTTTTTCACCAGTTCCTTTTTTAGGGGGAGGGAAGGGGGGAAGTGGAGTGGGGAGAATTATCAGAGGTATGTGCAATGAAAATAGTCTGCCTTAAAGATGACTTCAGACATATATAAAATAAACATAATGGAATGTTATCTAACAGAGAGTGGTGAATAAAAGGAAATAAGAGTATCTAGTGTTAAATTCATATCACCCATTTTAGGCCTGAATAAAGTTTGATAAATCACAGCCTGAAAGTGGCTATTTCTTTTCTTTTCTTATAAACCTGGACTAGATGATTAGCTTGGGGCATGTTTGTGTTGTAAATTGCAGCTAGTTCTTCTTCCCCTGGGCAAAACAACTGACGTTTGGGTTTTGTTACACTCATTTTTGTTCGATAGTTTCAGAGTATTGGTTTAATATGTTTAGGTGATTCCACATGTTTATATGCATTATTTTATATATAGTGCACTTATTTATATCACAGTTACTGCTGTTTAATTCCAGACAGCTCCATTATTTTGGGAAGTAGGATCCATGATAATATTGTCTATTATTATATTTAGTTGTCAAGGTTTTTTAGGAAAGAATTGACATCTTGAAGACTATGTGATTTCAAGGTATGGTTCTCTTTATTAATATGACATATATATTTTACTTTCAAAAAAATATTTATTGAAAATAGTACATATTTTTAAAGATTTCTCTTACCTTTTTCTAAGGCTAATATTTCAAATTCTAGCAGGAAAGGTGTTAACTAATAAGCAAACTGAAGATATATTTGATATTATAGAATTAAAAGGCTTGACCCACTGCACAGAGACATGTCTGCTTGCAGAGCCATCTGCTTCTTGGATTCAGAGGCAGTTTATTTGTAAACTATTATACTTTTTTTTTGAGCCTCAGAAATCTCAGTCTTTATCCTGTCATTCTCTTACTTTAGAAAACCAGTTTATTAGGACACCTTGCATATTTACTGCACCTGACTTGAACAGCTACATAATAACCTACAGATTCTTTTATTATAGTTAATAAGATATACTGTGATGCAATTTTTTGGAACACAAAATGCTTTTAGATACCTGTTTGATTTCAATTCAGTGGATACTGTTTGAAAAGTAAATAGGACAGCCACATGGCAGCAGCATAAAAACATCCTGACACACACGAGACAATTTTCAATCCTTGAAAATTTTCTTTATATAGGACAGTCAAAGTTGTCCACATAGTTCTTCAACACATCAAGAAAGTTAAATAGCAAAAAACCCCACACAATTAAAGTACACATAAGAGTCTGATAACAGTATCCTTATGAGGGCAACATTTGCCCTCATTGTACTTTCCCTAATGATTTAAGGTGTTTAGAACAAACTAATCAAGCAAAGGTTGTTTCGTTCATAATGCTCTTATCATATGATTATTGCAGAACAGAAATATTTTGAGGAAAAAACCTAGCAATTTACCCAGTGGGTCATGAAGAAGTAACAATTTTTCTTCATTGAGTAAAATGCTTTTTTACTCCACCACGAAACTTGATATGACACATGCATACATTAGAAGCACAGGATACAATTGCCAGTAGCTAATTTACAGTATTCAAACTCACATGAAATACTCCTAGTAACTTGAAACTTGCTACTTAATTAAAAAATATATGACTTAATGATAATTAAATACAGACCTTACCCTGAAAACCTGAAGAACTAGACATAAGAAAAAATATTGTAATTTATTGACTATCAGTATACCCTAAATGATTCTGTCCTTATGGTTTAATGTATATCAATACAGTGTATTTTATTTTAAAAATACTTCGCCATTTTTAGACTACTTTATTGCCAGTTACTTTAAAATGCCAGTATTTCCTCCAATTAATTTATTTACACAAAGTGGCTTTACTACCTGTACTAGACTTTATTACAAATACACAATGCATTTGCCCATCGCTGTTTTAATTCTGGCAAGACCAACCAAGAGGTAAATTTCATTAACATTTATATATTTCAAATTATTCTGTGATCACATTTTAAAATTATAGTTTAAATATGACTCTGTAAAACTTATTTTAAAGCTTACTAAAGAAGGTAAGATTATTGAAAAAAACATATGCCACTGATTCTTTAGATTTAATGCCCCTTTTTTGTACCAGTGGCTTATTTTATCAACCACCCTTTAATAAAAATGTCAGCTTTCACTCCATTGTGTTCAGACCCTACTTTAAGATTATAAATTTAAGGTATAGGGCAGATGAACCTTGTAAAATAACCCTATCAAAGATAAACATGATGCAAATTCCAGTCTACCATATAGAGCAGGTAGGAAATATGAACAAACTAGATCAGGGAACTGGTGCAATCTAACCCTATTATCTGTATGACTTATGTACAATTGTGCAAATTAACATATAGGCTGATCACCTGGGGTGCAGTTGTGTGTTAATAGAAAAATTTCCTTTTTCCAAGGAATTCAGTGAGCATTTTTCTGCATTTCAGTGTGCTATACAAGTATGTCAGCTTGTCTGGAGCTAGCCTTGGTGTCTGTGACACAGTAGCAGCATGCAAGTATATCTGGATGTGGGGAAACCACTGGCAGATTACCCACTCTCAGAAGGAGAAAGAGACCAAGCTGAATGGACCATAGCCTGATGCTTTCAAAAAGTTTTTTCCTGTTCTAATAGAGTAGACAAATACTTGTTGTATTAGAATAGTCATAATTACATTTCTATTGTTCAATTGTTCCTATTGGTTGTTTCATCCCAGTTTCCCTATTGGTTGAGCTTTGGTGCACTGCTCCACTCCCTTATAAGGTTCACCCTGCCTGCTTAACCCCTTGTTTGGCACAGTTGCCACCCCCTTTTTCCTTGTTTGTTGCGTTCCGCCCTAACTCCACCCCGAACTCCTCCCTAGTTCCAGAACCCTATATAAGTCCTGTGCTCCCTCAATAAACTGGTCATTCCCGTTCAACCCTAACCCTGGAGTGGGTCATCCTTTCATCCCTCGACGGAACACGGCATCTGACCAGTGCAGAAGGAAGTTTAGACACCTGGTTTACCTTATTGCTGAAACCTTAAGCATTTATCATTTCAACAACAACCAAAAAAAAAAAAAAAAGGGAAAGCATAGGAGGGAAGATGTAGGAGACCACAAAGAGTGCTAGACATCAAATATCTGACATGATCCAGTAAGCTACCTATTTATGCACAAGACTTGTTGGACTGTACACAGTGAGAACTCCTTATAGGAAGCTGAGAAACTGAAAGACATATTCCAGAGAATGCATATGTGTATTTAAGTGTATGTGTAGATGTATTTAGGTAGTACTTATTTATTTGCATTTTTATTTGGGTGTAAGTTTATGGACTCCATATATATCACAGATGAAGTATTATTTAAAGCAGATATCCTATCTGAATTTTCCAATTTTCCCAAGGTATTGTTGTCCTGGAACTTGAAAGGTGATTTCTAATGTGCAACATTTAAAATTAATAATTTTTTAGTACACTCAGAAGCATGGTCAGTATGACTACTATGATTTTACTGAAGAGAAAAAGAATTGATCATTTATTTTAAAAATAGCTAGCTTTTCTATTTCTAAAATTACAGAAATAAATAGTTTATACTGCCTTGTACTTAAATTCCGAGCTAGTTCAATCTGCTACAGTCTATTTGTCTTATCACAAAAGACATTGTCCTCCCAGCAGTTTAACATTTTACAGAAAGCCACTGGAGCCAAGTGACTTCCCATTTGATGAGGCTGCCATCAGGAATTTGAGAGGAATCAGCATTTTAGTCTATGAGCAAGTTACTCATTACATTTGGCCAGTAACTTTAACAGCTGATAGATGCCTTGGAAACAGTTGTTGATGCACCAGGCTAATCCACTAAACTCAGAATTTAAGAGAGTATTATCCTGAATTATACTGACACAAAGACTTCTAAAAGTCATGTCACTTTCCCTGACAGGTCAGGACAACAAATTTTCATTGAAAAATGGTGAAATTAGAGATATTTTTGAAATTCAGCTAGGAAAGTGTGGGCTTGGTTGCTGTTAAAAACACATAATTGACAAAATTAAATTAAAATATCTTCTTGGATCTCCATTTCTGTAATAGATTGGGGTGGAGTTCTGCATTTGGATGGGTGGGGTGCATTTTGCGGTTGTCGGTGGTTGTTCGCCTGTTTTTATACTCTTTGCAAAATTAAAGAGGAAGCTGACAATGATTATGTTCATTACTGGTGGTGCGTACTTCTGTGTAGTGGTGTTATTTATAAAATAAAATAATGAAGAAAGAAGAAATGGAACGTATTTTAACACCCCTCCTCCAGCCTGCACTAATTCTTCCTCCCTGAAACTGTTGTAAAGATTCTAAATTTCTGCATTACTTTTTAAGGAAGAAAAAAGCAAAGTAAAAACCACAACCAAACCAAACAAAACAGAACAACAGAAAGCAACCTGCAAGAAAAAAATGCCTGACTTATTTTTCAGCATGGAACAGTTTCTTCTCTTCTTCAGCAAAAGAGAAATGCTTGTTTGAGGCCTGAAACTGACAATATTGTCTGGATCAATGACAGGTATCTGATCTCATCAATTCACTACTACGAACAGGTGCAGTACGCTCCAGGATTTCTAATAGGCTACAGAACTCTGTAATCCATATGAGCTTCAGAAACAGCAACTTGTATCTGTCATATGGCTGGTACTACCTGTCTGTCAAACCAGAATCTACCTTTCTGAACAACAGGAGTACAGCTCTTTCTCTGAGGCTGTCCAAAATGGTACCACTACCCAGTCCTCTTGCTAAACATTGCTTTGGAAAATTGCCACTTTATCCACTTGTTCAATTTCAGTCATATTTAGATACCATCTCCCTTTTGAACTTGTCTCCCATAAAAGAGCATTGCAGAAGTCACTGCTAAGAGCTGTAAAGAGGCTTTTTTTGTAATGTTAATTGTTTCCAGATTAAAAAAAATCATATTTACAAAAAGAAAAAGTCTAGCAGTGTCTGCAGAATAAAAAGCCCTCACTTTTTCCTCAAAAAGTCTATGGCTTGCAAACCACTGAAATATGCTGAGGGTAGACTGAGGAAGAAACTGATCCTCTTTCTTTCTTATCTTTACTAGTCATTAGCTGTCAGTCACTGTCAGAGCCAAGAGAATGAATTGCGTGGGGTTTTTGTCCAATTTTATAGGGACATTTTTTTCCTGTCTTGAGGAGGAGGAAGTAGAGCTGCTAAAGTCTCTTTCAGAAAATTTATTGCTTTTGGGGATGCAAACCAAACCTGACAAGTAAGGATTAAGCTGATACCTCTAAGGTTAGAATGCCTCCCTTAAGGTTTTTCTAAGAATTAAACAGGTGTTTCCTTAAAAACAAACAGGCAAACAAACAAACCCCCAAACAAAAATTATTTCTGTAAATAAATTTATCCCTAGACTGTAGACGGTTAAATTTAAGAGTCAAAATAAACAAGTGAGCTAGGTGTCTAAACTTCCATGAGAACTAGTGCAGAGCTATGGAATGGAATGGCTACTTTTACCTACATATGACATGTCCTAGATTGTTCCATGTAGCTTACAGGTGCTGCTATGGGAGCATGGCTATCCCATCCAATTTGTGTCATATATGTTAGATCTGTGTGGATATCTTAGTCTAGCAACATTTGAAGCAACACGGCCCACCAAGTTCTAGGCAAATGCTTTAATATCCCAATTAAAAAGTGAATAGAATCTGAGGAATTATGCACATAACTATATATAAATGACTACTTTTTATTGACCTGAATAAATCTCAAGAGTCTATTGGCTACGCATAGATCTTAGTTGGCTTACTGACTTTCTGTTTTGTATATATATGTTGAGAACTTAAAACACCTGGTTTGCATGAAGACTCCTGAATCTACAATATAAAGCTGAAAACCTATAGCAATTTGTGTAGTATTAATTAAATATGGAAAACCAGTGGTATTTGCAACTAGCTAAGTAATTTAAGACACATATCAAAGAGGTATACATCTGCTGTATACATCTTAAAGTAAGCCAACTGACCTCCAGCTGTCAGCCAGAAAGGTTCTTATCTAGACTGTGTCTTTCAGATATGCTAGGGCATTCAAACAGTACTAGTCACCTGCATTTAAAAATCCAAAGTCCCCTTCTACTAATGTAGCACAAAGCACAGTCTTATTTTGGAATTCATGTCAATACAAAATGGAAAAAGCATGAAAGGAAAAGATGTAAATATTGAATAGAATATGAAAGCCTAGAAAGTGCATTGCAAGATAGCAAATTCCACCTTAACTTTTGAATGGAGAAGCCTCAGAGATGGTTAAATAAATTAACATTTAAATAGATTCAGCAGGTAAATGTACTACAAATTATTTAAAATCCTTATAGCACATAGATCAAACAACATTACCTGGCAATTTTTTTCAATGGAAGAGGGCTCGCAAATAGAAGCACATGTTATGTGACCAGAAAAAATTCCTGACAATATTGGGATACATGAAAGAAGAATATATAGTGAAGGAGGAATGAAAACTCCTAAGGAGGTAGTCCAAATGTGCTTTTGTGTACAGTTCTGACTATACTTTAAAAAAATATATATACAAATACACCTTGGAAAGATATAATGAAGAGATGCTATAATGACTAAAAATTAAGACAAATCTTACAGAACGATCTTGTAAGTAGCTTTCTTTTCTTTCCTCTTGGATACAGCAGAGGAATAAAGACAATGGAGAAAACTGAACACTATAGTCCAAAGAACAGCACAAACTCATTAGCAAGTGGCTACAGATTGTCAGAGAAGAATTTTCTTCTGGAAATTAGGTGAGTTTTGCCAATGAGTCAGAAGTTTCAAAATAGTCTGCAACAGGATGAATGGTGGAAAAATATCCCAGTGTGGCAATATCCCAAAATTCTGACTGCAAAGGTGCTCTATTCTTTGGTCCAATAATGGGACAGACTACCACCTGGAGATCACAACTCATGACTAAGATGTTCATGTTAACTCCTAACTACTGTTCATAGCATATTTTCATGGATAATCTCAGCTGATTAGTGAGGAAATGCAAAGGCAAATTTTGAAGAAAATTTTATTTGTAAGCAGCTGAGAAATGTTTACTAAAAGGTATGGCATCTAAGGCAAAATTAAAGTGGGATTTAGGAACTGGTCTCAGCTTTCCAGTTTCTCAAATAACTGATAATAATTTGCTTTACCTCGGTGTCAGGGGCCACTGGACTGGTTCAGAAGGGTCTGAAAACTCATAGTTTCTTTTACCACCCCCTCTACCCTCCCCGAAACTCTTCTTCAGTAGAGTAGTCCAAACTTTGTTGTATATTATAGAAATATGGGTGTTCAAACAGTTCTTCTTCCATTAAGGTTTCTAATTTCTGTGCAGGCAATGAACCAAAAAGGGGCAAGGGAAAGACTATGCTGAAGAAGGTTTACAGATTTACATATTAGTTTTTAGAAGTATAATATCAACACATCAAGAGGTCAAAAGATATAATTTGTCTTTTTTTTGTTGTAGATTTTTATAATATTAAATAGTTCACTAAAGCTTTTAATACTATATATGTGCTCATTAAAATATTACTCTCAAAATATTATAAAATCCATAACACTTTTAGTGGGACTTGAAAATTACTGTCCCCATTTATTAATTTTCGTGTATTTGCTCACTAAAGCAGCACATAGGTCAGAGTTTTTGGCCATATCTATAATATATTGGCATTTAACGATGACAAACTTTCTCTTTTCCTTTTTATTTAAATAAAGCTGAAAAAAAAAGATTGGCATAAACCAACAACTAGGGGTTGCTGTTGTAGTGAGTGAATTGCAGTTCCCTTTGAATTCAAGGGCACTTCAGGACACAGTTCAATCACTTCTTGAATGTGTGCACATTTATGTGTTGTTATCATGTACCAACCCAAAGGTGCTTTTTCAGAGAGTTCTAGTATCATCTTTTTTACCAACATTTGCTGACTTTAAACGATCTCATTTATAACCCCAAAGAAAAATACATCAATAAGGAGTGCTGCAGAAAAGAGATCCCGATATACATTTCAGCATGTGTTTTTAAATCCTCTGACTGAAACTCACAATCCTTTTACCAGCTTAGAACACTGATAGTAATTCTATTACCGCTGCAATAGCCATCCCTCTCTAATTCTCTAGGCACAATTACTGTGCACCATGCAAGATGAATACAAATTAACAGAAGAAAAAACACTGTAGATGGGAAAATCAGTGTGGGCTCAAATGTTCCTGCAGGGGATGCTCTTGCACTCTCCAGTTTAGCTGAATGAGCTTCCAGAAACACTTAAAAGAGAACAGAGGAGAGAAAAAAATAAAAAAATGAAAACATTAAAAAAAAATAAAAGGGAAGAAAAAGAAGAGAAATCCCAAACATCAAGCAGTGTTCTATATATGATTTTTCTTCTGCCTTGGTAATTCATACAGATACAATTTAAATTTTAATTAACTCTGTTACCTAGGATAAGTTTTTTTCATTGTATGTAGCTATTTTAAAGAAAGCATTCACTGCTTATGTTTAGAGAAAAAAATCCATTCTGATTCATATTTCATCAGCAAATGTTTCTATTTAAATTTATGCTGAATTATAAGGGAAGAAATTGAAGTATCAAGTCGTTTTTGTTCTTTAATAAAATTTCTGATTTCTGCTACCTTTGCAAAAAAAGTACATACACCATAAACAACTGTTAGACATGGAAAGAAAATAAGGTTAAAACCAAAAATAACCACCTGGTTTAGCTTTGATATTTTTAACATAAAACTAGAGAAGCTGAAGACTACAGCTGCAGTTTACCACCACCTCTGCTGGAAGCATATGGCACGGTGACAGCCTATTTTAATTTCCACAGAAGAGAATCTAAAGGTGAACAATGCTATCTAATATTTCAATTTACAGAAACACTCTGCTATGAAAGAGTTTGTTGATTTTAGTCTTTTTATTTTTCCTTACTACTTGTATAGTTTTCTTAATGGAAGACTATAATTTTTCCTAGCCTTTGTAAAGTATACAAATCTTTATATCCCATCATGCTTTATAATTCTGAGAGCATCTGCCCCACTCAGTGCAACGCAAATCTGTATTTTGACATAGAAGTTTTTCTACTGCTATGAATTAATTGACTCATGGTTTTCAGTAATGGTTGTATCATTAAAAGCCTGAATTTAATAAAAGCAAGACTCAGTAGAAATTGGACTGCTCATCTTAGGTACTAAATTGGACTTTTATTTTCATCTCCATTGAGGCAAGAGCCTGGGCTAGGAGAGAAAAATCTTATTAGAGGCTCTCAAAGACAGTTGACTTCTTCCATCTCAATCAATGATTTAGGTATTTATTTTGTAGGAGTTTTCTTAAGTGCTTTATTTCACATCCAGGTTGTATGCCCTCATTAAATAGACTATCCTGCCCTAATTACTGGAACTGACCAGCAAGCAATAAATAAATTTTCTCTTATTGTAAGAGCACAAGATCTGTCTAGAGGTCTGCTATACTTATGCTACAAACCTACAGCCCTTCACAACCCTCTCATCTTACTGGATATGATTTTTTGTTTATTAATTATTTCCCTTATATTTGCAACTTAGATCTTTACACTTAGATCTACAGTGATCCTCTGACTGAACACATTTTTTTGCTTATTTGCTTGTTTTGGACAGATGGTAGATTAAGGTTTTCCCACTTCTTAATAGAAAAGGAAGGT
>WBMV01002907.1:0-28566 GCA_013396655.1 Campylorhamphus procurvoides
TTCCATCCTCCCTTTCCCATCCTTCCTATCTAATCCTCCCTTTCCATCCTCCCTTTTCCATCTTCCCTTTCCAATCTTCCCTCTCCCATCAGAACAGTGGAAAAGAATTCAGTTTGCTCTCTCTCCTTGTTTTCTGAACCGACTAAGGCTTCATGTGCTGCAATCCTAATGAGTCAGTCACTGAAGTCCCTCAGGTTTCTGGAATAAATGGCAGCACAAATGGCTCTGGCTCGGCTTAATTGGGCATCTCATTAAATACCTGAATATTGAAGCCCCTGAGCAGCTCTGAAGTGGGTGGGGGTGTCACTGTGGCACGTGCCACCAGCAGCTTGTTGCACAGATGCCTGAAAATGGGATTAGAGAGTGGCTGGGGAATTGTCCACTGTGCTTTTAGCTTTTTCTTTTTCACATTATTTTAAATATCCTTAGATCTTGTGAGCTTTAGCAGGAGTTTTGTGTCCCTAACTTTGGGAAAGTTGGGGAGGAGTTTCCAGGGACTCTCCTTGCTCAGATGGATGTGATTTACCTGAATGTTGATCCTTCTGAGTTCTCCAAAGTTAAACTGAACCCGGGATTGCAACAAACAGGGCTGAAGGACCTCGTTTTTCTGAGGGCTGAGTGCTGATGCCTTTGAAGGAAGGAAAAATTAATGAGCATTTAGCCAAATAAACATGAAATTTCCCATTTGGTTTTTGGTGCTGCACAAATGTAAGAGAGCTGCTGGGACTATTAAGGGGTTGATGATTCACTCATCAAACAAAGCAAATGTCTGGGATAATCCAGGTTTGTTTGGGGATCAGCTTTATTGCTGTATGATTGACTATGGTCAGCAAAGAAGAGCTGTGTGAAATGTAATTGGAGGCTTTGTCCATTTTTATTAGGTTTTGATTTATGGGCAGAAACGGCCTCTTCAGTGCCCTCCTCTCCATTCACTGTGCCCCAGCTCCAGCAGGGCCACACACACTTCATGGAATCATGGAATTCCACAATGGTTTGGCTTGGAAGGACCTGAAAAACCATCTCATCCCACCCCTGCCATGGGCAGGGACACCTCCCACCAGCCCAGGGTGCTCCAACCTGGCCTTGGACACTCCCAGGGATCCAGGGGCAGCCACAGCTTCTCTGGGCACCCTGTGCCAGGGCCTGCCCACCCTCCCACCCACCAATTCCTTCCCAATCTCCCATCCAATTCTCTCCTTTTGCAGTTTGAAGCCATTCCCTGTGTCCTGTCCCTCCATGCCTTGTCCCCAGTCCCTCTCCAGCTCTCCTGGAGCCCNAGGTGTCCCAGAGCCTTCCCTTCTCCAGGTGAGCCCCCCCAGCCCCTGCAGATGGAAAACT
This sequence comes from Campylorhamphus procurvoides, assembly GCA_013396655.1. NCBI lineage: Eukaryota > Metazoa > Chordata > Aves > Passeriformes > Dendrocolaptidae > Campylorhamphus > Campylorhamphus procurvoides. The sequence continues at coordinate 1,339 of WBMV01002907.1, forward strand.
CAGAGAAGCAGCTGCCAGGGGGACGTTGTGCCACAGTAATTGGGATAAAATCATTAATGAAGCAAGTGGTGGAACAAATGAAGCGTCAGGAATAGCTGGAGCAGAACGAGGGGTGCCAGGGGTGCCATGGGCAGGGTGTGCTGGCTCAGCTGCTGCAGGGGGTGCACTTGGCACACAGTGTGCCTGGGCAGGGGCACGGCAGAGCTGAGCAGGAGTGCCAAGGCAGCAATCCTGTTGATTTATGGAACACCCTGCACAGCCCTTCTCCTTAATATTTCCTGTTGGGTTTCACTTTCCACCAGAGTCTGAAGATCTTAAAAGAGCAGGGGTTTTGAGGGCTTATGTGGAGTTCATCCTTCTTTCACAGAATGCCAGGATATGTTGAGTTGGAAGGGACCCACCAGGACCATCCAGTTCAACCATCCCCAGGAGTCACCCCCTGTCCCTGAGAGGATCATCCAAACCCTCCTGGAGCTCTGGCAGCCTTGGGGCTGTGCCCACTGCCCTGGGGAGCCTGGGCAGTGCNCTCTGGGCACAACCCTGTGCCCTGGGATGGCACTGCTGGAGCTGGGAGGGGGATCAGTGACCCATTGAGGGCCCTTCCAACCTGATCCATCCTGGGATTAGCAAACCAAAAATTCCAAGTGCCTGGAGCCGTGCAAACTTATTGCTTGGGCATCCCTTTAGCACTCCATGGGCTCCTGGGAATCAGGGACAAGAGGATGGGAGGCAAACTCTCACCAGTGCTCATTTTTAGCAATTTTCAAACAATTTCCAAACTGGCTGGTGTGTTTGGGTTGTGCCTTTTGCCTCCTTCCAGAGCTGCCCTTTGCCCAATGTCCACGCTCCTGTGCCAGGATCTGGGCACTGAGGAGAAGGTGTTTGGGTCTCCAGCAGCAGGAGGAGGCAGGAGCTGTCTCCAGCTTCCCCTCCAAGTGCCCCCAGGATGGACAAGGCTGGATAGGGGTGGCACTTAGTGAGACTGAAGCCCAGCGTGTGGATGTCAGTCTCAGCTGCAGGGGGGATCACCGGCCGGGTTGGAATGCCCAGCAGGATCGTGTGTTTGCAGCTGACACACCACTTAACAGGCTTTTCACAGCAAACAGCTGTTATGGGCAGGAACTCAGAGGAATTTGCAAAGGACAAGAGGGAAAACACCTTGTTTTGGCACAGGCTGACTCTCCTCTGCTGGTGCTTTGAATCAGGGAGTCACTGAATATCGTGAGCTGGGAGGGACCCCCAAGGACCATCCAGTCCAAGCCCTGGCCCTGCACAGACACCCCAAAAATCCCCCTCTATCCCTGAGAGCAGCTGCCCCTCCTCTGAGTTCACTGATGGATTCAACAAGCAGTTGGAATTTATACAATTTTCCTAAATTTGTAATTAACAGGAGTGGGTGGTTGGGGTTCTTCTCTCAGGCTCTCGTGGGTTTGGTCTTTAACCCACCAAAGCTTTGAGTGTCTCTGGGCTGGCTCTGAAGGGCTTCAATAACCAGAGCCTGAAGGAGCTGAAGGTTGGACATCTGGGATCTTCAATTTATGGTCCTTCTGAGAGCTGTTGGAGTCACCAGAACATCCAGAGGGGATTCACAAAGACATTGCAGCCTGAGAGCTGGAGAGGGATGGGAGGACCAAACAATGTCTCACCACTAAGGGTGAGAGATCAATAACCAGTAGAAGATAGAATACTAATTAATGAACCCTCCTAATTGTATCCTCCACTTGCTCACACCTGAGGCTCTCCAGGAGATTTTCCTGGCTCTGCTCCTCAGCACTGGGAACCTGGAGAACATCTCCTTGGACATCAGAGCCAAACCTCACTTCCTCCCTAAAACTTTTAGGAGAGGCACAGAGGAGCCTCCTGAATTCCTGAGAGATGGGAAATGTCATTCACAGTCCCAAAGGATTCAAGGAGGAGCCCACACAGGACAAGCCATCTCTGAGCTCCACTTCCATGCTGTGTGTGGTTACAAACCCTCCTTGACTTTGTGCAATGGATTGTGCAGAATTGAGTGATTAATCAAATGAATACTACTGGGTTCCTTGCTTGGTTAGGGGAAATAAATATTTATGAAGGCAAGGAAATCATACCCAGCTTGAAGGAACCAGAGACTGCAAGTTGTCTTTGCTGGAGGCTGATGGCAGTTTGTTTTCAAAGAGCAAAATCTGCCTTAGGCTCCACCAGAAAAAGCAATAAAGACTCGGGTTTTGAGGGGGGAAAAAGAGAAATAGTGTTTTAAAAGCATTTCACAGTTAAGGAGGTTTTTTTTACTCCTTTTTCTGAATAATTTTTCATTTCAACAGAACAGAAAATATTGGTTTTTCTCTCATTCACAGCTTCATCTGTAAGTGCCTTGTAAGATCTGTGCTGGGAGGGGTAAGTTGGTTACAGGAGCCAAACCTGCTCTTCATGAGGATGCTTGATGGGAAGAGACCTCAGAGCCCCTTGCAGGGCCCAAAGGGGCTCCAGGAGAGCTGGAGAGGGACTGGGGACAAGGCCTGGAGGGACAGGGCACAGGGAATGGCTTCCCACTGCCAGAGGGCAGGGCTGGATGGGAGATTGGGAAGGAATTGGTGGCTGGGAGGGTGGGCAGGCCCTGGCACAGGGTGCCCAGAGAAGCTGGGGCTGCCCCTGGATCCCTGGCAGTGTCCAAGGCCAGGTTGGACGGGGCTTGGAGCACCCTGGGCTGGTGGGAGGTGTCCCTGCCCATGGCAGGGGTGGCACTGGGTGGGCTTTGAGGTTCTTTCCAACATAAACCCATTCTGGTATTCCATGAATTAATGACCAAATAATATAAATGACTCATCTGAACCTCTAAATGGATCCACCACTTCTCTGCATCTGTTGCCATTTCAAAGCAAGGAAACAGCCACAGGTGCTTTCCTGGGAAACATCCTCGGTCCTTCAGTGCTCACACCGCACAGGGATGGTACCAAGAACTTGGGGAATGGACCCTCAGGAGCAACACTGAAGGAGAAACACAACCAGTTCTCACCTCTCACACCTGAATTTATGTGTGTGGTGCCCTGAGCTGCCCCATTCCCACCATCCCACCATCCCATTGACCCACCATCAGGGATCTGAGGAAATGAAGTTTGTCCTCTCCAGCCCTTTTTGCTGCTGATGATCAGAAGTCAACCAGGGAGACGAGTCCATCCATGTGGGCAGGACTCTGAGCAGCCACTTAGAAGGAGTCGTTCTGGAATGTCTTTCTGACTCATTTTATTTAGAAATGAAATATTTCTGGAGGTTCTGCAAACCAGACTTGTGTGGGAAACCTGGAATTCCCTGGGTAGGTGTCATGTCTGTGTTTGGAAACAGCAAAAGCTCAGAGAGAACTAAATACACATCAGGCTGAAGGAGGTTCCTCTGGCTGGTTCCAAAACGTCTCAGATCTGGAGGAAAATGGCAAAACTGGAGCTGAGAGTGAGCTGTGTTTGCAGTGCTGGGGCTGTCCCAGCACCCCAGGAAAAAAGCTGTAAAAACCACCACCAACCTCCCACCTCGAACCAGGACCAGGGTGAGGTGTTAGTTAAAATATGGGATGTCTCTGAAGGGGGCCCAGTGGATGTTGAGGGGTCCAGGCAGGTGCTTCCAAAGGAAGAGACCAAATCAAATCTTGGACTTGCTGAAATAAAGGGGAATTTCACTCCTGGCTTCATTCCTCATGAGAAGAAGGACATGGAGCGTGTCCAGGGAAGGGAAGGGATCTGAGGAAGGGGCTGGAGCAGCGTCTGGAACTAATGAAATATTTACAGGCAGGTCAATAAAACCATCTAAGGGAAATTTCAGAGCCTGAGTCCATCCATGAATGATCCATTCACCAGTCCCCCGGATTTGTTTGCCTTCCACTCTAAGCAGGGATGGAATAGTCAATTTATTATGAAGTTTGTGCTGTCCAATGTTCTCAGTAATTTGCTTTGCCAGGTGGAAGCATCCAAGTCATTAATCATCTGGTTTGTACTTGATACTCTTTTAATATTTAACAACAGAAGAACACATTTGTTTGTTTAGCCATGGCAAGGACAAACCAGCTGTGATAGCAACTCAACCCAGACAAGAAAGATGAAAACATCTTTTAAAACACTGCTTTCAAAAAAGGAGTCTGGGTTTTGAAATGTGGAAGAGCCACGAGGCAGAGAGGGAATAAATGAAGTCAGGCTGAAGCTTCAGAACTGAGAAGGAAGAACCCTGAAAATCCCAGCAAGTCACGCAGGATCAGAACAAAAAATGTTGGATTATCAAAACTGCTGTTCCATAAAGAGCTGCCACTTGCAATGGTGGGTCCTTTTGCCCTGCAGAACCTTTGTGGGCACATTTGTGCCCCCACTGGCAAGTTTGGTCCTCCAAGAGGTGAGTTTGAGCCTTGTGTTGAGTCAGGCTCCTTCCTGGGGTTCATTTAAGGACAAACCTGTGCACGGATCCGAAATGAAACCGCAACTCACGTTTAATTAGCTCAGCTCCCAACTTCATTATGGATTAGAAATGCAAGCCAAGCCCATCAAGAAACATGTGAGGGAGCACAGGATGATGTATAGGCCAGGAGTAAAATTAGGGACACCTTCCAGATCCCACAGAAAACCTGGGGAGACGTGAAGGAGGCAGATGGATTTTCCTGCATGGAAATGGCCCCGTTGTCTCCCAGTGTTTCAGATGCTCTCTGGGATCTGGGCCAGCAAGGAAGGAGCTGGTCCCACAGCCTGTTTTAGGGGAAAGTGGAAGCCCAGAAGATCAGGGATAATGTGGATGTCCCAAACATCCACAGCTGGATGACTGTGGAGCCAACCAAGGAATGTTGGGAATAACACACTGTGAGGAATCCAGGATGGGCTGGAGAAGGGGCAGCACTTTTTGGGACAAACACCCTTGTCCTGGCTCTGGAGATCAGCCCAGGGGCAGGAATGAGGTGGAGAAGTGGGGATGGACTGGGGGGGATCAAGACCACCCAAGATCCCAAATCCTCCGACCCATCTCCAGAAAGGTCTGGAAGAACAGACTGTGTATTTTATCCCCCAGGATGGGGAAACTTCTCTACAAAAGGTGTCCCCACAACTCCCAGCTGGTGCCCCCAGGACACCCCTGGGGGTCTCTCTTTCTCCCTCTCTTCCCTCCCCCTCTTTAATCCATCTCCCTCTTCCCTTTATTCAAACCCACTGCCCTGTGTTTATACCAGGTCATCAGGGACAAACTTCCACCAATTCCCACCCCAAGGGTGTCATTTCCCAATAAAACTTTATAATTTTTGCAGACCCCCTGACTTCTTCCATTCTTTTCAACCCAAACATCTCCCAGTCTTGGCTGTTCCCTTCACCTCCTGGGTGGGACATCAAAGCTGTCCCTGCCCATGGCAGGGGGTTGGAATGAGATGACCCTTAAGGTCCCTTCCAACCCCAACCATTCCAGAATTCCATGATATATGAACACAAAGAGAGGGAGAGCAGATTTCTTGTCGTATGAGCAGCCCTGTGAGTTATTATGTACTCTTTGCAAGCCTTGATTTAACAATCTTTCTGTAATTAGTCCCTGAAACTTCCCTCTTTTTTAATTTTATATTTTTTCTTGCCATCATTTGGATGGTTGGATTAAATGACTCAGCTCAGCTCTTTCTGTGAATATAAAAATACTCCATGCATGCAAATAGTCCGTGAATATATAAAGTAAAAACTATCTATAAATATAAAAATACAAATGCCTAAAAATCTGTAATATAAAAATATGTTAAATACATAAATGATATAGTCATATATACAAAACATATAAAATAGATAAAAATACATATCAATATTCTGTGAATACAAAAATATTCACTGTCAGTGCTTTCCCCCAAATCAGAAGCCTTATCCAGTACAAAGGCAAAAGAAAGGCAGGAGGAATGGAAAATGTTCCCAAATAAAACTCACTTTGAGAAGAAATAGAAGTTTCCCATCGATATTACCCTCACTTTGGGTATTTGGAGTTGATTAAGACGTGGAGAAATGAATTGAAATTGTCAAGCCACTGTGTAAATCTCCCAGATTTATGTAAGAAGAGAGATTTGCCCATTTTTCCTATTAGGAGAAAAGCTTCTTCTAATGAAATAGCCCACCTGCTGCCACGAGATTAATCCTCTCCCTGGGTTTTAACCTGCAAACGTGGGAAAATTGCAGCCAAAACTGCCCTGGCAAATGGGATTTGCCCCTTTCCCTGCTCCTCAGTGCAGGCAATGAAACAAACCTGCCCCCAAAAATTCTTTCAGCCCTTGGAAAATAAAAGATGGGATTCCTGATGGCCCCACCACAGGGGGAGGTCCAAGTGCTGATCCCCTCAGGCAGCTTGAAGAGCCCAAAAACGCAACATGGGCAAGAGATTTCTCTCCATCCAGGACATGGGACACCAATTCCTCTCCACTCTGTGGTAGGAAGGGGCTTTTCCCACCAAGGGACCCCTGAGGACCTGCTCTTTTTAGTCATTTAGGTTTGGCAGAGATTTATGGCATCCCAAGAGCCCCTGGGAATTATGGATGAACCTTTTTGGTTGGAGAAAAAGAGGCTGAGGAAGGACCTTCTGGTCCTCTACAATTCCCTGGCAGGAGGAGGTGGGATCAGTCTCTTCTCCCAGGGAACAAACAACAGGACAAGAGGAAACAGCCTCAAGTTGTGCCTGGGGAGGGTTAAATGGGATATTAGGGGAAGTTTTGTCATGGAAAGGGTTGTCCAGCCCAGGGATTTAAAAGCCTTGTGCATGTGACCCTTGGGGATATTATTTAGTGGTGGCCCTGGAAGGGGTGGACTCGATCTTGGAGGGTTTTTCCAACCCAAATGATTCCGTGACCCTATGAAGAAACTCCTGTGTGAAAAATCCTACAGGAGAAATGCTAACAAAGTCCAGAAATTCCCAAACCTCTGGAAATGATCCCTTCTGCCCAACAGCCAGAACCAGCCATAAAAACCAGGCGAGTGCCCCCCTCACCCCCCTCCCTCTCGTGGCACTTTCACCTCCCAGAGCTGGAGTGATTTCTCTCTGTTTCAGTGGGAAGGGAAGGCCCAGCTACCCTGTCACTGCCTGCACATCCCATTAGGGGAACCGAGAGAAGCCATCAAATTATAATGCCCTTAATCACCCTAAATAATGCGCCGCGCTCCAAGTCGCCCCATTAAAATCAATGGGCTGTTTGCAAAGTGAGAAGATCTCGGTGTGAATAATGACATTAAAATCCCTCCCCGGCTGGGAATAAAATTTCCAGCTCCCTGGTGTCTCCCAACCTACCTACCAAACAACGGGGGAGAGGCACTGGCTGTTAATGCAGCCGTGGGGAGGATGTGTTTTTGGGAAGTGGAGTTGTGATGCCAAGCCCACCCATGAGGAGGGTTTAATAAGGAGGGATGTTCAGCCTTATTGATTGGGAGCATCACGGTGGCTCCTGCTGGCAAAGGAAATTATTTATGTGGCTTGGATTAAAAAAAAGCTTGTTTGATTGCAACTGGCTTTTTATTTTTCCCTGGGGGAGAAGGAAAAAAAACTGCTGGGTGGTCTCTGGTGTGATGGGACATCCCGGGGAGGAGACACTTGCCCTTCCCACAAACAAAAAAGGTATAACCAAGAGCTCAGCTGAGGGAATGCTGGCTTGGACCAGCCACAGAGTGGCCACCAGAACCAAGGGACAGCTTGTCCTCCTGCCTGGCACTGCTGGGGCACCTCCACTGCTGGGGACAGTTCTGGACTCCTCACTGCAAGAAGGACATTGAGGGGCTGGAACAGGGACAGGAGCAGAGGGAGGTTCAGGGGGGACAGCAGGAGGAATTAGTGCCTAGAAAGGGCTGTCCAGCCCAGAGTGGTGGAGTCTCCATCCCTGGAGGGATTTCAAAGCCCTGTGGATGTGGCACTTGGGGACATGGTCAGTGGTGGCCTTGGCAGTGCTGGGGGATGGTTGGACTTGACGGTCTCAGAAGGTTTTTAAAGGACTCTCTGATTCATGAATAGACAGATTTTCCTGTCTCCTTGAGCAAAACAGACACAGCAGAGCAGCTCACAAAGACCAAAGCACTGTGAATTCCAAATCCTACAAAGGACAGGAGAATCTCCCAAACTCCAGTGGTTTGTTTGGCTTTTTGGGTTCTTTTTGAATCGACTTTAAATGCAAGCCACAAAGGGTCACTGAAGTTCAAGGAGGTTACATCTTGAAGTGCACAATAGCTGTGGGAGGAATTTCCTCTTCATCCTTGCAGCAGCATTGCTGTGCAAATTCCCTGGATTTGCAGCCTCCTGGGGGATGCTCAGGAGCATCACGGTGCTGGGGGTGGAGGGCTACAAGGTGGTCAGAAAGACCCGGTGCCAGATGACAATAATGCCTTTTCATTATCCTAAAAGCTTAGGAAACTAATTCAGGACCCAAAGAGGGTTAAACAGGATTAGAAGCGTTTTTCTCTCCCGAACGCAGCGAGGAATAATCAAATTGTTATTCAAAAGAGGGAGCGGAGGGTGGTTAATAAATCAGGCGTGCTCTTCACGAGGGGTTTTGCCTCCCACAAACACTAATCCTGGGCTCTCAGGCCTCTGCCACTTCTGGCTGAGAGCACCCAAGGGGGGATTTGGGAGAGCTGGGTGCTGGGGGAGCTGCTCCCTGCTCTGGTGTGTCCTACACCCTGGGAGAGGGTTTAACAGAGAAACGTGGAATGTTTTGGGCTCGAAGGACCTTTAGGATCATCCAGTTCCATTCCTCATGGGCAGGGACACCTTCCACCAGCCCAGGGTGCTCCAAGCCCCGTCCAACCTGGTCTTGGACACTTCCAGGGCAACTTCTCTGGGCACCCTGTGCCAGGGCCTGCCCACCCACCCAGCCAGGAATTCCTTCCCAATATCCCACCTAAATCTACCCTTTTCCAGCCTAAATTCCTCCCCCCTTGTCCTGTCCCTCCATGCCTTGTCCCCAGTCCCTCCCCATCTCCCCACAAACTCCACAGTGACCCATTCCCTGCCCCTCTCTCCAACATTCCCTTGACTTCAGGACACCAACAGACCATTTTAAAACATCATCTCGGACAGTTTTACTTTCAACCTCATTTCAAGGATAAAAAATTGAACACAATATCAAGAGGCTCTTCCTCCCTAACCCATCCCCATCTCCAAAGATAATCTTCTTATGAATTCGGGGTCAGACAGAGGCTGGAAAACAGCTGCCCCAAAAAATAATAATACAATATTCTTACTATCCACTTCTGTATGAGTTTTTCAAGAGCTGCACATGCCTGGTAATGCTGGTGTGTCATAAAGTGACCCAAAACAAAGGGCTGAGGGGTCTTTTTGGGCACAGAGTGTTTGGACCATGGCAGATCTTTGCTGTTTTGGGGAGCAAAGGAGACGCCTTATTATTTTCTGCTGCCTAAACCTTCCCCCATGCCCAGTGCTCCCACTCCTATAAAATGGGAATAGTTGCATCCTGCTGCCACCAGATGCCAAGGAATTCAGGAAAAATACGGGGCAGGAGTAGGAATGGGGCAGACAGGTTGTGTTTGGAGCCCCCACTCATCCTTTGTGAAGGTTGAATGACTCTTTTCATGTTTAACAACTGAACCTCTGATCTCACTGACAAGTCAAAAGTTGGACTCGATGATCCTGGAAGTCTTTTCCAACCTGAATGATTCCATGATTCTGTGATCTTTTATAACTGGGTTACTGCCCAGCAGAGTAATCCAGAGTTAAGTGGGTGCTGCTCAAACCCAGGAGGAGAGAGGATCCTTCTCAAGCAGTGGCAGCAGAGGGAACATGGGCAAAACCAGGAATTATCCCTCGGAGGAGCTTCAGCCTGGCTATTTTAAACTCCCAGCAGCTCTTAGCACCACATTTTGGGGGAAACATGCCCTCAACAGTCTCCTGGACTCAGCACCAGCTGATCCTGCCTTGGGAACAGCTGAACGGTTCCCCCTTGAGGAGGAAAGTCTCTTTGCTCCTGGAAATGTTGCTCAACTCTTGGAGAACTCCCCTTGGGGAGAAACCTGGGAATTTTCCTGCTGTGACAAGAGTTGTGGCCACTTCTCCTTGACTGGAGATCAGGTTGGTCCTCACTCCCAGCTCCTGCTGTTGGTGTGTTGTCACCACGTTGGTTGGACAGGGTGAAGACAAGTGGTGTCACCACAAGCATCAATTCCCAGCTATGATTTATTATCCTCTCCATCTTTCCTGCCCATTTGGCCTCCACAGGAATGAATTTGGGTGTCCTCTATGGATGTGGAGCTCAGGGAGTTTCACCCAAACCATCCCTCTGATCCCAACGTTGGTTTTCTTGTATTTGGATATTGTGGCCTCGAGATTGATGGGGAAAGATCCAGGTCTTTGCAAAGAGTTCAAGTATTGATGACTTGATTGGACACAGAAAAATGGAAAGGCCATTCCTTGTTAGGAAAGATTCAGAGGTATTGGACAGAAATAATTACTCAGAAGGTTTAATTAAAACTCCTTTGTATCAGTTTATAACTTGGGTTATTGCTGCTAAACCTCTTTCACTGTCTTTTAACAATTTCCACAGCATTTGTAGAATTCAACTGCAATGAAATGTCCCATCCCTGGCAGTGTCCAAGGCCAGGTTGGACGGGGCTTGGAGCACCCTGGGCTGGTGGGAGGTGTCCCTGCCCATGGTAGGGGTGGCACTGGGTGGGCTTTGAGGTCCCTCCCAACCCAAAACCCTCCACAATTCCATGACTCCATGACTGTGGTGGATACAGGGTGACATTTCATCCCAGTTTTCCCTTGGTGGACAGAGACGAGGCAGTTCCAGCATTAATTCCCTGCTGTTTCAGCCAGAAATCAGGCACATTTAAGGAACCAGGCTTGGGAGCTGCCACTGGAAGAAAGCAACAGGTCATTTAATTTATCATGGCATTTATTTCCTGATCACACCACCGGTTTTTCGACATTTTACAAAAGAACTTGTGCTCAGGCAAACAAGTGGCTTGTGCTGCCTGGATGTCTTTCCCCTCAGGCTCATTGTTGCAGGAGCGTGACTTTAATTAATATTTTGCAACATGCTGAGGTGCAATTTCATACCCCGAGTTTTAAAGGCACCGGTTCCCAAAGAAAGGCTGGAAAATCTGTCACCGTAGGACTTTTGTTTTAAACAACTTCTCTAATTAAGAAACCTGCTGAGCGAGAGTCAAGCACATGACTGGGTCCATCTGTATTCAGCCAGGCACAGGCACAGGAGAAAGTTTGGCACGTCCTTCCCCTCCAGAGGAATTGCCTGGAGGATTGGGACCTCAAAAAGCAGGGAGAGACTCTGTGCTCTTCCCTAAATGGGGCAGGATTTTATATCACACCTTTTCCACAAAATGGATGGGTTTTTCCCCTGAAAATATCCCAACAAAATATTCCCTGTCAAACTTAGTGTTGAATATTGAAGGACTTGGTGGAGGAAAGGAACTGCACATTTCACACAATCCCGGGATCCCTGAGGTTGGAAAAGCCCTGCCAGCCCCCAGAGCCCACCCTGTGCCCGATGCCCACCTTGTCCCCCAGCCCAGAGCTCTGAGTGCCACGGCCAGTCCTGCCTTGGGCACCTCCAGGGCTGGGCACTCCAACCCTCCCTGGGCAGCTCCTGCCAAGGCCTGACCACCCTTGCCAGGCAGGAATTCTTCCTGCTGTCCCCCCTGACCCTGCCTTGGCACATCTTGAAGCCACATCCTCTCACTTCAATCCACCCTTTGCTGCTGACAAGGTTGAAAAAATCTCTTTAAAAAAAGTTCCCATCTGAGATTTCCCTTTCAGCATCAGAGTGGGAATCCTGCAAGGAAAACTTTCCTTGTGGCAACTCAACATCCTTCCCAGGCAAAGCCAGTTTGAATTTCTGAAGCCATTTTTTATAATTAGGCAGCCAAAGGTACGGTGCATAAATCCCCCCCCCCATTACCCATGGCTTTTGTTCCATGAATAATCAAGCTAATTAGGAATAATCAATTCAATTCAGGCAAAACAAGATAAGGGGGGGAATGTCCTCCTGAGAAGCCACATGTTCTGTGGGTTCAAACCTGTGGGGCTGCACCAACCCCAGCAGAGATTCAATCTGATCACCACCATGGTTGTCACCCTGCTGTGCCAAAGCCACCTGATACCCCGAGGGGACACCCTGAGGACCCTCCTGGAGGTGGGATGGCTTTTCTTTGTTTGCAGGGCTGTTTTTGAGGAACGTGGTTCAGCAGCACAACATGGAATCTTGGAATGGGTTGGGTTGGAAGGGACCTTAAGCCCATCTCATCCCACCCCTGCCATGGGCAGGGACACCTTCCACAGGAGATGATGCCCACGAAGGAGATGTGACACCCACCACCAGAGCTCCCAGGGTGACACCGACCCTGCTGTCACCACGACCTCCTTCCCACCCCCTGACATTTGCATATTCCCCATTTCCTATTGGCCAACCCAATTCCCATAAGCTCGAGCGATCGTTTCGCTTCTGAGAAATTAAACCATCCCCTTCCCGATTTTAATTCCGATAATTTATTTCTTATGAGGCGTCGCTGCAAAGGGCAAAAATAATGAATATTTTGAAATATGTGGAAGCCAGAGCTGTGTGTTCCCTGAGAGCTGGGAGGAGATGCAGCAATAATCCTTCCTTTAGGGAAGAAATGGGAACACCCAAAGATGTTCTGGTAGCACCACAATGAAGCTGTGCCAGGGCAGGCTCAGGTGGCATCTCAGGAAAGGTCCTTCCCCCAGAGGGTAGTGGGCACTGCCCAGGCTCCCCAGGGCAGTGGGCACGGCCCCAAGGCTGCCAGAGCTCCAGGAGGGTTTGGATGATGCTCTGGGGCACAGGGGGGGATTGTTGGGGTGTCTGTGCAGGGCCAGGGCTTGGACTGGATGGTCCTTGGGGGTCCCTTCCAGCTCAGGATACAAATCCTAATGTCCATATTCCACCAGCAATAAGTGGGATTTTTAAGTGGTTTTTTTTTTCCCTCTTGTTCTCCAATATCAAGCAGATATTGGGAAGGAATTGGTGGCTGGGAGGGTGGGCAGGCCCTGGCACAGGGTGCCCAGAGAAGCTGTGGCTGCCCCTGGATCCCTGGCAGTGTCCAAGTTTGGACAGGGCTTGGAGCACCTCTTCAGGAGGACTTTAATCTTCTCCATTATGAGACAGTGGATGATAAAGAGCCTGAAGGTGTTGGGGTTCTACAAAATAGCCACTGACAGCACCAGTGCACCCCAGTCCACATCTCTGCTCACTGAGGTCCCATGAGATGCATCAATCCAAGCTGGGATCAGCTTTGTCCTGAAGTTCTCCCTCCCCAGTCAGCACCAGCACCAGCTGTGTCTGTTCTCTCAGGAATTTCATTAACCAGTGAAATCAAACACACTACAAGGTGATTTCCTCTACCTGGGGGTCTCCACACCATCATTGTCACCTGGACAAGACCTTCCATCATCTCTTTTGTGCAGACTCTGAGCTCCAGGGAGGACTCTGTCCTCCAAACTGCTCTGCTCTTTGAGCTCCGTCTCCTCCTCTTCAGGATTTAAATGCTTAAATGCCCTTGATTTCACACAATCCCAAAATCCCTGAGGGTGGCAAAGCCCTGCCAGCCCAGGGAGCCCACCCTATGCCCGATGCCCACCTTGTCCCCCAGCCCAGAGCTCTGAGTGCCACGGCCAGTCCTGCCTTGGGCACCTCCAGGGCTGGGCACTCCAACCCTCCCTGGGCAGCCCCTGCCAAGGTCTGACCACCCTTGCCAGCCACAAATTCCTCCTGTTGTCCCCCCTGCCCCTTCCCTGGCTCAGGAAAGGACCCTTTGGTGAGAAATAACCAGCATCCTCCTGCATCTCATGTCAAGAAAGGAAATAAAACTCGGCAGAAGGACCCAAATGTCAAGAGGGTGACTGAGAAAAGCCCCCCAGCTTTACACAAGTGTCTCTCAGGCAGGAAATGTATGAGGAAAAAATGAATTAAAACCTAGAAATCAAATGAAAGGGTGACATCAGGGTGAAAGGCCTGTGCTCACTCACTGAGGGAATATGCCCAGACCTCGAGAGCCAAGAAATGCCCTTCCTGTGCCAGCAGGTGCCTGGCAAGGTCCGTGCCAAGGGTTATTTTGGGCTCTCAGACAGGGAGGGCCTTTTATTTACATCTGAAACTTTGGTACAGCAGGAGGAGAAGTGAAAAACATCCCAGTAGTGTTTGGGCATTCCCTGGTTATTGTGAGGCCAAGGTTCATCCACGTGTGGAAATAATGAAATCAGAATAAATTAATGTGCCCATGAAAGGTCACTTCTCCATCTGTCTGCCATCTGAATAGAGGGGATGTGCTTTAACTTGCACCAGTTTTAGAACTAAAATTTGCAGAATATTGGTGGCCACTTTATAGACTGGTTTTCATCTTAGAGCTAAGCACTGGTTGTCTTTTCAACAATAATTTCAGCAATAGCTCTTCACATTTAATTCAGGAACTTCCCTTCCCTGAGTTCCCATCAACATTTTCTTTGGGAACAGAATCCTCAGTCATCTCCCATCATTATCCCACTCACTTTTTGGAGCTGGCATCACATCCCTGCACTGCTCTGAGAGGAGTTCAGGAGATGATGTGCCAGTCAGCTTTCCCAAAGAAATCCATGTTTCTAAATTCCCTCAGGGATTCTTCCCTTAGCACCAGGTCATCCATCAGGCTGGGGTGAGAAACGCTTGGACAACAAAAGGGGACATCAAGAATAAGTGCTGAAAGTAGCACCATCTATTAATGCTTTGGCTGGAAACTTCGTAGAATGAAGCCCTTTATTTTTGGCAAGGTTGCTCAGATGAAAGGAATGTTCCAGAAACAGAGTGTGGGAAGTGGAGGCTGATTAATGCTCAAGGAGCAAAATCCTCGAGCTCAGCGGAGAGCGCTCAAAAAGAGAGACACAAATGAAATCCCAGACGAGATGCAGCAGCAAAGGAGAACTTCTCGAAGCGGTGGCTGTGAGACAGGAGCTGAAAAATCACTTGCTCTGCTCTTTAATCCACCCATGTGTCCACTGGTCAGTTCATTCCCACCAAAGGGATGGACCTGGGGGGAATTCGGGGGCAGCTCCATCCATCTCATCAGAGCAGCGTGGTGGGAAAGCTGCTCTGGAGTCTCAGTCAGGTTCAGCATCTGCTGGGTCAGCAGGGATAAGTTCTTGCCACCAATTTCTCCTGCCAAACAGCCCCTCGTGTGCCATTTCTGGCACCTTTGCTGAGAGGTGGGGAGAACTTCACTTTTGTTCTCTAAAAAGTAGTAGAAAGTCAAGGAAAAGCAGGGCAGGAAAATCCTGGATGATGAAAAGGAGCAGAATGCCCTTCCAGAAATACCCCATTCCAGTTTTTGAAATATCACTCTAAATAAATTATGATGCCACAGGAGATCAGGCAGCATGAGCAGCGTGGATGGAGGTGAAAAGGGATTGGATTCTGACTTTTTATTTCAAATGCCATTAATAATTTTTCAAAAAGGAGCCAAACCAGCCTTTTCACGACTTGGAAATGCCATCAGTGCTGAGAGTGGGGAGGCAAAGAGGTCTCACAGCAGATGGTGTGAGCATGGAACAGTTTATCATGGAATCATGGAATGCCTTGGGCTGGAAGGGACCTCACAGCCCACCCAGTGCCACCCCTGCCATGGGCAGGGACACCTCCCACCAGCCCAGGGGGCTCCNGAGTTGACACCTTTAGCTCCAAAATCTTTAAATTTTGGGTGCTTAAATAATTGCTGTGTGTGGATTCCTGCTCCTACTTCCACTCCCATCATCCCTAACACTGAACATCCATCTGGAACTTGAGAGTCCAACCATCACCAAAGCACCTTCCAAAACCTCAGCCTGGAGAATCTTCTCTTCCCCCTGTGCTGGTGTCACAGAGTCCCTTCCCAGCAAAGCCACCCTCCCACTGCCTCATCCTGGTGGGAACTGAGAGATGGCTTTTGTCCCCAGAGCTGACAGCTCTGACCTGGGCCACCATTAGCAGGTGGTTTCCCAAAGACCTTTGGTTTCCCATAATGTCCAGGCCTGCCTGTTCCATTAGATTTAGAAGGGGAAAGCAGCTCCCAAGGGGTTTTAATTGGATTTAATGAAGCAAAGAGCTGATTTCATGGTGAGGAGGGCTATTCACAGCGAGTCACCAACTCAAAAGAAAAGATAATTAAATCTAAGCATTCCCTTCCATTTCCAGTAGCATTTCCCAGCATTTTCCTGCTCCTTCCTGGACATTATAAATAAAAACTGAGGAACTGAAGAGCTGTCAGGAAAGACAAAGGGAGTTTGCAATGGCAGTGGCTTTTTGGTTAATCTTGGCTCATATCAGAGGCTCACAAATTAATTTGATGTGATTCTTGAGGCAGTGCCAGGAGCTGAAAGTCTCCTGTTCAGGGCTCTGGGTTATCCCACGTGGAGTCTCCTGTCCTGGAACTACACACCTGTGGGTCATGTTGCACACACCCAAAATCCAAAGGCATTAAAATTACGTGACAGGGATGACAAATCTGTTCATTCCTGTTGTCACAAGGATTTTCTACCCAGTATTTTATTAGGTGTTTGTTTTATTTCATCTCATTACTTATGGCTCATTAGTGTCTTCAGGCAGCACTCAGGTGACACCCACAGCCTGTTCTCTCCTCCTGGGTGGGCTCTCAGGTCCCTTCCAACCCAAACCATGCTGGGTTTTGTGTTTCAGGATGTTCATTTGGCCCAGACACACAGGGACTTGTTTCTTCTTTAATGCCATGGGATTGTCCCCAAGGGAAGGATGTCAGTGTGGTTTTGGTTTGCCCCAAACAGAGAACATTTCAGCTGGGCAGGGATCTTCTGGAGGTCCCTGAGGTGATGGGACAGCACCTGAAGGTGTGGCTATTGTACAGTCAGCCTGAGACCAACTTACAGGACTAAAAATAGTGTATTTACACACTATGTACATTATATTAGGTCTCCTCCTTCTTCTTCTTCTCCTTCTTCTTCTTCTTCTCCTCCCCCTTCTCCTTCTCCTTCTTTTTTCTTCTTTTCTTCTTCTTGTTGTTCATTATTATTACTATTAATACTATTTTTGTATGTTTCTATTATCACACGTTAAACACTCTACACATATTTATTCCCAATACACAGTGAATTCCCACTATTGGGGCTGGAGTATTTCCAGTGGTTCAGAGTTCACATCTTCATAGGCAGCAAACTTCCAAAAAACAGAGGAAAAGAACCAAGAAATTCCTCTGAATTCCCTTTTTTATCCATCCCATTTTTTAAATCTCATTCTGATGCCTTTGGAGCAACATTAGAGTGAGAGAGTTATAGTAGAATTTCTCTTTTCCATCCATCCATCCATCCATCCTTCCATCCTTCCATCCATCCATCCATCCATCCTTCCATCCTTCCATCCATCCATCCATCCATCCTTCCATCCTTCCATCCATCCATCCATCCATCCTTCCATCCTTCCATCCATCCATCCATCCATCCTTCCATCCTTCCATCCATCCATCCATCCATCCTTCCATCCTTCCATCCATCCATCCATCCATCCTTCCATCCTTCCATCCATCCATCCATCCATCCTTCCATCCTTCCATCCATCCATCCATCCATCCCGCCATCCATCCCTCCATCCATCCCTCCATCCACCCATCCCTCCATCCTTCCAATTCCATTTTCTGGGCATCTCCCTGCACTGAGCAGAGCACATTCCAAGTGTGTTTATTCCTGTCAGATTGATCCATGGAATAACTCAAGAGACGAGATTCCTTCACAAATAGCTCGCAAATGAGGAGTAAAACATCAGAGAAAATAAATTAGAATGATTGATCACTGAGGTAATTTATCATTACTAATTGATCTGTTTATCCAACACATCAGGCAGGGAATTTTATGGGTGATGATGTAACAGAAATAATCTTTACTAATTCATCCAGGGGAAAAAAATAGGGAGTAATTTTGGGATGGTGTAAATAGTTATAGTCTTGTTGGGTCTGGGTTACCCAAAATAAGGAATTCTGTGGAGGTGGACACAGCTTTGGTGTCCCCTGTGTGACATCCTTTGGATCTCCTTGCCTGGATGTGACCCAGGAAAGGCTTTTAGGGTTTTTCACTGTGTTTTCACCAATTTTCCTTGCTTAGCCCAAACCTGCTTTGCAGCATGAAGATGTTCAAGGACCAAAGAGACAGAAAAAACCCTCCAAACCAAAACCCAGCATTGGAAAAAAAAAAATTATGAACTGCTAAAACGGGTCCATCTGCTGGGTCCTAAAAGGAAATTTATAGCCTTAGGAAAAGCCACTCAGGTTTCAAAGGACACAGAGATCATTTATTGCTTCTTGCCTTTGAGTGCAAAGTGTTTTATGGTGTCTTCCTCTTCCCACCTCTTATTTCAGAGAGGGAACTGCGGGACAGCTCGTATTTCCAGGCATTAACTGGAGAGGAGAGAAATGATTCTCCATCCCTCCCTTTGAAACAGGATGGGATTCTCAGTAACTTCATTAGCAACGGGCAGAAATAAGATCAGGAGAGGCAGTTGACCTCCAGAAGCATCGTGATGGAGGAGCCTCTTTTATGAAATGTCATAAACTACAAAGATTTTCTGAGGAGGAACAAGGGGGAGATTTAAGAGGTGCATTTATGGCCCTGGCTCTGTCAGAGTATCCCACACTCCTGTGTTCCTCCAAAATTCCTGTCCCCAGAGTATCCCACACTCCTGTGTTCCTCCAAAATTCCTGTCCCCAGAGTGTCCCACACTCCTGTGTTCCTCCAAAATTCCTGTCCCCAGAGTGTCCCACACTCCTGTGTTCCTCCAAAATTCCTGTCCCCAGAGTGTCCCACACTCCTGTGTTCCTCACTGCCTCACATTTCCTGTCCTCAGAGCATTCCACAGAGGATTTGAGGTCTTGGATGGTCTTGATCCCTCCCAGTCCGTTCCCACTTCTCCACCTCATTCCTGCCCCTGGGCTGGGCTCTGCTGATCTCCAGAGCCAGGACAAGGATGTTTGTCCCAGAAGGTGCGAATATGAGATGGATATTTCAAACCCAACCTGATTCTCCTTTTCCATCACTTTTCCCACAGGGATTAGAACCCTTGATGATTCCATGAGTCCACTGGTTCAAATAATTCCCCTTTGGGTCACTGGCTGGAATGATTTGGGATAAGAAATCACCCTATAAATTATAAGAGGGAAAATACACACCTCCCCCCATCCTCTTGGACAGGGATTTGCAGGAAATACTGATAATATATGGAATATTAGGAAAATGGAAGGGATGGATCCAGAGTGGGAAAACACACCAGGAAAAATGGAAGGGATGGATCCAGAGTAGGAAAACACACCAGGAAAAATGGAAGGGATGGATCCAGCGTGGGAAAACAGAGCAGGAAAAATGGAAGGGATGGATCCAGAGTGGGAAAACACACCAGGAAAAATGGAAGGGATGGATCCAGCGTGGGAAAACAGAGCAGGAAAAATGGAAGGGATGGATCCAGAGTGGGAAAACACACCAGGAAAAATGGAAGGGATGGATCCAGCGTGGGAAAACAGAGCAGGAAAAATGGAAGGGATGGATCCAGGGTGGGAAAACAGAGCAGGAAAATGGAAGGGAAGGATCCAGTGTGGAAAACACACCAGGAAAAATGGAAGGGATGGATCCAGAGTGGGAAAACAGAGCAGGAAATGTGAAGGGATGGATCCAGCCTGGGAAAACAGAGTGGGAAAATGGAAGGGATGGATCCAGCCTGGGAAAACACAGCAGGAAAATGGAAGGGATGGATCCAGAGTGGGAAAACAGAGCAGGAAAAATGGAAGGGATGGATCCAGCCTGTGCCTGCAACCTTAATTATAGCACCTCCTGCCATTTGCCCTGGCAGAATATAAATATTTCGGGGGGATGGACTCAGCCTTGGCAAAGCTGTGCCACGTCAGGAACCCCCTGTGGACTCGGGACGAGCTGGATCTGGGCCATACATCTTTCCTCCCAAACCAAATTCCATTAATTAGCGCTGTTTAATTAATAGCCTGGATTTCCACGCAGCCCTTTTGAAGCAGAGACCCTTTGGGTGCTGAGGGCTGAGCTTGGTGCCCACACACAGATGGCAGGCACTGAAAGGGGCGATGCCAGGAGGGGAAGGAATTCCTGCCCCCAGCCCTCATCCCGTGGCTCTGGCACAGCCAAACACAGCTGGGTCGAGGTCTTTGACCCATGACATGAATCCAGAGGTTCCCAAAGAACCCACTAGGCATTATATCCCTCAAATAAATTGAATTTCCCTCCCTGCCCCCCATTTCTGGATTTTTATTAAACCCCTTTTACAGAGTGAAGTTATTAAAGAGCCTATTTGGCTAATTCAGCAATAAGAAAAGAACAGCCAAAAATAAAAGTTCCCTCTCCCCTCCAGTGTTTGGGAACACAAACCTTCCTTGCAGTGACAAAGCTGGAGCATAATTGCTTTGCTGTGTGATGGCTTTATTAGGGCAATCTGCATTAATCTGCCTTGGAAATGACAAATTTCACAGAGCTTTATTAGGATGGGGCTGCTCAATGACTGATACCACAATGACACGTGTAGTAATCACAACTCCTCATGCACTTGGACTCTTTTCATCTCCCACGTGGAACTTCTGCTGATTCCAGGAGCCTGAAAAAACAAATTCCAGCGTGTTCTAGCAATTATAAACTTGCTAAAAGCTTGTTTTTAACCACTCACATCCATTGCACTGTGAAGTTGCACTGGTGGGTATTGATGTTCAAAAGGTTGCCGGGAGCCTTTACAGTGTAATTAAGCAAAGCCATTAATGAAATGAGACCCTGGAAGAGTAGAAACCTCGACTGTTGGTAGGTAAATCCAGGGAAAAGCCTTTTGCTCTGGAAATGAGCTGGGAGGAATGCTGAAGGACTTGGTGTGGGGTAGTGCTGGAGGATGTTCTGGAGGCCCCAGTGTGCTGGTTTAGAGGTGAACTGGCAGGAGGAATGAACCCAGCTCAAGAGAGATTATAAATCCGAGTCACAATTTAATAAAAATATTACAAAACATACAATGATACAGGGAAAAATTGGGCTTAACCCACAAACCCAGATGTAGAACCCAGAATGGAGTTCATTGGCCCACGTGGGCCCCCTGGGTACAAAGGAAAAGGAAAGGAAACCTGTGGGTGAGGATGGTGGGCACAGTCTGGTCCAGAGTGGCACTCACAGCCCTGGTGAGGTTCTGGTCCTCCTCTGGATCCCACAAGTGGCACCAGAAGTCCCAAACCCCGCAGATTAAATCTGCTCAGGCTCAGGTGGGAATGCCCAGCACCTCCCCCAGGGCGAGGAGTTCCACACTGGGGGATTTCACTCTGTGAGTCCTGGGATATTTGGGAATCCCTGATGGCCCAGGAGCAGAGATGACCCCTCAGGTGGGTGTGAAGGTGCTGATGCCTCCCCAGAGGGGAGTTCTCCCAGCTGATCCCCGGTGTGAGCACAGAAACACTCCCGTGTCTCACAGGGCTCTTTAACCCCCACCCTGTGCCCTGAGGTGCCAGGAGTGCCCTGGGCAGCTGCTGCCAACCATCCATTATTGACAGTCCATCAGAAATGACACGGAGAAGACACAGTTTTGGTGACACCCACACAGTGACAAACTGGTCCCTGTCACTGTAACTGGGACACCCAGCAATCCTGAGATGTCCCAGTTGCTCTCTCCAAGCTCTGTGTGTGCTGAAGAAGTGCTGGATGAGCAGAGCAGAGATCAGAGGTGGGGTGGGAGCAGCAACATTCCCAGTGCTCGGCACCCTTGGGTGGCAAAGAGCTGTCACCCTTTTGGTCCTCAAGTTGTGCCAGGAAAGGTTTAAAATGGAATTTACAAAATATTTCTACATGGAGAGGGTTGTCCAGCCCTGGCACAGCTGCCCAGGGCAGTGGTGGAGTCCCCATCCCTGGAAGTGTTCAGAAAACATGTGGGTGTGGCACTCGAGGACATGGTGGTGCTGGTTGATGGCTGGACTTGATGATCTTGGAGGTCTTTCCCAACCTTATCAGCTCTATGATTCAATTCAAAGATGAACGTGGCTGAGATGCTCCTTTGGGCATCACCGGGGGGTGGTTTCAGAGGTGGAGCAGGGAATCATCTGCTGGGCCCTGGGAAGGGGTGAGAAGGAAGAGTTAGGGCAGCACAGGCTTGAAAAGGTTTAGGATAGACCAAGGTTAGACCAAGATGAACCCCCTGAGCTTAGCTCAGCTGGTTAGAACGTGGTGCTGATGACACCAAGGTTTGGGGTTGATCTCCAATTCACTTAAGAGTTGGGTTTGATGATCCTTGTGGGTCCTTTCCAACTCAGAAGATTCTGAGAAAAGTCTCCCAGTGGGGTTGTGAACTCCCCATCCCTGGAAGTGTCCAAGGCCAGGTTGGACGGGGCTTGGAGCCCCCTGGGCTGGTGGGAGGTGTCCCTGCCCATGGCAAGGGGTGGAACAAGATGATGTTGAAGGTCCCACCAACCCAAACCAGCGTGGGATTCTGGGACTGTATTCCATCCTCCTACCCCACCAAGGAGCAGGGCATCCACCAGAGCAGCCCAGTGGGCATCTCCAGGGCTTTGCAAGGCAAGATCCCACAAGGGGCAGACACAAACCCTCTTATCATGCCAGGTCTGCTCCAGGGGAAGCCGTTCCACGCTCAGCTGGAATTTCCACCTGGAAGAGAGTGTTGGAGCCCTCATTATTTAATTAGACAGATAGAGTGGCACTACAATATTCCTTTATTTTTGCAGCAGAAGCTGGCTGATATTTCCTTGAATACCTGCAGCCATATTCCCTAATTGCTGCCTCATATATCTTAAGTGTATTATTTCTGATTTGCAAGTGTAAATAAATGTACAGCTTGGGAGGATCATATTTCACACCAATTTATTTGAGCGACATTAATGAGTTCCCGCTACCAACAGAGGCCTTGCTTGGAGAGCTGGGCTGTGTTTTGCTGCCCATAATTTAATAGAGGATGGGGTGGGTTTTTTTCCCACCATCATATATTAAATTGAAATAAATAAATAAGCAGCAGCCCCTGAGAATGCCTGAGAGGATTTAATTTGGTTAGTTATTTGCATTCCTGTTAGGAGCCCGCAACAACATTAAGAGAAAATAACGATTTTATTAAAATCCTGGAGATTTGGAAGTGATCTTGATGTAGCTGAAGGTTAAAACTGTTAACAGGGCCCGCTTTGCTGGGCCTCGTTAACGACAACTTTGCTGTTGGAATTCTGCAAGTTCTGGCAAGTTTAATATTTAATGTTTATTCCCTTGGAATTATCACCTCCAAAACCCCTCCAGAGGGCTCTGTGTGCTCCCCCATGCCATGAAAAGGGGTCTCTGGGCTTCGTGTCCTTGTGGCTCGTTCTCATCTTCTTCTGCTGGTGCTTTGGTGTCACTTGGGTGTTGGAGGAGGGTCAGGATGCCAAGATAAGCAAAATTTGGGGAAATAAAGGTGCCAGCTTCATGAGTTGTGTAGAAATGGAGGAGCCTGACCAAGGAAAGGGTTTCACTGGATTTAGGAGAGGGTTCCTCTGGATTTAGGAAAGGGTTTCACTGGATTTAGGAGAGGGTTCCTCTGGATTTAGGAAATGGTTTCACTGGATTTAGGAGAGGGTTCCTCTGGATTTAGGAAATGGTTTCACTGGATTTAGGAGAGGGTTCCTCTGGATTTAGGAAAGGCTTTCACTGGATTTAGGTTTCACTAGACTTAGGAGAGGGTTTTCCTGTGATGACTCCAGATGTGATACAGAAGGTGGTTGGGACCTTCAGGGGAGACAAAGGGTTTGGGGTTCAGTTCCTGTGCTGCTTTCAGTGGGACTTGGTGCCATTGCCTCAGAATCAGTAATTTTTAGGTGTATAAATAGGGGGGTTTTAGGTGTCTAAGTAGGTTTTTAGGTGTATAAGTAGGTTTTTAGGTGCATTAAAAGGTTTTTAGGTGCATATATAGCCATGCTTGAGGGCCAGAGCCTCAAAGACCTCTGTGGAACAGGATCTAAGACAGCAAGGATGAATTGCCTTCTGAAATGGCCTTTTTCTCCACTTTATCTACAGGTGAAACTGTGGTTGGTCTTTAGACTAAATCCCTGGATGACAAAGTGGTACAAGATCACCCTCCTTGATTGTCCTGTCCCAAGGGGCTGTGATGATAAGTACATTAAACACTGGAAAGCATTCTTTTTGATAGTAATCAATACCCTTATTGTATAGTAAATCAGTGTCTGCAGCAACCACTGAGAGGCAGATCGGCCCTAAGAGGTGGTTTGTGTCAAATCCAGCCTTTTTCCCATTCATGTTTGGTCTAAAAAACCCTCTGTGGGAATTGCTGCTCCCTTTGGAATCACCCTGGTGGACATGTGGGGGCAATGGCTCAGCAGCCTCATGCTCAGCTTCCTTTGCTCCATCATCCCCCTCAGAACTTCACCTGGGGCAAAAAAAAACCACTTAAACAAATGAGAATGAGATGGTTGCAGAGACCAGGTGGGGTTTATTCCATAGAGCCATAAAATCCCACAATGGTTTGGGTTGGAAGGGACCTCAAAGCCCATCCAATCCCACCCCACACCTTCCACCAGCCCAGGGTGCTCCAAGCCCCGTCCAACCTGGCCTTGGACACTGCCAGGGATCCAGGGGCAGCCCCAGCTTCTCTGGGCACCCTGTGCCAGGGCCTGCCCACCCTCCCAGCCACCAATTCCTTCCCAATATCCCATCCAGCCCTGCCCTCTGGCACTGGGGAACCATTCCCTGTGTCCTATCAAACCTTTGTACCTCAAAGCAACAGCTCCTGCTGGGCAGAGTGGACATCCCTGCCCACCCTCTGGGCACCCACCAAAATCCATCAGTAGACACAGAAAAGTATAAAATAGAAATATTATACATCATCTAAATATATAAATATGAATATATATATATATATAAAATATCAAAGCATCCCCCCAGTCCTTCCCTTATGGATGTGGAAGGTCGTTCCCCTCACATTTTCCAGGCAATGGAGTGATTCTTCTCCCTCTGAGTGGCACAGGGAGCAGAATTCCCAGGAATCCCCAGAGCTGACATGCCTCATGGGCTTCCCAGGTGTCATCCCTGACACTGTTCCCTTTTCACTGTGCTCCCAAAATCGGATCCCCCTCTGCTGCTCTGGCAAAGGGTGGCCATGCAGGCTGTTGCATTACCAACCAGGACCTTGCTGGTGGGACCCTGGGCTGTGGAGTTTGCTGGAGAACATCACCACAGTCAATTCATTGCTGGAGACAGGGACAAAAAGGCAGCACTGATTCAAAGGTTAGAGCATCCAGAAGGCTTTGGAAACCCATTTATTACAGTGAGGGGACTGGCTTTGCTCAGAGACTGGAGCTGCAGCTGTCTTGCCTCTGTTTAGGAGGCATTTAATTAATCAGTCTAAAGGAGTGTGTTAAAAACTAAATCCCTCTTCTGGAGATCTCCATTAGTCTTGGTGCTCTCTCCATTATGGCTTGTCTGGGAGAGCAGACTGTCACTGCAGACACTCACAGGGATGTCCCCTCTCCAGCAGAGTGGCAGCCAAGAGCACCCGCAGCTGGGGAAAAAGGGGAAAGAACAAGGGGATTGTCCTTAACAAAAAGGGAAAACTCTGCTTGTCTCTGTATAGGGGGCAAGGGGGTGCTCGGGATGGGCATTGCTGGGAGGGAAGCAAAGGGGCACCAGCAGCACAGGGTGGAGCTGCTTTTCCCTGAGACTGGTGAGGAGAATCATGCAATGGTTTGGGGTGGATTGGAAGGGATTTATTATGGGTTTATCTCATTCTACCCCCTGCCATGGGCAGGGACACCTCCCACCAGCCCAGGGTGCTCCAAGCCCCGTCCAACCTGGCCTTGGACACTCCCAGGGATCCAGGGGCAGCCCCAGCTTCTCTGGGCACCCTGTGCCAGGGCCTGCCCACCCTCCCAGCCACCAATTCCTTCCCAATATCCCACCTATCCCTGCCCTCTGGCAGTGAGAAGCCATTCCCTGTGTCATGTCCTGTCCCTCCAGACCCCTGTAAAGAGTCTGTCTCCATTTTTCTTCTCAGCTCCTTCAGGTACTGGAAAGCCACAATTAAATTCCACATTTGCGTAGTATTAAATTCCATCATTCCAATATTTGGAGCACCAAAGGCAGAGGAATGATGTGCAAATGCTATCAGGAAAGTCTGCAGGAGGCACACGGCCACTTGGACATGAACCAGAAAGTGTTGTCAGACAATAACATTTGAGGGCACCTTGACTATCCCAAATCCAGGTGTCCTTCCACCCTTTCCCAAGTTCTGATGTGTCTGTGGGAAGGGAAAAGGTGTTAAATGTGATCTGCCAGCCTGGTCTGCCCCAGAATTCCCAGCCTGTTCTCTTCCTCAGGGATGTGGAAGATGAGACCTGGATGAGCAGGGAGTTGCTCCCTGGAGCATCCTTAGAGGAGTTAGGAATGACTTCCATTGCTGTGCAAACCTCACATTCCTGAATTCCCGGGGCTGGAATTGCTGTCCTCAGTCCAGGCTCAGCAATCCACGTTTAATCAACCTCCTCCCTCCAGATCTGGGAGAATTCCAGGCTCCTGGAATTCTGAGGGAAGAGAAAGATGCTGATTGATGAAGGTAAAGGGATCATCCCAAGCTCCAGGGACAGGGAACAGTCCTTGGGCTTTGCTGTTGGAGAGAGCATTATCAAGTGGGAAACTGGAAGCAGAAAATACCAGAATTCACATTAAATTCGTGGGACAAAACTTGATTTCAGTCAATCAGGGAGATGATTTTAAAGTTTTAGCGTATCAGTGAAAATCCTGATTGACTACAATCAATCAAGGGTAGGATTTGAAGGTTTTCCCATCCCACTGCACATCCTGCAGCACAGACAATAACATCTCACTTGCACCCACTTGCATTTAAGGACATGATTTAATTACCTGAAGAAACCAGAATATCCCACCAGAGTATTCAGGCATTTATTTCTGTTACCAGAGCTCAGGGGACTTAAAGAAGGTGAAAATTATGCATCGTGACACCCCTTGAAATGGCAACACACCTTGACAGGTCCCCAAATAAACCTCGTGGTAGCACTTGGCAGTTTTTAGGTGACAAAATCCGAGTAGGTGCAAATGGGCAAAGCTCCCCTAAAGCCTGAGATGTCCCTGAGATCATTCCAGGACAGGGCTGGGGCTCTGTTTGGTCACAGACCTGGGAGCATTCATTAGCTGAATATTCCATTCCTTAATATCCACTGGTTGTTGTGGGAAAAAAGGGAAGGTTTGGGAAGGTTTGGGAAGGTTTGGGAAGGTTTGGGAAGG
>WBMV01002907.1:40406-69705 GCA_013396655.1 Campylorhamphus procurvoides
TTGTAGGGAAGCAGCTCGATCCTAGGGAAGCAGCTCAATTGTAGGAAAGCAGCTGAATTGTAGGGAAGCATTGCTGCTGTCCCAAAAATGGGGAATTATTTAGGATTTGGGGCTTAAGGCTGAACATAAAGCCAGCCCTACAACTGCCTCAGGAGGGGCAGGCACTGAGCTCTGCTCTGTGTGAGAGGGACAGCACCTAGGGAAGGGCTGGAGCTGTGTCAGGGCAGGCTCAGGTGGGATCTCAGGGAAAGGTCCTTCCCCCAGAGGGTGGTGGGCACTGCCCAGGCTCCCCAGGGCAGTGGGCACAGCCCCAAGGCTGCCAGAGCTCCAGGAGGGGGTGGATGATCCTCTGGGGTGACTCTTGGAGATGGTTGGACTGGATGGTCCTTGGGGGTCCCTCCAGTTCAGCATATCCTGGGATAAATGTGTGTGCTACAGTTCTACATGCAGGGAATAATTTCCTGGAGTGACTCCTTGAAGGTCGTGCTTTATCAACCATGTGCCAGACAGAGATGGCACAGTCGGGTTGTAGCAGCTTCCTCCAGGAAAACACATTCCAGGGGGAAAGGAGTGGTTCTGTGGGAGGAGTGAGAGACTGAGATGTCTCTGCTCCTCTGAGCTGTGCTCTCAGCCTCTCGCTGTCTTGCCCAGTTCATTCCAAGCTGTCTGTGTCTGGATCCCCCTGTGCACGCTGCAGCAAATTGGCAATATTTTTAAATATTTATCCCTTTCTTTCTGCCCTTGTTTCCATAATGTTCCTCCAACAGTGATCCCAGTCACTCTGCAAACCCCCTACACCTAAAATAGTACATCGAGGCAACACCAGAACGGAGATGGTGAAAACATGAGGCTTAACAAAAAGTTCTCCTCGAATAACAGATTCTAACAAGGACCACAAAATATCAGAGTGGTCCGTGTTCAAGAAGGGACAAATGGGAGAAGTCTGAGGGGATGGAAAATTAGAATGTTTCCAGGAATGAAAGAGAAACCTAAAGCTCTGGTTGGATTCATAATGCCAAGATACAGGAGAGCCTTTGTCTGGACTTTTCCTCTAAGGAGTTTTTCTTTGCCTTCTGTACATTCTTGTGGGCAGAGAAAAGAATTCATAAAATCCCACAATGGCTTGGGTTGGAAAGAACCTTTTAGATCATCTCATTCCACCTCCTGCCATGGGCAGGGACACCTCCCACCAGCCCAGGGTGCTCCAAGCCCCGTCCAACCTGGTCTTGGGACAATTCCAGGGATCCAGGGGCATCCCCAGATCCTCTGGGTTTGTTATTTGGAGTGGAATTCTGGCATCCCATCAGGTTCCTTTTGCTTGCTGGTGGGAGAGGAACATGTTTATTTTGGAGAGGAGCTTTGGGAAAAGGCCTGGAGGGACAGGACACAGGGAATGGCTTCCCAGTGCCAGAGGGCAGGGCTGGCTGGGAGATTGGGAAGGAATTGGTGGCTGGGAGGGTGGGCAGGCCCTGGCACAGGGTGCCCAGAGAAGCTGGGGCTGCCCCTGGATCCCTGGGAGTGTCCCAGGCCAGGCTGGACGGGGCTTGGAGCACCCTGGGCTGGTGGGAGGTGTCCCTGCCCATGGCAGGGGGGGCACTGGGTGGGCTTTGAAGTCCCTTTCATTCGAAATCATTCCAGGATTCTATGATTGATTTTCTGGCTTCCACAAATTCCTTTTCCAAACCTGCCCACCCCTGAGCACTGTCAGGAAAGGCTGGTTGGAGTCCCACAATATCCCCTTTAGGTTCTGCTGGGGCTCAGCAGGAGTTTCAAGGAGTACAAGACACAGCACATTTAGCTCATTATCTCCAAACCTATCTCAGCACTAAATGACTTCCCCTGTGTGAGCACTTGAGCCTGGATAGATCCTCATCTCCCACGAGCAGCCCAAGAGACATCCCGGTGCTTTGGACACCAGAGCACAACTGACAAGAATAATCAGTAAAAGAATAAAGCCCCACGACCAAGAAAATGCTCTCATTTTCTGACTCTGTGGCTGATGCAGCCGCTGGGTCTTCCTTGGTTTATTGGCTGTTTGAACCCACTTTATTGAGGAAAGGCTCGTTTCAGAATTTGCTGCGATGGGGAATCCAAGAAATCTCCTGTGAAATTGTTCCAGCATTAATCACATCACAGCTTAAAGTTCTAAATCCTCCTTATTCATTTTCTAGCTGTTGGAAGAGAGAGAAAATTAACAAATATTCACAAGGAGGGGCGACATTCACCCTTTGTTCCTCGATCCTCAGAGTTTTTCAGTCTGTTTCAAGTCACTCAATGTTTGTTTTCACTTTTCCCAACAACCATCACAATCGCTGCTCATTAGCACCCTGTTCTCTTAGCTATTTACTCCTCTCCTAATTAGTGCCGTCTGCAATTAGCGGGGAGTTCTGCTTATTGTTGCAAATATTAACACAGTTAAACTGGGACTATCAATTTTTCATAGGCTGGCTCCTAAAATAGAGTTGGAAGGGGAAATATTTAATCGTGGTGTTACACAGGGCGAGATGAGTGGGTTATTGCTTGGCTGTTTGATTCTTAGTAATAAAAAATCACAGAATTAGAGAATCAGAGAGTGGTTTGGGTTGGGAGGGACCCGTGTGAGCCCTGGCAGGTGACAGGAGGTGAGCCAAGAGTGCAAGGTCACAGCAGCAGGTTGTCACACACAGACTATTTAAAGCTGATATCCCAAATTATCATCCTGCCCATCTGTCTACCCAGTTCCCCGACTCACTGACAGTGCAGAACAACCTGAATTTTGGGAACTGTTTTCATGCTCAAGCCCACAGAAATCAGGATCCTTCCTTCACTCCTCATATCTCAGAGACATCCCCCACATCAAACCCACACCCATGAGATAATTCCAGTGGTTCTGCAGAGCTCCAAACCAGAACTTGGTGGGTGGACGTTGTCCCCATGTGGAATATCCTTCTTTTTTCAGCCCTGTGCCACCACAGGTCAAGGATTTGGAGGTTCTCCCTGTCAACCCCCCCAGGCTTTATGAGGGAGAAGATGCCAAAGCTGATGGATCCCAAAATGTGGCCCAAAAGGCCAATAATGAGCCCAGAGCTCAGACACTGCCAATCATAAAATCATGGAATATCCTGAGCTGGAAAGGACCCCCAAGGACCATCCAGTCCAACTCCTGGCCCTGGACAGACACCCCAACAATCCCCCCCTGTGCCCCAGAGCATCATCCAACCCCTCCTGGAGCTCTGGCAGCCTTGGGGCCGTGCCCACTGCCCTGGGGAGCCTGGGCAGTGCCCACCACCCTCTGGGGGAAGGACCTTTCCTGAGATCCCACCTGACCCTCCCATCTCACTGGCATCAGGATTTTTCTGCAGTTCTTCCCCTTCTGTTTTCAAACCAACCAACAGAACCCCCAAGTTCTCAGGAATAAATTCATCCAGGGGGGTTTTCTTGGTGGCAACTTCAATAATTGTTAAAAGAAAGGCTTTTCCACCCCTTCCCAGTCATTGTAGCACCATTTCCGTGGGTCTGTGACATTCCCAGCATGGACACATGGACTGGTTCTTCCTAAAAGCCAAAGGACAAGATTCCTCATGGAAACAGATCCATTGAGGCAAAGGAGGGGATGGGATCCACCAGGAGGCAGAGTTTTCACAGGGGTGAAATGGTCACAACTGGAGTGAGAAGGACCTGAAAGTCTCCAAATATCCCAAAGGACCTGAAAGAGTCAAATGTCTCAAAGGACCTGAAGGAGTCAAAGGTCTCAAAGGACCTGAAAGTCTCCAGATGTCTCAGAGGACCTGAAGGTCTCCAGATGTCTCTCATGTTGATTGTGGGGTCTTTGGGCTGGGTTAAAGCCTTGGCTTGATGTCTGCCTTGTGTTAAACAGCACTGGGCACTTGGCTATTAATACACACTAAGAAAATAATCATCATTTTAACAGGATAAAGTGGGGGAAAAAAGCCTATTTTCCTCTAAAACCCACAAGAGGCCCTATCTGTGTTCAGCTTGAAAAACCTACTTTTTTGGTGTTTTTTATTTTATTTTATTTTTAATGTTTTATTTTAACAGTCAAGTTTAATCCCGATTAACATTCTCTCCCCAAAACTGAAGGTATTAATTCCAACTCCTCCCACCCCCTGCCAGATATGACATTTATCCCTCAGGCAGTTCTGGTGAGGGGATATTTGAGTTCCAGGCCGTGATGAAGGTGTTGTGTTGTGCCCCATTTGGACACAGACTTGTTTCCAAGGCTTCTAAAGCAGAATTAATCAATAATTACAGCCACCAGCAGCAAGTGAGCCCCCTGGGGCTGTATTTCCACTCCAGTCACACTGTTGTGCGACCTGGAGCAAAATACAGGAGTTTTTCCCCCTTGGGAAAGAAATCATATTATATTTTGCATGCACATGTAGTTAAGGCTTATCTTCTTTAGTCATGAAGGAACAGAAATTTCTTCTGGAATTGCCTCTTTCATCTACATTTAGTAATCTTAATATTTGGGCCACAGAATGATTTCCGAGCCATGTTTTGCTAGTTGGGTTTAATCCTTTGAGTTTTTTTTAATTTTGAGAACTATATGAGGCTGTTAATTTGCAGGAGCGAGATTAAAATAAAAGGCATCTTTGTGCTTGTCCTCAAAGTGCAGAGATTTCCACGCCTGAGAATCCGAGCGAATAAATACGCCCTCATTTGAATTTCTGATCAGGAAAATTTCCACAATGGGGAAAATCTCCTTTCTGGTTCACTTTCTCGAGTAAGTTCAAGTGTTGAGAGTCTTAAAGGTGAATTTCCAAAAGCAGGCAGCCAGGAAAAGGATGGGAAGGCAGGACCTGAGGGAATGGGTGGAGCAGGGATAGGTGGGACCTCAAGGAAAGGTCCTTCCCCCAGAGGGTGGTGGGCACTGCCCAGGCTCCCCAGGGCAGTGGGCACGGCCCCAAGGCTGCCAGAGCTCCAGGAGGGGTTGGATGATCCTCTGAGGGACAGGGAGTGACTCTTGGGGATGGTCCTGGGCAGGGCTGAGGGTTGGACTTGGATGATCCTGGTGAGTCCCTCCCGACTCTGGATGTTCCATAATTCTCTGATTCAGCTCAGGATATTCTGGTTCATTTGTTGTGGCCACAGAAAGCACCTTCGTTGTGAAGCAGAATGGGAAGAGTCACCAGAAGTGATGGAGTGACAGGTTCAAATGTTGTGTCTGTTGAAGGGGGTCCTTCAAGCCCTCTGCTCTTCCCAGACCTCTGTAGGAACCTTCACCCACAGGAAATCTGCAGGAGAAGATCCAGGAGCTCAGTGTCTCCTGTGGTTCCCAGCAGCACCAGCAATCAAATACCCCTTCACCCAGTTGCAAATGAAGACTTTGGGCAACCAGGACAAAATTCCACTCTTGAAGGATCCACCAAAACAATTGGAGTGACCCCTCCCTGCTGAGCATCATTCCTTGCCTTCCTTGAGCTCTTGTTGGAGAGCAAAGGAGTCCTTAATTTTTTCACAGGGACAGAGCTGGGGAATCATCATCATTTCCCTTTGTTTTTAAGGACTACAAGTAAATTTCTGCATTTGACAACATGAACAGCAGGATTTGCTGTAATTCTCACCTAAGCTGGGCTCTGCACAATCATTAGTGTTATCACCAAAAGCCTTCAGTTACTCCAACTTCTGAAAAGCAGCTTAGTTATCAATAGAATATGATTTTTTTTCCCCATTAGATTAAAGCCTTCCGTGCTTCAGGAATGTTGCTGCATAAAGGTTAACGGGGAAGAGATGATTTAAAATCCTCCAGCAAGTAGGGGAAGAAAATGATGCCTCAATATTTCCAAAGCAGGAAGATAAGAAAACCAAAGCAGGCTGATTTGGTGAGCAAGGATCCCTCAGCTCTGATCCCTGGTTTTTAAACCTGGAAAAGCAGCTCTGGATTTTTTTTAATTTAGTAATCAAAAGGAGAGCTCCATAAAACCTGATTGAACTGCTAAAAGCTGGAGGAAAATCTTCGTAGGGGTTGTGTTTGGAAACTCATCTTTATGGATGGAGCTCTGAGCCACTTGGACTGGTGGAAGGTGGCCCTGCCCATGGCAGGGGTTGGAATGAGAGGAGCTTTATGGTCCCTTCCAACCCAAACCAGTCTCTGATTCCATGTTCCAGCAAAGCCCAAAATTCCTCTTTTCCATGCTTTCCAACAGAATTGAAAGACAGAAGTCTGGGCTGTGATTCCAAATGCCTGCAGAGCAACTGGGGGCATCTGATGGTCTCTGCCTCTGCCTTATTCCCTGTTCCCACCTTATTTCTCAGTTTTCCAAGGAATTTATTGCAATGATCAGGTGGAACATGAGTAAACAGATTTGTTCTATATCTTCACATTTTGACCTGAAGCTTTAACAAATCCAATAAGTCATGGAGTTGGGTGTTTGTCCTTCAGAGGTGAAGGGTTTCTCAGGAAACAGCCTCAAGTTGCACCAGGGGAGGTTTAAGTTGGATATTAAGAACAATTTCCTCCTGGAAAGGGCTGTCCAGTCCTGGCACAGCTGCCCAGGGCAGGGGTGGAGCCCATCCCTGCAGGGATTTAAATGCCATGTGGATGTGGCACTTGGGGACACAGTGGTGGCCTTGGCAGTGCTGGGTTGGACTTGATAATCCTACAGGTCTTTTCCAACCTAAACGAGTCCCTAGTCCTATGATTCCATGTGGGACAGGACCAGATGAGCTCCCCTTGGAGCAGGACAAGGATCCCTCTGGGAAGGCTGAACATTTTGGCATCTCTTTGTCAGGCAGGACCAAAGTGCTGCTCCTTATCCCAGGAAAATCCTTATCCCAGGAAAATCCTTATCCCAGGAAAACCTCCGAACAGCTGCCTCTGTGATGGATCCATCCCATCCCAATCCATGGGGAACTCACAGATTTCCTGGAGTTTATTGGCTAAAGCTTCTAAAGGGGAAAAAAACCAACTTAAATAAGGTTTCTGAGAAGCACACCGAGTAATTAATGACCAGAATACCTATGGAAACCCCAAAATATTTACAGTTCCATCTACCATACCGATCCCTTGAATCTTTAGGACACAGCAAGTCCTGCTGGAAACGAGGAAATGCTGGAAATTGGAAAAGGAGCCCAAATCAGGAAGGATTTTCCCACCCTTCTCTGAGCTGTAAATCGATGATGAGCTTTGGCAGCTGGGTGGGACACATCGAATCTCAGAAATTTGCTTAAGAATGAAGCCCCAAGTTGGTGAATAAAAGTCATTTCTGGGCAAATATTGCTGCTCCTTATGTGGGCTCTTTGAATAAAAAAAGATCAAAAGGTCTGCTTTTGGTGGGTGTTGATTTGTGGGGTTTTTTTAATATAGAGGCTTTTTGGGGTTTTTTTGTCGCTTCCTTTTGATGTTGCATTATTTTTGTCTGGCCAACGCCTTGATTCAGTCACAGATAATTTAGACAAATCGCTCCCGAATTGCAAACTCGAGTTCCAAGCTGTGCCTTGAGGAGTGAAACTGCTCCAGGGGTGGGGAGGGGACTTGGCTGGGAGCAAACCGAGCTGGGAATTGCCAAATTCTCCTCTCTGCCTGGGCAGGAGGGCACGGTGGTGTCCACTGGTGGGCATGGAGAACTCCACCAGCATTCCCAGAGCTCCTCAGGCTTGGGATGCAGCTGCTGAAGTATTGGGGGGTCTCTCTCAGAGCCAGCCAAACCCCTTCTCCCCTGTTTTGTTCCCTGCCTGGTGAAAATACACTGGTTTTTCAGTGGATAATCACAAGATTAGGGTCCCAGAAACTTCAGAAATTCCAAGCTCAGTTGCCATTGAGCTTTGATGGTCTCCTGAATTAAAAAATAGGCTTGGTTTTATTAAAGAGAGCTGGGAAATTGCTGGGTTTTGTTCACAGGTGTCCTGGTTATCTCCAGGAGAGGAGATATGTTGGAATTATTCAAAGAGGAACAAGCAAGGCTGGAGGAGCAAAACATTTCCAGCAGCTTCTTCTGGAGCTGGGGAAGGTTTTGGTTTCCAAATTCCTCCAAGGAATGAAGCCTGGAGGCACCACATGGATGCAGGACAAGGGACCCTTGAAACAATTATTGGGAAACTCACCCCTAGAACAGTGCCAAGGTGGATCAGAGAATAGAATCCTGGAATCACTAAGCTTGGAGAAGACCTCGAGGATCGAGTCCAGCCATGAGCCAGATGGGGAGTGGCTGGTGGAGGAAGGTGAGTTCAGAGGGAAGTTTCAAAGAGATTAAAGGAAAACTACTAGAAAGAAGAAAGGAACAATAATTTTTCTTCCTCCACGAGGGTTCTAACAAGAATAAATGGGGTTTTTTGTCCCCAGAGGAAGATTTGGGCTGGGCATTGGAAAGGGTCAGTGAGTGGTGGAAGAGATGGGTGGGGGATGTCACATTGCTGGGATGGAGATCTTGGAGAACAGTGGGATGGGAATCTGCCACAAAAGGCTTATCTGGGGTCCTTTCCTGAATGACTGGGGTGGATTAAAGTCATGGAATCCCAGACTGGTTTGGGTGGGAAGGACCTCACAGCCCACCCAGTGCCACCCCTGCCATGGGCAGGGACACCTCCCACCAGCCCAGGGGGCTCCAAGCCCTGTCCAACCTGGCCTGGGACACTCCCAGGGATCCAGGGGCAGCCACAGCTTCTCTGGGCAAATATTCCTGGGAGATTAATTAGAAATGATTCCACCCCTTGAGCTGGAGTCACCTCTGGAAATCACAGGCATTTCCTCTCCCAGCAGTGAAGTTACAGCCCAAACTGTATCCTCTCACCTCTGGTCTCATACCTGACTCATCTCCTCGAAGTTCACCGAGTAAAATAATAACTCACAATTTCCGAAGCAGATTTATAAATGTCATCACTCTCCTGACCATCCAACACCTTCCATTCCCTCATTTTCAGCATCCTGCACTGCTGGGCTTTATTTCATGGGCTGCTTTTATTACAGGCCACAGGATCTGCTGTGGGGGGGGATAAAAGGCTGTTCGAAGCAGGCACATCATTCACATCTCTCCATTGTTTAAAGAACCGGGCAGAAAAATCAATTTTAATGAGCATTTTTAAAGCCTTTTCAGCTCGCTCAGGAGGGAAGAAAGTTGGTAACTGGAGCTGGCAGATGCAAAACGACACAGAGACGCATTTTCTCCCAACATTTATGCAGATGCAAGATTAACCATCCTCTTTAACAAATATTTGGCGACGGGTTTCTATAAACTGGATGCTCCGGGAGGGATGGTTTATCACTAGGAAAAATAAATAAATTAAAAAAGAAAAGGCATTTGAGGTGGAACAGCTTGTGTAGTAAAATCGCTTCTGCAGCGCGGATGGAAAAAGCAATTGGAAGCAGAGAACTATAAAACGAGAGTTGTGAGACAGTATTTGCACAAACGGCCCTTTTTAGGTTTGTTTGCAGTCTGGAAGTTCCTGAAACATCTTGTTGCTGCCTTTTTCCCTTCCTATTTTTGAGGGATGACGTGGTGGGGAATTCATTAAGGAAGAGCTTCGACGTGGGATTTAACTTGGATCCATCAGTGTCTGACACCCTTCTGGTTTTTGGCTAAATGGTTCAATTTTGAATTTCAATGTGGTTTAAAACGTTGGGGATTTAGTTGGGTTTTTTTTCTTAACAGCTTGGATTTCTACCAATGAGTAACAGATTTAGAAACCAGATCCTCTAAAAACAGTAATAGAAGGAGAGGGAAAGGCTTTTTATCACCCCAATCAGAGGAAAATGGATGTTGTGACTCCTTGAAGAGCCTTTGACAGCCCAAATCTCACTTCCTGTGGGAATTGAACACCAGGGACTTGGCTCCAGTGGAATTAGGGAAATATAATGGTTGGTTTAATTTGGAAAATCATAGTTGTGGAGGTCATGGTGGTCTGACAAATCTCTGCATCTCCTCAGGTGGTTGGCGTGGACATTCCTGGCCTTGCCTGCAGGACAGGCAGAAATGGGACTTTCTTGTGTCTGAAATTAATTTAATTTTAGCCATTTATTGATGACCATCCTAAAGAAATATCAGTGACCCCAAAGACAGGGTGAGATGCTGGTCAGAGCCTGTTTCCATCCTCATTTAGACTCAGGGATGGAACCCCAGCCTGGAGGACCTGCTGTCCGTGGTGCTGGTTTTTAGGGTAGCCCAGTGAGCAGTGGTGGCCACAGCTGGAAATTTGGCTGATTTCCCTGTTAAACCCCTTGCTGGCTCCATCCACAGGCACCCCATGGAGCAGAGGGACCACTGGACTTCAGAGGGAATAACTTGTGTCACCCTGGATCTTCCCATCAAATCCATCCTGGGAAAGGTGCACCAGCAATCCCAGTTTCCCAGTGCTCCCCACTCCCAGTGCCAGCTGCCTTCAGCTGCACAAATCCCAAAGTTTTCTCCCAGTTTGGAGTTGTTATTTCTCAGCCCAGGAAACTGCTGCTCACCCTCCAGAGAGGAGATTATTCCGTGAGCCCTCGAAGGGAGCAGGGGAGCATCAAAAAGTTATTGGCAGAATAATTTGTTCTTTTATGGGAAAAAAAAAGAGGCAACAAGAAAGGGATTCAAATAGCTCAGGCCACACCCNAAAAAAACCCAAAAACATTGAGCAAGTGCAGAGGCAACAAGGAATTCAAATAGCTCAGGCCACACCCATTCAGACACCAAAAATCCCCTAAAATTCCAGCTCCTGAGAGCAGGGTAGGACAGGGAATCATCCCCAGCCCCTAATCCAGCATCTGTTATCTTGCCAAACAAGCTGCAAAGAAATCCCTGCGCTCCGGAGGAAACCGTGATGTGCAAAACACCCCCAGTAATTGATTCCCCAAATTAACTGCTAATCCAAGAGTCCTGATTATGATTAGTCTACTAATCAATTCATTTGATAGAAAGCTTTTTACATTTTCCAAATTGCTGCTCAGCTCTTCCCTCTCCCCCCTTTTTCACTTGTTTCATCTAATTAACTGCGTTTTCGAGCAGTGAAAAGCGAGATCTTCCCTTCTTAATTGCCTCTTGACCCCTCCTCGCTCTCCC
The DNA here is from genome assembly GCA_013396655.1 of Campylorhamphus procurvoides. Lineage (NCBI taxonomy): Eukaryota > Metazoa > Chordata > Aves > Passeriformes > Dendrocolaptidae > Campylorhamphus > Campylorhamphus procurvoides. Next base: position 51,380 of record WBMV01002907.1, read on the forward strand.
ATGTTCTTGCCTTTGGAGGTTCTTCATCATGAGGAAATGAAAACGCTCTCAGAGAATTAAAAATGTTGTTGGGCCCAGAGGAAAGTTCCCAGTGAGGCTGTGAATCCTTGGGAGCTTTATTTGCACAGCTTGGCCGGGAAAAGTCCGGCTCTCCGGGATCCTGGATGGACCTTCTGTTCATCCAGGGTGATGAACCACCCCCAGGGGTCTCTGCACCAGCTGGGGTTGGAATTGCTGGTTGGCACCCCAAACATGAGGGATCTGTGGTGGCTGAGGGAGCTGTGCCACCCCTGGAGCAGCCCAGGTGGCCCTGGAGAGCTGTGGAATCATCGGGAAGAGCCTCAGTTCTGGTGAGATCCAACCTGCAGAGCTGCTCCAGCCCTGGGACCAGCAGCATGAGAAGGATGTGAAGCTGCTGGAGAGTCCAGAGGAGGTCACAGAGATGCTCAGAGAGCTGGAGCCAGGCTGGGAGAGCTATGGGGGCTCACCTAGAGAAGAGAAGGCTCCAGGGACACCTGAGAGCCCCTGGCAGTGCCCAAAGTGGCTCCAGGAGAGCTGGAGAGGGACTGGGGACAAGGATGAGGGACAGGACACAGGGAATGGTTTCCCAGTGCCAGAGAGCAGGGCTGGCTGGGAGATTGGGAAGGAATTGGTGGCTGGGAGGGTGGGCAGGCCCTGGCACAGGGTGCCCAGAGAAGCTGGGGCTGCCCCTGGATCCCTGGGAGTGTCCAAGGCCAGGTTGGACGGGGCTTGGAGCACCCTGGGCTGGTGGGAGGTGTCCCTGCCCATGGCAGGGGGGGTGCAATGAGATGATTTTTAAGCTCCTTCCACCCCAAGCCAGTCTGTGATTCTATAATAAATGTACAAAAGGGTTTTAAAATTCCAGATGAGAATCATAAATTTCCATTCCTCTCAGGCACCGTTCCATCCATCTCCTCGTTGTCACCTCCCCTTGTTTCCAAACCCAAATTCCGTGGGGTTTGTGTAGCAAAGTTCTCACCTGGTGCAGAGCTCGGGCTGGGATTGGATTCCCCATTAATGCTGGGATTGAAAAGCTGCTCATTAATTTCTCTTCATTACAAAGATAATCACTGGGTATTTTTCATTCCCGGGTTTCTGATGAGGAATGGCTTTGCCATCCATTAAATTCCCTAATTCTCATGGAGCTGTAGTTACAGGAATCTCACCCCAAATCCCACCCCCTGCCTGGTGCAGCAACGAAGGTAACCCACAGGTAACAGTGCAGAGGGTGCCACAAGAGCTCACTCAGCTCTCCATGATCCTGCTGGGATCCTGGAGCACCAGGACATCCACAGGGAAGCTTTCCAAGCCACCATTCCTTGATTTATCCTTCCCAGATGTCCCCTTAGGGACCCTGTGACCGATGGGATTGTAGCTGATCTGCTGCCATTGTGCTGGTTCTGCTCTGAATGAAGTGATGGGAAACCCCAAATTAATCTTTCCTAAAATATTCCAGCTTGGAAAACTGAGGGAGTCTTTCCATTCCTGCTGCTGGATCACAATGTGGTGGGTAAAGAGATATCCAAACCCAAGCTGGTGGTAAAAGTGGATGAGAGATTATTAATTATCAGGTTTGCAAATTAGATACCAAACACTCATGGCTGTAGATCCAAACATTCCATGTCCTCCATCCCTCTGGATGAAGGGATCCCAGGGTGAGGGGCTAATTATGGAATCCCAGGATGGTTTGGGTTGGAAGGGACCTTTAACATCACCCAGTTCCACCCCCTGTCATGGGCAGGGACACCTTCCACCGACCCAGGTTGCTCCAACCTGGCCTTGGACACTTCCAGAGATCCAGGAGCAGCCACAGCTTCTCTGGGAAAGCCATTCCAGCCTGTCCCCACCCTCCCAGCCAGGAATTCCTTCCCAATATCCCATCTATCCCTGCCCTCTGCCATTTAATGGCAATATTGCTCCTGGTGCCATCATCTATCACAGTTATGAGTCTTCACCACTTGGCCTAAAACAGGAAGGGGAGGGAATTTCTCTCCGTTGTTCCTCTACAAACCTTTATTTCATTTGGGAAAAAAACCCCAACAACAAAGCCATAAAACTCCAAAATCCCTCTGCTGTTTTCCCTTAGACAAAGAGTAGTCCACTCAACACCAGTAACCCCCATGGAAGGAGGTCTGATCATGGTCCAGCCACCAGCACCTCCTGGAGAAGAGCTGGGGCTCATTTTTGGGGCTGCAAACAATCTGCATTTCATTTCTGGCCTCTGGAGCACGTGGATTGAAGAACCTTCTCCAGGTCCTGAAATCCCTGGAGAGCAGCAGGATTTCTGTCAGGAAGGAGGGGCTGGAGGGGACAAGGAGAATCCAGCAAAGCCAAATGATCCAAACCCTCCATATTAATTGACTGAGAGACCTCCAAATCAGTGATTTGTGGAGAAGGTGATGATTGTTGTTGTCTCGGTTGTTCCTTTATTGTCTGGTCACTCTGGCCCTAAAGAGAAGGGGGTGACTCTTCTCCTGTCCCTCCATGGACATTCCCTGGCCAGAAGAACCCTCTAGTTTCTCTCTCCTTTTGTCCCTCAACCTTCATTTCTCAGGGATCTTTTATATTTTGCCAGACAATCATGGAAATGTTGATATTTTTAGGATTCAATTGAAATGAACTTAAAACTTCTCCTTTTATTTTTTTTTAATTTTAGTGCAATTGCCCAAATAAAACCCATCAATTTCCAAACAAGTCTCATGTTCCCTTGCTCCAGTTTTGTCCTTCTTGCAGCCTTTTTTCGGGTCATTGCTGAGCATGGATCGTGCTTGGGACCCAAGTCATGGCATTTTTCATGCACTCCTTGGCAATGAATTAAAGAACTTATTACTCTGATTTCTTTGAATTAAAGAACTTAGTACTCTGATTTCCTTGCTCTGAATTAAAGAATTTATTGCTCTGATTTCTTTGAATTAAAGTACCTATTACTCCGATTTGTTTGCTCTGAATTGAAGAACTTATTGCTCTGATTTCCTTGCTCTGAATTAAGGAACTTATTACTCTGATTTCTTTGCTCTGAATTAAAGAATTTATTATTCTGATTTCTTTGAATTAAAGAACTTATTACTCTGATTTCCTTGCTCTGAATTAAAGAATTTATTATTCTGATTTCTTTGAATTAAAGAACTTATTACTCCAATTTCTTTCCACTGAATTGAAGAATTTATTATTCTGATTTCTCTGAATTAAAGAATTTATTACTCTGATTTCTTTGAATTAAAGAACTTAGTACTCTGATTTCCTTGCTCTGAATTAAAGAATTTATTATTCTGATTTATTTGAGTTAAAGAACTTATTATTCTGATTTCTTTAAATTAAAGAAATTACTATTCTGATTTCTTCGAATTAAGGAATTTATTACTCTGATTTCTTTGAATTAAAGAACTTATTACTCCAATTTCTTTCCACTGAATTGAAGAATTTATTATTCTGATTTCTCTGAATTAAAGAATTTATTACTCTGATTTCTTTGAATTAAAGAACTTAGTACTCTGATTTCCTTGCTCTGAATTAAAGAATTTATTATTCTGATTTCTTTGAATTAAAGAATTCATTACTCTGATTTCTTTGCTCTGATTTAAAGACTTTATTACTCTGATTTCTTTGCACTCAAGTAACTTATTGCTCTGATTTCTTTGCATTGAATTGAAGAACTTATTACTCTGATTTCTTTGCTCTGAATTAAAGAATTCATTACTCTGAATTCTTTGAACTGAATTAAAGAACTTATTCCCCTTATTTCTTCCTCCCTCTCCTTTCCAGGCCTGGGCATATTCCAGTAGCTTTTTTCCCCTCCTCAATTAACCTTAATCTTATTCCTTTCCACGGGCAAAAATCCCTTATCCTGCAAAATAAATGTCCCTTCTGGTACTGTTTGCTCTTCTAATAATTACTTCATTAAACTCCTTTTCTTTAATTTTTATGAGATGCCCAAAAAAACGAGCCTGACTTTAATAATTAAAGCTGGCCTTAAAGAAACCCTATAAAACTCCAATAATATTTTTATGTGCAGCGTTTAATTCTTATTGATTTTCAAACATGATGTGGCAGTAAGCAAAAGGAAACTGCACTTTTTTTAAATCAGGATTTTATTTTCCTGCCATTCCTGGTGGTCCAGGAATTAAAATTAAAAAGATTTGACAGGAATTGTTTGCCTGATTTTGGTGGAAAATGAAAAAGCCCCCCCAAAAATGGAAAGCAACAAGAAATTTGCCTCGGAAAAGGAATATTTAATGGTGCTTCCCAGAAATGGATGGGGGAGCTGAAATTTGCAAGCACAATTTTTGGATTTGAGTTTAACATAAGACCCAAACCTCAATAAAAAGAATAAAGAAGTAAATAAATCCCAAAGGAGCTGGTTGGGAGATTAATTGAGTACTTCCTAATTTCGGGAATGGTGCCCCAGGGCCATTGACGTGTCGGATTTCAGGAATATCATTTTAATTCCAGCAACACTGAGACATAAAATAGTGGGAGAAAAGGGGTAGGGAGAGCTATTTCATGGCATGGAATCACCCAGGGATTTGGTGCTGGAATTGTTATCCCTTCTTGATATCCATAAATGTATCCAGGAGGATGGAGGGGATGGACACGGGGCAGGAAAAGCTGTGGAGGAGCTGCAGCTTCTTGGAGCTTCTAAATCAGAATTCCAAGTGGGATGGGAGGGGAATCTGGGAATTCTGCTCTGATAAATTAGGACATTTCATATGGTTTTCATGTTAGTTTCTTACTTTTAATACACATTTATACTCGGATTTCTTATTTCTCCATTTCTAGCACGTGCTGGGGTGGTTTCTAAACACATCTCAGTGTTTCTGATCTACCCACTGGTTTTTATACATGGGTATAAATACATATGAACACACACACACACACATATATATATGTATATCTTAGAGGTCTCTCCCAACCTTTGCATGTCCCACCCCTGGAAGTGTAAAAGGCCAGGTTGGACGGGTCTTGGAGCACCCTGGGCTGGTGGGAGGTGTCCCTGCCCATGGCAGGGGTGGCACTGGGTGGGTTTGAGGTCCTTCCAACCCAAACCATCCTGGGATTCTCAAAGTTTATTTGCGTCCATAATGCTTAAAAACCAAGATAAATGAGTTTTCTGCAGGCAGTGACTGCAAACCTTCATTGTAGGTTGGATCCTGTTAGGAGGGGGCAGGTCCCCAGTTTGCACCAGATCACAGCTTGTGGTGGGAATGGGATTCCTCCCATCCAACTCTGTTTGTACAGAATCATGGAATTGTTAGGAAACACGGAATTATGGAATGCTTTGGGATGGAAGGGACCTCAAAGCTCATCCATTCCCACCCCCTGCCATGGGCAGAGACACCTCCCACCAGCCCAGGGGGCTCCAAGCCCCGTCCAACCTGGCCTTGGACACTCCCAGGGATCCAGGGGCAGCCACAGCTTCTCTGGGCACCCTGTGCCAGGGCCTGCCCACCCTCATTTTGGAAAATGTTGTTAATGGGGCAAAAAGCCACCTTGAAAAGCTAACTGTGCCCTGAGAGAAGCTACAAATGCACCTGAGATGATGGGCCAGGAGCACCAGGACAGGGGGCTGGAGCTCCAGCTTCTCCCTGACCTCACCAAGCGGCACAAGCATTTTGCTGGATTTGTTCCTGTGTTCGGGGACACGTGCAGGGAAAACAGGGCTAAAACCTGCTTTTACCATGGAATTATTGACTGGCAGGGACCTCTGTAGATCTCCAGGCCAAACTCCTGCTGGGAAAGAGGCTACACCAACACTTGGTCAACTTTTGCCTTGCCTTCCTGATCTTTAGCTGAAGTGTCCCCGTTGGTTTGTTCTTCATCAAAATCCTTAATAACTGGGGAAAAAAACAAAGCATGGAATGGGATCAAGATATAAACATTAAAAAAGCCCTTAAATAGGGTTTCTTACCATGGATGATACATGTGAAGGTCCTGGGGCCTCATCTCACCCCTCAGGGCTGGAAGAAACCAGCTTTTAGGGACCTGGTTGTCCTCCTGCATTGCCTGTGCTGGACACCATCCATTTGTTCTCCTTACAATCCATAAATCCCTGGATGCTGATTCATGTCCCACACTCCAGGGGATAAGATGCATCAGAGCATCTGGTGTGACCTGTGTGACAATTCCAAGGGAAGGAGGACCCTCAGAGTTGTGTGATAGACAAATCCTGAGTCTTTGGAGCTCCAAATCCTCCTGCTGGACTTTTCCATTTGCTTTATTCCATGCCAACTCACCCCGGTGTTTCCCGCAGGTTTTCAGGCAGAGCCGCAGCCCTTTCCTGCTGGTAAAAAAAAAATTGGGATTCTTCTCCCCAAAAAGAACAAAACCCTTCCAGCCTGAGGGGGAAGTCACATTTCATGGCTGGATCACAGCAGGCTTGGGGTGTTTGGCTGCCCATGGCCAAGGACAGGCACGGGAAGAGCAGCCAAAGGGATGGCAATGCAAAGACAGGGAAATGTGTCCCAAATCCTACGGGAGCTGTGCCAGATGCTCAGCTGATGGCACTTCATCAGGATGCCTCTTCCACTCCAAGTGAAGATGTTTGTCAAGTGCCTCAGGAGGGTTCCCAGCAGGTCTAGAGGCTCCACTCCAGAGAAAGAGGGAAAGATCCTGAAGGTCAACCCACAGTCTGATCCTTAGGGATGGGTTAACCCCCTCATTCCTCAAGGATGGAGAGCAGTTCCCCACCAGGGACCTCCAGGAAAGGGCTGGGAGGGGTTAAAGGCAAGGCTTGGGCTAAAATTCCTCCTCCAAATGGCTCATTTGGTGCTGAATTTCATGTCATTTTGGGCAAGGACAGCTGTTATTCTTTCAAAGCAAACACTGGGAAGTAAATCCCACCTGGAGGTGATAGAGGGCTTAAATCCTAAAAGAGATCCACGTTTTAGCTGGACAGACTTAGTGGAGAGTCAGAGAATTATTAGGGTGGGAAAACACCTCCAGGAGCTTCAGCCTTTGGGAAAATATCCCCATTGCCACTAAATTAATTAGTGTTTACTCATTTGGTGAACACCTCTAGGGGTGGGATGGAAGATACTCTTATAAAATTCCCTTGGAATGTGGCAAAACACCCATCATGGATGAGCAGGACAAATATCCAACCTTTATCTGTCAGGAAGGACAGAGGTGACTCCACAATTGTCCCTGCCCATGGCAGGGGGTTGGAAGGAGATGGTCTGGAGGGTCCTTCCCAACCCAAACCAGTCTGGGATGCTGGGATGGGTGGCAGGGACAGAGTTTTGGGTAAGGATTCCTATCCCCAAGGACAAACTGCAACACCAGGGTGGAGCTGATGCCCTGTGTGTCAGTCCTGGCTCAGCTGGTACCTTTAGGAGGTGTTTTTGGGGTGTAAAACCCAGTGTTTTATACAACCAGCAAAGAAAAGCATCTTTCTTCTCAATGTTTCTAGTCTTACCAGCAACAAATCATCAATCATTTTATATTAGCACACTAATTTTATATTAATTGTGGTTTAGATGGATGTCTGGCCTCTCCTCTGAAACAATCAAAGGCAGGAGAGTGCCTTGCCCAAATTAAATATATCACTGTGCAGGCGGGTCAGAATTTATATCAGCAAAAGCATTAAGTGCTTTTTTGTTTGTTTGCCTTTTCTTGCTCCCCAGAATTAAAGAGAAAGCCAAAGATTTGAGTTCCTTGGCACTCTGGTTGGCACCTCGAGGAGGTTGATGGGCACCCCCCGTGCCCCCAGCTCTGGGCTGTGTGGTGTTATTTTCATCTTTGCCTCTCCTAAAAGTCAATAAAATCCATGTTGGTCTGAGAATTCAGTGGGTTTTGGGGTAAAAAACAGATAAAATCATTCACACAGCTCATCTCCTCAGTCCAGTTCCTCCATGGGTTCTTTCTTATCAGGTTTTTATCCCCTTGCAAGTATTTCTTGGAGTTTAATTAATCCAGCACATGAGTCTGGTTTAATTAAACCAGACATTGGTCTCTGCACTCCTTTGTGATGGACATTCTGGTTGTCTCATCCTGTCCAGGCAGCAAAATAAAGGAAACTTACCTGTTATTTAAATTACTACAAACACAAATTAGTGGTTTAAATGTCTGTTTTACAGATCACAACATGCATCTTTGTTTGAGAAGTGAAATTGGCTTTATATTTATATATTAAAATAGAGAGAGAACAATTCAGCAGATGATTCCTGAGAATCTTTTTGCCTAAAAAATAATTTATTTTCCTTTAAAAACTGGATTCAATACTCCTGAGTGGGGATTCAGCATCAGCTGGTGCTGTCAGGCTGAGCTGCTCCTTCCTAATGAATTTATATTTCGGAAGTGTTTGTTACTGCAGATGGTCAGAGACACCAAAATCTGTAAAACAGCCCTGGGATTTATGGATCTCTGCTCTGGGCCAGGCTGGGAGAGCTGGGGGGGCTCACCTGGAGAAGAGAAGGCTCCAGGGACACCTGAGAGCCCCTTGCAGGGCCTGAAGGGGCTCCAGGAGAGCTGGAGAGGGACTGGGGACAAGGCCTGGAGGGACAGGACACAGGGAATGGCTTCCCAGTGCCAGAGAGCAGGGCTGGCTGGGAGATTGGGAAGGGATTGGTGGGTGGGAGGGTGGGCAGGCCCTGGCACAGGGTGCCCAGAGAAGCTGGGGCTGCCCCTGGATCCCTGGGAGTGTCCAAGGCCAGGTTGGACGGGGCTTGGAGCCCCCTGGGCTGGTGGGAGGTGTCCCTGCCCATGGCACTGGATGATCTTTAAAGTCCCTTCCAACCCAGGCTATTTTATGATTCTGTGAATAATTTTACTCCAAAAATCCTCAAAGTCCTGACTCCAACACCTCTTTTGTTGAGGTTTTTAGCTGTAACTCCACCCAAGCTCTGTGTGTGGCAGGTTTTGTTTGGCTGAAGTTGATTATTATCCAAAGAATCCGGCATGAGGGGACCATCAGCTCCCAGAAACAGCTCCAAAACTGAGTGATTCATGGAAAGAAAGGAAACAAGCATGAAGAACACCCCAAAAAAAGCTTTAGGGATTTTTTTTCCACCAGCAAAACGTTCTCCCCAGAGAATATTCCAGTGAAAGCCACTCTGCCTTCAGACTTGTCAAGTGTCCCAGCAAGTTTGGTGAAGGGCAATCCCATTGATCCCAAAAATCTGAGAGTGATTTTCCTTCTAGGAAAATTCACCACTTCCAAACATGTTCAAGTCCAAGGCCATGAGCGATGACTAAAATAAAAGCCACCAAAACCAATCCTTCACTGGTATTTTCATTAATTCACTGTTGGGAAGGGAAATTCAGGAGCCTGGCCAACATGAACAGTGCTCAGATAAACCCTCCAAACCAACAATTCCTCATTAATGCAAAACATTCCCTCCTCTCTGGATAAGAAATTCTTTGCTTGCCCATTCCTTGGTCCACATTTTTCTCTGGGAAGCAAATCCAGATTTGACAGACAAAGCCCAGTATCCACTTTGTGATTCCCATTTGGATTGAGCCCTTTCAGTCCAATATTCCTGGAGAATTGATTTGAATCCTTTCAGTCCAATATTCCTGGAGAATTGGATCTAGTCCTTTCAGTCCAATATTCCTGGAGAATTGGATTGACTCCTTTCAGTCCAATATTCCTGGAGAATTGGATCAACTCCTTTCAGTCCAATATTCCTGGAGAATTGGATCAACTCCTTTCAGTCCAATATTCCTGGAGAATTGGATCTAATCCTTTCAGTCCAATATTCCTGGAGAATTGGATTGACTCCTTTCAGTCCAATATTCCTGGAGAATTGGATCTAATCCTTTCAGTCCAATATTCCTGGAGAATTGGATCTAATCCTTTCAGTCCAATATTCCTGGAGAATTGGATTGACTCCTTTCAGTCCAATATTCCTGGAGAATTGGATTGACTCCTTTCAGTCCAATATTCCTGGAGAATTGGATTGACTCCTTTCAGTCCAATATTCCTGGAGAATTGGATCAAGCCCTTTCAGTCCAATATTTGGGAGCAAAACAAACCCCTCATCCAGCTGACAACCCTTTTAAGCTGTTACAGATATTGCAGTTCATAACTGAACCTTTTACTTCCCTATTTAAATAACCTGCTTTTTTTTGCCCATCCAAAGCTATTATTTTGAAATTCAGGCTATTTTTTTGGCTGACAAGCACAGCCAGATTGATTCCTCACGACACTAACCCTGTTTATTGGGAATGAGGAGCCTTTGTGCACATGCTGCAATAAAGTGCATTTTGCCTTTCGAAACAGCTTTTATTAACATCTGATTTCTTTCCAGACTCCAAACCCAGCCAGAATAAACAGCTAAACTTGGATTCTTCGTTCCAGCAGGTTTTTCCCCCCTCCTCCTTCCACAGATGATGCACCTGATTAAACCAATTCTAATATAAAAACCCAATTTGCTTTCCAGAGATTTTTATCTTTTCCATTTCTTGGGCTGTTTCCTCCTCGTGCCTCTCCTGCCTGTTTGCCCCTCTTTGCACTTGTCAACAAAGGTGATACCAAGATATGCAAAGGATGATAAAAAAGCAGCAAAATGAGAATTATAATAGGCAGCAACATCTCCTGTATGATCTGCTGGCAAGGAGTGAATCCCTGCAGGAACATCCTGAAAAGCATCATTTCCATCACTGGGTGCTTGGAGTTATTGGACCATTATTGGACTGTTAGCACAGGGGGGGAATTTGGAAATATATGGAATATTTTGGAAATACATTGATTATTTTGGAAATATATGGAATATTTTGTAAATATATGGAATATTTTGGAAATACCCTTTTGAATGCAGAGCTCAGGGATTGATCATTTTTCTGTGCCCTCCATGCTGGAATATATTTATTATATATTATATGTAGCAACTACTTTTTGTAATTAATATTTCACATTTTTTATTGCAGAATGAGGGTTTGGGATTTTTTTTTATGAAAATATCACTCTATTTGTCTTTTGTTTTACAACCAAATGGCCCAGGTTTACCAAAGCTGCAAACTGGGGGTTTTCTTATGGCTGTCAAGTAAATCCATTGAATTATGGGTTTATTCACAATGGATAAAACCAAATAAATGGCCAAATCCTGGTTAACTTGGAACTGAGATAGGATTATGGACTCCCAGGATGGTTTGGGTTGGAAGGGACCTTAAATCCCAAACCTTTCCATCCCCTGCCATGGGCAGAGACACCTCCCACTATCCCAGGTTGCTCCAACCTGGCTTTGGACACTTCCAGGGATGGGAAAGCCAAGATGAACGACCTTATTCCATCATTAATGGGATCCTGGTGAAATAAAATGCTACTCATGGCTATTTATGCAGATAAATCTGGCTGTGAACATCGTTCCAACATCACAATGTTATGGTCAACAGCTAAAACCACCACCAAAAAACCCCTTGAGAGCTTTTTCAACTCCCCTGTGTTTGAAATCCCTTCTCTGACTGCTGCAAAATGGGATTCAAGAAACCAGAAAATTCAGCAATGCAGCTGCGGTTCCAAAACACGCCTGAAATCCCCAGCCAGCTTCCAGAGTGTTCCTCAGATCCTCAGGGCTTGTGCTTCCAGAGGATCCCTCCTCTTCTCTGCCCTCTGGCTCACAACTTTAATGATGTGCATGTTTGCTTCATCATGATTTTTTATCCCTGAGAAGCAAATGGCAAAAGGTCTCCAAGATTTCCAGAGCAGTGGAAGGTGTTGGGTTTCTATTTTTATCTCCTCTTTCGGTTCACTCACCAATTTAAGGCCAATTTTTCATGTAACTGGGAGGTTTGCATATCCTGCCAAGGAAGGTTGGCATTGAGATGATGAGAACAAACAGTCCATGACTTCTCACTCTTCACCTCTTATTTTCCGTGGTTTCTTCTTAGCTGGAGTTCCTCAGGAATATTAGAGCTGGTGGGCATTCTTCCCTTCCTGTCCTTCAAACATCTTCCTCTCTAAGATAGATCTGCAAAATGGGAGGAAGAATGGAAATCATGGGCAAAAGACTTCTATTTAATCATAGAATCATGGAATGGTTTGGGTTGGTGGGACCTCAAAGGCCATCCATTCCCACCCGTGCCATGGGCAGGGACACCTCCCACCAGCCCAGGGGGCTCCAAGCCCCGTCCAACCTGCCCTTGGACACTGCCAGGGATCCAGGGGCAGCCACAGCTTCTCTGGGCACCCTGTGCCAGGGCCTGCCCACCCTCCCACCCACCAATTCCTTCCCAATCTCCCACAAATCTTTACCCAAAGGGACTGGAGCAGAAGAAAGTACAAGTATTTTAAAGATCCAAGGTTTGTGTAAGAAATAACAACCTCAAGCTAATGCTGTGTTGACTTCCAAACATGGGTTTGCGTGTGAAGATAAGTAATTTTATATATATAAAAATATAAAATATATATGTGTGTTTGCATTTATACACATACAACTTAGAGCTTTCTCAGTTTTATTTCCAATTAATCCAACACAGCCTCAGTGTTTAATTATTTTCAGGCTGAGGCACCAAACTAACAATACTCCACCACATATTTGGAAACATTATGGGTTTCCAAGGAGTTTTAATTCATTTTTTTTTCCTCCTGACATGGATACAGATAAAAATTTTGCTTCTCTCACGCCCGCTGTATTTGTTTTCCAATAATTCCAAATGGTTTCTTATCCACTCTCCTTGTGTGAGAGTTGAATAAGGAAGATTAATGCAAAATAGAAAATGAGCTCGCTGCTGTTTCACACTTCGGGCCTGATTTATATTAATAATTGACTACATCTCAGATTACTTTTATTGAGGAAACAATAAATGTTTAATAAGTGACTGAGCAGTCCATCATAAAAGTTATAAGGCTTTTGGAGAGGGGGGAGATGGAAGTGTTTTTGCTTTAAATCATCCCAGGGTCACTTTATTACCATTGCTGCATCATTAACACCCCTCATTATCTCCCCAAAACTACAAAGACATGATGAGGTTTTAAGAGAGACAAGGTGCAAGATGATAAAGGGTGGGAACTTTGGAGGGTGAGATTGAGGGATAAAGCTCCTCCCAACCTTCCTGCATGCACGGGTGGTGCTGCCAATCCCAAATCCAGCCGCTCCTGAGGCTGGAATGAAGCAGGTCTGTCTTTTCAGAGCATCTCATGGAAGTTCTGAGCCCGCAGAGAAACATCAATAGCTGGCTGAGGGCAAGGCAGGGAGGGGGATTTTTATCAGGGAGAAAAAAGGATGAGCCACAGGTGAATAAAGGAATGGAAAGCATATTAGGAATGGGAAGGAATTGGGAAAACACCGATATGGGGAAAGCAAACATATCCTTCGAACAGGATGGAGGGATTTGGGCTCTGGGTTTGGACACCACATGAAGAAAATCCCCCTTCAAGCAGCTCTTGGGGTAGAAATGATCCCAAAAGAGAAGGAGGTGGGTGCCAGTAACTCACCCCACTCCAATTAATGACGTGTTAACCAAAGAGGAGTGAAGGACCCGGATTGTTTGATTCTACTAATTGATTTTTGGCATTTCAGATGTTCCTCATATGACCAAAACCCTCCCCTGGGGCTGCAGAAGGGTTGGTTTGGGATGCAGTTTGGGAAGGGCATTTTTCAGGACACTCCAAGATGAAATTGTTCCTGCTTTTGTCAGAGAATCCCAGACTGGTTTGGGCTGGAAAGGATCTCAAAGCTCACCTCATTCCACCCCCCTGCCATGGGTGGGGACAGCTCCCACTAGAGCAGGTTGGTGCTGATGCCTCCAGGAGACCCAGCAAGCCTCAGGCAGCGCTGGTGTCCTGTGGCCAAAGTGGAGATGTTGGTGGCCACCAGCAGCCTTTGTTCTGGTGGGAACTGGTGGCCATGGGCAGCTGGTTTTGGTCTGAAGGGCTGCCAAAACTCATCCTTTCCAAACTTGGCTCTTGCCACACCTGGGTATCCTTCACGAGCACAAAAATCTTGGTGGAATTCAGTAATTGAGGGAATATTTTAGTCAGGATCGAGTGGTGGAAGCTTTTCATAGGATAACCAGGGTCAAAGCCCAGCCAGGGCATCCCTGGGAAGTTTCCATGGAGGGAGGGAGTGACATCCAGAGGGACATGGAGATGTCATGCAAGGGACATGGGGATGTTATCCAAGGGACATGGTGATGTCATCCAGAGGGACATGGAGATGCCATGCAAGGGACATGGGGATGTCATCCAAGGGACATGGTGATGTCATCCAGAGGGACATGGAGATGCCATCCAAGGGATATGGTGATGTCATCCGGAGGGACAGGGGGATGCCATCCAAGGGACATGGAGATGCCATCCAAGGGACATGGAGATGTCATCCAAGGGACATGGGGATGTCATCCAAGGGACAAGGAGATGTTATCCATAGGAACATGGGGATGTCATCCAAGGGACATGGGGATGTCACCCTGAGGAACATGGGAATGCCATCCAAGGGACATGGGGATGCCATCCAAGGGACATGGTGATGTCATCCATAGGGACATGGTGATGTCATCCATAGGAACATGGGGAAGTTATCCATAGGGACATGGGGATGTCACCCTGAGGAACATGAGGATGTTATCCATAGGGACATGGGGATGTCATCCAGAGGGACATGGGGATGTCACCCTGAGGAATATGGGAATGTCATCTAGGGGACATGGGGATGTCACCTAAGGGACATAGACAGGCTGGGTAGGTGGGTCCATGTGAACCTCATGATGCTCAACAAGGCCGAGTGCCAAATCCTTCACGTGGGGCAATGCCAAGCACAGCACAGGCTGCAGAATATCTCGGGAACAGCCCTGAGGAGAAGGCCCAGGGGCTGTTGGTGGCTGAGAAGCTCCACATGACCCAACCATGCATGTTCCCAGCGCAGACAGCCGGCTGTACCCCGGGCTGCAGCAGAGCAGTGGGACATTCCATCATTGCCTGCAGCAAAGAGGTGACACACCATCCCTCACCCAGCACGGTCCCGAGGAGCAGGGAATAAATGCAGGTTGGCTGAGGGGTGGAGGCACAGCTACCCCAGGAGCTGCTGGGATCATTCATTCCCATTTCCCCCACCATCCCCAGACACAGAGGAATGGCACACAACACTTGTTTTGTGCTGACCGGGATCGTTTTCCCCTAAAATATGGTGATTGCATCCCCAAGCCTTTTTTTATTTCCTGGAGTATCGGGCACTGTGGATATGCCAAAGTTAGGGAAAATCAATGGCCCTGCTCGTGGTGGGGGGTTTGGAACGAGATGGTCTTTGAGGTCTTTCCCAACCCAAAGTATTCCATGATTTTATGATTCCATGTGTACTCTCAGTTCCATATCCCTGCAAGGTTTCCTGTTGTGAAAACACTGATTATTTGGGGAGAAGCCTTGCGATACTCCTATGACACAAATCAGCTCCAAACCTCTTCCTCCACCATCCCAAACCCTGTTATTTGATTAAGTGCAACCAGCACCCAGCATGGCCTTGCAGCAGCACCTCGAATATATTTTGGGGCCATTCAGTCAGCTTTGCTCGCGGTGAATATCCTGGAAAATCAATTTTCCCCCTTGTGAAAAGAGGTGATGTGAATGTTCCGCCGCCCATTTCCATCACAAAGGGGCAGCTTTGTGCCTTGTGCCTCCCTGAAATCCCCAATTACAGCCATTCCAGCGAACGAGAGGAGGGATTAGCCCGTTTTTGTCTAATTTGGCAAAGAAGTTGTAGCTCCTTATCCATGGCAAACAATCAATTGCTGGATAATTAGCTGCAGTTTGCACCATTGGCATTAAAGTTCACCGGGGTTGAGCTTCTGCTCTGCCCTTCCCTGTTCATTAGAGCTTCACTCCCATCCCTCCCAGAACAGCTTCGTTTGCTTTTTTGCTTTTAATTTAAAAGGCAAACTTTTGGTATCTGTATGCTCTGAAAATGCAAACAGTTCTTAATTAAAGCACAATGGAGTGCCAAAAATAAGCGTAATTAATGGAGCAGTGCAGCAGTTCACAATGTGCTTCCTTCAGTGTGTACAAACCCACCAGAAACTGCAAAGAAAAGAAAAAACTACGGGAGCAAAAGGGATAAAATAACCAGAATAAATCAGGGCTGCTCAGTTTTGAAACCTTTATTTCCCTCATGGCAATTATTCCCGGGAGAATCCCATCCATCCTCTCCCTGCGTTGCATGAAAACCTCGATGGTGTGTCTTTATTTTGGATGTTATTAATCATGGAAATGTGGATTTATCCTCCCTTATCCCTCACATCTGATCTCAGCCCTGGCTGCTACCTGGATTAAAGCTCCATATTACCTTTCATTACAGCAATATCTGTAATTCCTGCTGCAAAACTCAGAGCTGGGAAGTGAATTTCCAAACCCCTTGGCAGAGGCATCCAGGTCTTGGAATTCCCAGTGTGATTTAACCCCCTCCTTTGGATGTGTCCTGGTTTGGGCTGACAGGGAGCTCATTCTCTTCCCCATGGTTTGGATTTAGGAGGAGAATTTGTTGGCCAAACAAGGGGGTTTTGGTTGGTGCTGAGCAGGAATTCCACTAACTGAGGACTTTTTATCTTCTCACACCCCCCATCAGTGGGGAGGCTGATGAGACACAGGAATTTGGGAGGGGACACAGCCAGGAGAGGTGATCCCAACCCATCCAAGGGTTATCCCAGCCCATGTGGCATCATGCCCAGCACTGGGGGGAAAACTGTCCTGGGGCTGCTGCTTGGGAACTCACTGGGCATTGCTCATATCCCATGAGAAATATCTTCTGGAATCCCTGAGGCTGGCAAAGCCCTGCCAGCCCCCAGAGCCCACCCTGTGCCCGATGCCCACCTTGTCCCCCAGCCCAGAGCTCTGAGTGCCACGGCCAGTCCTGCCCTGGGCACCTCCAGGGCTGGGCACTCCAACCCTCCCTGGGCAGCCCCTGCCAAGGCCTGACCACCCTTGCCAGGCACAAATTCCCCCTGAATAACACTCAAAATTGTTAGACCTGTATAATGACGTTTTCTCTTAGAAATATTAATTATATATATATATATATAATAGCTGGATTTTAAACTCCTTTCCTGCTTTGTTCCTCCTTCTGGCCCTTCCAACACTGCAAACAAAGGGTCTAATCCCGATTTTAGGACACTCCAAGTGACTTGCTCTTGCTCCTGCTCCACACTTGGAAAGGTGGGTGCAATGGGAAGTTCTTCCATGACATGAACAAATCTGATTTTTGCTCACTGGGTATTTTCCTGCTTTCTGTCCCAACAAGCCCTTTCCCAGTTTGATGGCAGATTTTATATTGGGGGCAGGTTACAAAAGAATAAATACATTTCCTGCTTTCTTCCCAGTTTCCTCTGGAAGTCTCCACAGAGACCCACAGTACGAACTTGTGCCAAAAATGATCACCATTTTTACATGGGAATGGTGAAAACTGAAGGGTTTTATTTCTTGGTGCCTCTTCCCCCAGTGGGAATGCTGTGGAAGTGCTGGGAAGAAAACTGGCTATTCCAAGATCCTTCTCCTTCTCCAAATCTTGCCCTTCTTTTATCCACTTGCCTAGGGGAGCCATGTCATTAAAATTAAAATAATTAAAATAATTCTGGCTGCCCTTGAATCCCTGTGCAGTTTCCATCCTTCCCCTTGCACTGATCATGGGATTTCTGCCTTTCCCAAACACCCTGAGCCAAAAATAACCAAACCTCTGGGGCAGGAATTTGGGGAACTGATTTCCCAAAATCCCCGGTGTGGGAATGGCAGAACCCCAAAGAGCAAATTAATGGTTTATGTTTATTAATGTATTTTAACACCCCTTATTTTCTGCTGGCAATTCCTGTGAAGAATAAGGGGCTCTGTGCATTGCAGAATGCCCCCTAATTAACAATTCCCTAATTACACGTGTAGATGTGCAGGAGCACTGTCACCTATGGGTCCCTGGGGCAGCAAGTGAGGCTGGAGAGGCCAGGCCAGCAGAAGTTAATTAGTTAATTGATAAAGACATAAAAAATCATCCCCCGGTCTTGATTTCAACAAATAATTCCCTAATTTTTATGGTGCTGAAGGAGGGAAAATGGAGCAAATAGTGGAGAACTCAGAGACCTCTTTATGGCCCACTTTTATTATTTAACTCTACAGGCCAAGCTAGTTTTTAGCAGCTTATTTTAAAGGGTAATTATATATATATATATACATGTTTCAGCTTATTTTATAAATATAACATAACGTAATGTAACACATTATACAATAATATAATATGCTATAATATACTATACAATAATGTAATATAAATAATCTAATATATAATTATAGTGTAATATTATAAAAAGACAGATAATAATATATAGTAATAGATACTAATAGAAAATAACATATAATAACATATAGATAATAATTGTATTCATTATAATTATTTATTATA
>WBMV01002926.1:3350-18132 GCA_013396655.1 Campylorhamphus procurvoides
AAAACCCCCCCCCCCCCCCCCCCAACAGGAAGCCTTTTTTTTTTTGCAAATGAAAGGTCAGGTGGATACCTGGCTACTTAGCGGACAGCTGACTATTGAAACACCAAAATTAGCATCAGTAGCCAAACAGCAAGTTTAGAAGTATGAAAAAAATCATTAATTTCCCTAATCTCCCTCCTTCCAGAGAAAATACCCTAAGGATATGAATTCATGAAGTATCTTGATCAGCAGAGATGAGATGCTCTTCTTTTCCCATCCCACGGCTCTCCTGCTGCCTATCTTATACCAGCACTAGAGCTTGCTCACTAATCTCCATGATTCAGAAAACATGTAAGAAAACAAATCCAAGCAGGAAAAATTGGACACCTTTCTTACGTTTTAGCAAATTAAACTAGTTTGCAGAAGTGTTCAAAATACACCAAATCTAAGGCAAAAAGGGGAAAGGACATCCACCTGTACTTTTATGGAAGCTTGGAAGAAGAGGAGTCTGGGCAATCCATTAGGCTGCCATCTGCCCAAGACATCACTGCCTAAAGATGGAAAGAGGATGTGACCTTAATGTGACCCTTTCAAATTCTCAACACTTAGCAAGCTTTTGGAGGTGTCACTAATTTCATGTCTGACTAAAATAATATTACAAGAAATAATATGTCTGGAGTCTCGCTAGACAGATACCACCTTTGAAAGATGGCTTCTGCTTATCAGCATTAACGTACAAACAAAAACACATTCAGTAGATATGTTGCCTGTCGGGCAACTGAATTGAGCATGGGAACAAGAAAGAAGAAAAGCAGAAAGCCTGGGAAATGTCTAGATAACCCTGTATTGCTTTATCCAAAGCTTTGATTTACTGACCAATGATGGAGCCAGTTTCTCTCGAGCTGTAGCTTGCTTTGAGAGGGTGTGAAAGGGACAACTTGAAACTCCAAGGCCTGTGTGTGTGTGTCTGTCTGTGTGCGGCTGCCTGTATGTGTGGTGTCTGTGTGACCACAGCTGTAGTTTGCCTTGACTGCTTAGCCCCTCCTAGCTGAAGCTACACTATATAACCCTGGACAATCAGCATTAAAGGGATTTCTGTCAATCACAGCAGGAGTCTGTGCATTCATTCTGCTACAGTTGCCCTTCTCTGGACTCTCTCCAGCACCTCAATGTCTTTCTTGTAGGGAAGGGCCCAAAAGTGAACACAGTACTTGAGGTGCAGCCTCACCAGTGATGAGTACAGGGGGACGATCTCTTATATAGTCCTTCTGGCCACACTCTTTCTGATACAAGCCATTGGCTTGGCCAATATCAGACAGAGAAAGCTCAACTTCAAGAAATATGTTAACTCCTGTGGAAAGCTGCATTGATACTCACTGTGCTGGTTTTAGCAGCCAACAGGGAAGCAAACTCCAAATAAGCCACTCCTTTTCCCCCTGTCCCTTCTGATAATAGAGGGACAATAAGGAGAGATCAAAAGTTAAAATAACATTTTAATAAAATCACAATAACAGCAGTGGTATCAATAGCAAAAAGTACACAAAAAGAAGCTGTTCCCTACTCCCAGCCTGAAAACAGAAAGCAGGGACAAAACAAAACCTGGAAGCTAGTTTGCCCGAATAAAGGCATTGTACAGCCACTGGCTGAGTTCAGTCCTCTGCAGTTGCTGGAACTGCTGCCTCCAACTCTCTGCTGCTCTGTGTGTGGGGGGGAAGAAAAATATCTCTGCCGAAGTTCTGACTCCGCGCTGCCCGCCCCCCCTGCTGACTCAGTCATACTTCAGAGCTGTCTGCTTTCAGTATTGCAACTCCGTACTAGTGCTCTGGAGGAAAAACAGGAGGAGGGGGAAAAAAAGCCGGTGGGCAGCAGAAGGGACCAAGTTCACCACAGTTTAAGAGGACAGTCTACTCCACTCCGGTGACCGAGGCAAGATGGCGAACTTCCAGCTCCTGGCTATTTCTGCCAAAACTGCGCCTCCAGTGATGACGTGGGTGGTGTAGAATACGCAGCTTGGTCACATCCACATAGTGCTAAACTACACCTCCTATCTCTGTAACCAGGCCATTCACTAAAATATATATACAGACCTAATTACCTATATAGGTATATTTGGTGAGTTTAACCACAAAGTTCTACACTTGTGCAAGACTGGGGAATAAGAGGCTGGAAAGCAGTGCCATGGAAAGGGACCTGGGAGTCCTGGTTGATGGCAAGTTGAATATGAGTCAGCGGTGCCCTGGCAGTCAGGAAGGCCAACCGTGTCCTGTGGGGCATCAGGCAAAGCATCATGAGCCAGTTGAGGGAGGTGATTGTCCTGCTCTGCTCTGCACTGGGGCAGCCTCACCTTGAATATTGTGTGCAGTTTGGGGCACCAAAATATAAGAAAGGTATTAAGCCATTAGAGAGCATCCAAAGGACGGCAACGAAGATGGTGAAGGGCCTTGAGGGGAAGCTGTATGAAGAGCGGCTGAGGTCACTTGGTCCGTTCAGCCCGGAAAAAAGGAGACTGGGTGGAGACCTCATTGCAGGCTACAAATTCCTTATGAGGGGAAGAGGGGGGACAGGCACTGATCTCTTCTCTGTGGTGACCAGTGACAGGACCAGATGGAATGGCCTGAAGTTGTGTCAGGGGAGTGAAACAAGGATAAACCCCAGAAGTGGTTAACTGGATTAGTAGAAACTGTTCAACACTTGCCCTACTTGAGTTGATAAGAGAACATGGAGATGTGTTCTGTTCAAATCACTGGACCTGATCTTAGAAAACTCTACACATTCAACCTAGTGTCATTAATCATGACAATGTAGGCATTTGAATAGAGCAAAATTGCCTTAAGCCGATAGTTTTTGTAAGCTTCAGTGACTAGGTCATGAACAAAGAAGACTGAAGAGGTCAAGACGCGGAAGAGGAGTTAAAGATCCCCAGAGTAAGGCCGAAGACCAGAAACGATCACCTAATCCTGATGCCAAAAGAAGATTCTGGAAGGCTCCGCCCAGACTCCGCCTAGTCTCCACCTGGTCATTAATATGCATGAGCAGATGTTGTAATTTTATTACTGTGCAAAGCTGTATGTTGTAATCATGTAGTGAAATTAATAAAATGGCTCATTTTGCAGTGCTGATTCGAAGCTAGCTTTCCAGCGCTGCTCCAAATAAATAACTTTGCTGCTAGAACAAACTCTCTTAGCAGTTCCTTTCATTCCAAGGTTTTTCGGCATCAGGAGGTTTAGGTTGGATATTAGAATAAAGTTCTTCACCCAGAGGGTGGTTGGGCACTGGAACAGGCTCCCCAGGGAAGTGGTCACAGTACCAAGACTGAGTTCAAGAAGCATTTGGACAATACTCAGGCATATGGTGTGACTCTTGGGGATGGTCCTGTTTTGTTTCATGAGCAGCCTGCAAATACATGGCAGTACACGCTCTCACAACTACTGAGCACCGTGTTAAAAACAATGAAAAATACAAGGTGGATTTATACTTCTACTAGTGCAAATCTCACTTCAGTCATTTACATTTAGTAAATGTGCATGCTCATTCTCATCCTTTCCCTCTTTTTATCATGTTAGATCTTTTAATCTTTCTTTTGTGCCACCTGTAATTCATGCGTTTCCAATTCTTTTGTATTGTATATCATTTAAAGATTTCCAGCGAGACGAATCAGCAGTACATCAAGTAGTTTAAGATAAATTTAAAATTCAATAAAATTCATTTAAATCTTATAATGATTTATGCTCAAATCTGGAGAAAAATGACTTAGATATGTATTCTAACAAAATCCCCAGCTCTGTCAAACCCAAATGTTTGGGGGTTTATTATTTGTAATAAGTAGCATTAGCATAATATAGCAGATCTAACCGCTTTTTTTCAGGAAACTTCTGTTAGCCTTTCCTGCATTTGACAATCCTATGTGGATGCTTACCTGTATACACTACTAAGAACTAAACAATAGTCTTTTCGTAATTCACTTTGGTATGTTTATGATTTCAGAGAATTAATAGCATTTACTTTTTGGATTTGATTTCCAAAGTAAAGAAATAGTTTTCTAAGATCACTGCTCAACAAGCACACTGATCCAAACACTATTTTAAATCAAAAAACACTTCTCCCTCTAAAACCAACAACATACTAACATCTGTTAGCATGGAAACATCAGGACCACAAAATAATATTTTCCTCAGTCATTAATTGTGAAAAGTTACTTGTAATTTTGGTAGTCCATGTAATATTTAAACAAAGCTTTTTTTGCCTAAAGTAGAAGCTACAGAAGTTCAGATTCTTAATCTGGTTTAGAAAGCACCTATGAAAAAATTGCATATGCTTATTTTGCAGCCTTTCTCTGGCATATTCTGTCACATCTGAGCTCTGCAACGAAACCAAATTGAGGCTATTGTTCTCAGCCTTACAAAAGCTAAATGCTTTAAAGAGAATGAATAATTTCTGTCCTTATTTGACCTCAACAGAACTATTAACTCATTTGTGAGATGACCTATACCAGTCTCATTATCTTCACATTTTGCATTTACAAGGAAGTGAAGAGGACTGTGTACGTCTAACCATCAGTAGGCTTCTGAAAGCAATGGAGCTGCACACACTTCACATTAATAAAGTGGGAAATCTTTACTACATTCAAAAAGACAGCCTGGCTTTCAGATAGTAGACATCTTGTAGAAAGCTGTGTATATATGGCATTGAAACTACAGATTCATTAAAAAAACAAACAGTGCCAAAGGAAACACCAAACAAGTTTTTCCCAGAAGATATGCAATCTTATAAGATGTGTTCTATAAATTGCCAGAGAAAAAATCTGGCACACCAGCAAAATTTCTGTACATTCTTAAAGCAACAATCTAGCTAATCCTTAGCACTCTAGTTCAATCTTCTTGTTCCATTTCTGTGACCAGCCAGAGCATTACAGTTAAAAAGGGGCTTACTCTCAAAAAAAAGTTTGAGACAGGAAGAGCTTGCTTTATAGGAAACAGTAGTGTACAGGCAGGAACACCACACAAATCAAAGCAAACAACTTTATTAGTAGTCTTGCCTTCCTCAAATCTTGTCTCAAACTATCTTAAAAGAGAGTTTGAGGAAATTTTTGCATGACTGGGATTTTAAATATACTGTTTTTCTTCCTAACCTCATAAGTAAACAGTTCATCAGGAAAAACAGAAATATTTCCTTGAAGTTATACTGATTGGTCTACATAATGTACACCAAATTTAGCTAGTCACTAGGAATTCTAAACTGTTTTTCAGGGGAGGAAACATGTCATGAGCCCTATATTATCAGTCTGGCAAATTGTCAGCTGTTCTTCAAAATGAAATCATGCCATACTGAAATATCTCTGTGCAGATTCTGATCAGTCTCCTCCTTTATTATAAATATGTTTTTATCTTGTTTGGTGAGTTTATGGACTGTTTCTCTTCTCTGTACAAAATGCCACTGAACAGTAGTACTCACACAAAGTTTGTTTTCATATCTTTACAGTATCTCCTTTGAATTCTAGAATATTTTTAAATTGTCAGCTTCCACTTCCATAATGCAACCAGAAACTATTTCATATTCGTGCAAAATGTGGAATATGTAAAATTTTCTTAAGAAAGCATGTTTTTTGATGTTTGATCTTTGTATACTTTCAAGCCTAATCAACAAGGAGGGAAATTTAACCCATGAAACAGATAGCAGCTAACAAGCTCTAAGGGAGGTCCAGATGTTAGACAAGCAAATTACTTGTTGGTAGAATTGCCTTGTTAATGTTTAGGGCTGGACATGCTTCAGTGATCTCAGACCTAGGGGGAGGTTAACAAGGCTTGGGAAGAAGGATGTACCACTGATTGTGGACACAAGGAATGCAGAATTTACAGGCCACAAGGACATTTGGCAGAACTTCCAAGATAAGGAAGAAACTAATAAAGCCAACTCAGCAACTGTGCTGAAATCAGCTCCAACTGGGTAAAAGGTAATTCTGGCAGGGGGAGATCACAACCACTGACTCATGGACCCAAGAAACCCACCGACCCAAAAGAAGAGGAAGATTGAGCATGCCGACTAATTAGCATGGAAAGCGAGAGAATCATTAACAAATAGAAGATAAAATGCTAATTAATAAGAGAACTATGTAACTTGTAGCCAATGAACACTAATTCCTTTGTTTGCTAAAATGTATAAACAGCAAAAAGCTTTGATAGTTGGTGTGCTTAATTTGTGGAATACCACCAAGCATCCAGGCTTGCACAACTTGGAAATAATTAATCAGTGTTTCTCGAGTGTGTAATTATTGGCTTGTTGCACACCGGGTGACAAATCTGATTTTTGTGGACAACAATATGTATAATTTCTATGTATAATTACAATCTACAAATCTTACTATGTAACTATCTAAACTTTGAGTTGACTATTTTTAAATGCATCAAAGATTTCTGAATAAGCTCAAAGGATTAATTTCTTAAGGAATTAATTTACTCAGACCCTTTACAAAGATACCTACTGCACAGTGTAATTTTTAATTAGAATCATTAAACACATGGAAAAGCTTGTCCAGCTCTAAATAGACAGTGATACTGTTTTGGGGATAGTCTAAATGACAGCAACTCACGTGTTCTGATGCTGGACAACGAAAAACTATATTCCTTTCCCTCTAAATAATGAAAATATCATATTTTATGGTTTATTTTTTTTCCATTATTTGATGGACACTGGGGAATAACCTCTCTTGCACTTCTTAGGTGTTTGACTGCTGGAATATATTTGTAGCTTAAAAGACACCATAATTTTGAAAACTAGAATTACCTGGATGGCTATCTGGCCACTTCGCAAATCCACCAACAAGACGATCTTGAGTTGACAGGATGTAATTTCGGTTTCTCTCAAAATTTGTATATTGGAATATGTTCAAGAGCTGAAAAGAAGTTAGAACGTTTCAGCAATATATAAACTTGAATATATTTTTAAATGTTAAAATATGTCTAGTTACACAGATAAGTAGTGCAATATAGCACTAATTTGTTATACCTCCTTATCCTGCATTTTTTAAAGATGAAAAACCTTTATAGTGATCTTTGCACATTCTTGTACTTGCACCAGCTATGCAATTCTTTCAAATAACACAAGATGGTTTAAGAAATAAAAACAGGTCAATAACTATCCTGTAGGTTTTCTGTACACTACCTTCAAAGTTGCTCCCACCCAAAAGGAATAGCAGGTGTCTACAGGTTTGTTGGGTCGTCCATGGTAGCCATTTTGCTGTCTCATTATACACCACCTTCTTATCCTGTTCAGTTCTTTTTCTGAAAAAACTTCCTCGAGTTTACCCATCAAACACAGTGATGCAATGCCACAAAATGTAGAGCCACCTATGAGGAAATAGTTGTTTATGCAATGTTTTAAGATACCTAGATTTTCACTGAAGCCTGCATGATCTCGATCAAAATTTTAACTAGGGTAATATCAACAAAACCAATTAATTGCTAAAGATTATACAACAAGAATGAGTAAATGGTAATGCAACAGAAGACATTTCTTGATACATTGCTTGCACAAGAAAGCTAATGGGAAACCAGCAATCGGACTATCAGACTGAAGCAGAGATGTCAAAGGCAGTCAGAGACACAACTCCCCAGAGAAGAAAAATAAACTGAAGCGTAAATGTCAGACAAGCAGAAAGCAAAAAACAAACAAATCCTGCAAAACCCAAAAGACATGGAAGTAAGCTGTTGATACAAGACATGGGGACCAAGAGCCATTATTACACTATTATGGCACTAGAAAACCCCATGAAATCTAGGATTATATTTCATTCTGAAGTTGAAATGCAGGAAGGATGTTTGTTATTGGTAGCATTCTACAGCAACTTATTTAACTACATTTAAAAATATGTAGGGGTATAATTTCAGTTTTTCAAATTTGCCAGGGGTCTAGGGACCAGCGGCTGGATGGACTGATTATCTTGATTGGATGGAAATGAGGAACAGCATCAGGCTGCCTGTGCTGTTCATATCCACGTGAGTGCCAGTATTGTAACGGTATGTGGAAGGAAAGAATCTGTTCCTTTAAGGGTATCTTGTCAGGAGCCTTTTCAATGCAAAAGGAGAAACTAAGAAAAAGGAAGACGCCATAAACAAGAAAATACACAGAGACAGAAACCTGACCAACAAACAATAAGGGAGGCAGTGACAAGAACCAAACCAGGTCAGTCCCTAATTCCTAAGGATATACAGAGCACGGGAATACTTATTCCATTAAGTTGATCTGATCAAGGACCTTGTCAAATGATGAAAGGGGGGAATCCGTAAATAAAACAGACACAAACCTGACAGACAAACATAATGGAAACAAAGCTGGTCAGTCACACTAATTGATGGGCTATCAAGGAACCATAGGCAAACTGGGACTTTGCAACTGATAAGGATGCAATCCTGAGGGTCCAGGATGTGGAAGGGAAGGTCAGTGGAACTGGGCAAACAGATGAGGGAATGTGCAGGGGAAGGGAGAGCGGGAAAGAACAAAATGGGAGTAGACAGAAAAGGGTATAAAAAGGACTAGTCATAAAATCATAGAACCATAGAATCATAGAATGGTTTGGATTGGAATGTACCTTAAAGATCATCTAGTTCCAACTCCCTGCCATGAGCAGGGACACCTTCCACTAGACAAGGTTGCTCAAAGCCCCATCCAACCTGGCCTCAAACGTTTCCAGGAATGGGGCATCCACAACCTCTCTGGGTAACCTGTTCCAGTGCCTCACCATTCTCACAATAAAGAATTTCTTCCTAATATCTAATCTAAACCTGCTCTCCTTCAGTTTGAAACCATTCCCCCTTGTCCTGTCACTCCATGCCCTTTTAAAAAGTCCCTCTCCAGCCTTCTTGTAGGCCCCCTTCAGCTACTGGAAGGTGCTATAAAGTCCCCTCGGAGCCTTCCCTTCTCCAGGCTGAACAGCCACAAGTCTCTCAGCCCGTCTTTACAAGCAGAGGTGTTCCAGCCTTGAGATCATCTTGGTGGCTCTTCTCTGGACTTGTTCCAACAGTCCAACGTCTTTCTTGTGTTGGAGGCCCTAGAACTGGATGCAGCACTCCAGGTGGGGTCTTACAAGAGCACAGTAGGGGGGCAGAATCCTGTCCCTCGACCTGCTGGCTGTGCTGCTTTTGATGCAGCTCAGGATACAGTTGGCTTTCTGGGCCGCAAGTGTGTATTGCCGAGACATTTTGAGCTTCTTATCCATCAGCACCCCCAAGTCATTCTCCCCAGGACTCCTCTCAATCCATACTCCACCCAGCCTGTACTTGTGTTTGGGATTGCCCTGACCCAGGTGCAGGACTTTGCACTTGGCCTTGTTGAACTTCATGAGGTTTGCACAGGTCCACCTCTCCAGTCTGTCCAGGTCCCTCTGGATGGTCCTACCCTCCAGACAGCACCACACAGCTTGGTGCCAACGGCAAGCTTGCTGAGGGTGCACTCGATCTCACTGTCCATGTCACCAACAAAGGTGTTAAAAAGTACTGGTCCCAATACTGACCCCNATGCAGCTCAGGATACAGTTGGCTTTCTGGGCCGCAAGTGTGTATTGCCGAGACATTTTGAGCTTCTTATCCATCAGCACCCCCAAGTCATTCTCCCCAGGACTCCTCTCAATCCATACTCCACCCAGCCTGTACTTGTGTTTGGGATTGCCCTGACCCAGGTGCAGGACTTTGCACTTGGCCTTGTTGAACTTCATGAGGTTTGCACAGGTCCACCTCTCCAGTCTGTCCAGGTCCCTCTGGATGGTCCTACCCTCCAGACAGCACCACACAGCTTGGTGCCAACGGCAAGCTTGCTGAGGGTGCACTCGATCTCACTGTCCATGTCACCAACAAAGGTGTTAAAAAGTACTGGTCCCAATACTGACCCCTGAGGAACACCACTCATCACTGGTCTCCACTGGGACACTGAGCTATTGACCACAACTCTCTGTGTGCGACCATCCAGCCAATTCCTTATCCACCAAGTGGTCTATCTGTCAAATCCACGTCTCTCCAGTTTAGAGACAAGGATGTCACGTGGGACAGTGTCAAATGCTTTGCACAAGCCCAGGTAGATGACGTCAGTTGCTATTCTGTCAGGAAGTCACATCTAAAATGGCACTGGTCAATACACTTGTCTGACTGAGTTCTGTGCCTGTGAGGATTGATATACACGCAGGTACTCCAGAGAACCAGACCACAGCTAATTGTATTAAGGGAAAAGTTTATACTGAAGTTGAAAACCCTAGAATGCCCTACAAAAATCACAGCAGGCAAAAAAGCACTAACAGAAAAAAAAATGTTCTGGTGCTTTTATATCAACATTTTTCACATGTGCATAGCTTCAAGGCTGTATTCTCCCCTGTGCTTTAATGGTCTTGTGGCAGTTTAGTTTTCTTGGTTTTGATCTGGGCCTTCCTTGGTAGCAAGGTTGTAACGAAGGAAGTATTCCACACCGTTCCTTCACGTAATCAGGTGTATATAAAGACAGGAGGAAGGTTTCCTCCCTCCTTTTGTTCTTTTGCCTTTTGCTCTCTTCTCTCTCCCGTTCATGTGCTGGGAGGACATCAGCTCTCTGTGCCGGCCTAGCTCTTATCTCTGTGAGCTGAGGCCTATCGGAGCAGCTGGTGTCCCAGCCGTACGGAGGGGAAGGACCTGCTTTCTCTTAAGGGGAGTTTGGTGAGAATTGATTGTATTAGTTACTTATTGAGCTTTTCCCTGAGTTTACAAGTGTGTGTATTTGTTTTGTTTGGTTTTACCCATTTTTGTCCCATTCCCTTTTCCCTTTCCCCCTTTTCCCTTTTGGGGTTGTTGTGGGATTTGTTCTGTAGATTCATAGTGTTTGATTGTATATAATTGCAATATATGTGACTATATATATATATACTTTTACTAAAATTGTCTTTTTGGGTACTTTTTTTTTCCTTTCTCTCTTGGGAGGGGGGAATCTGTGTGGCCAGCATTTGGGCTTGGCAAGGAGCCAACCCAAACCTCCACAGGTCTGCCTGTCTCCCAGTAGGGCTTTAGGCATGTCAGTGAGAGCCTTATCTCTTCTTGCAACAGGGGAATACTTCTCTGAGAGTAAGGTGGAGAAAACATACACAGAGCTATTCATGGGAAAGGACTCTCTCCCACTCTAGATTTTTCCCAACCACAGAAACTTCCTTGAGTGAAAACTCCTCTTTTCCTCCTAGCCAAAATCTTCTGTTTTCTTCTCCTACAGTGCCTGATCACTGCAGTCCGCCCTATCTTCTTTTTAAATAATTTCTTAACTATGTGTCTGCATAAACTCTCTCTGTATTCCATGTGCGTGCATGCATGCTGCAAGGGCTAGGTGTCAGCTACTGGGGAGACCTGCGTAAGTGGATTTGGTGCCAGCTACTGGAGGAGTCAAACCAGGACTGTAGGTGCCCCTGGGCTATGGTGTCAATTACAGGAGCAGGTGAGGGTCTTGGCCACCAGCCACTGAGGCAGGAATGAAGTGCATCCTCAAAACGCAGCTACTGGGAGGGACCAGACATAGTGAGAAAAGTGAGGGGCTCAGCACCAATGGCTGGAGCAGGCCTGCAGGTCACAGTCCATGTGTTTGGTGCTGGCTACTGGGGGTGGGGGGAAGCTGAGTGTCTGTATTTCCCCAAAAGCTCTAAATATAACTACAACCCTGTGACCAATTCTCATTCTACCAAGGATCTTTAAAAGAACCTGCCTATCCCAGTAGTGTTGAATAACACATATGGACAGAGGGGCCATGCAGGTGCTTGGGGAATTTGCAAATGTGCATGTGCTTGTGGATTTAATGAATGTCATGCCTGTGCCTTCACTAGTGAACTATCTCTAAAAGGTATATTGGTTGTACTGATGCCTTAAGATTTTTATATATTTGTAGATTTTAATATAGCTGTATAGTTTCTCACACTTAAGGTAGCAGCTGGCAGTTTCTAAACCTCTTTCTCACGGTTTGTGCCACGTTCTTGAAATTCTGTTTAATGCTCTTTTCAAGGAAAAAGACTGCAGCAAGGACATCTTTTTTGGGACATATGCACCTGGAAGATATGATTGTAGTCAAAGCAAGATAGAAGGCTGAAAACCCTTGGAGAAGCTCCAAAGGGGCAGACCCAAGGATGGTTCCAGGGGTGGACAATTTTCAGGTTGGATATATCCATTAGATATGATAATTAAGTAGTGTTATAAATTTGTAAAAACCTCATACTGCATTGTGCACCCATGTATTTTGCTGCACTTGAAAGTGCTTTCATTAAAGGACCAGCTCTATTTTATCTATACTAATATTATCTGGAAAGTTCTTTCTTCCATTTTAGGCAACAGTATGTGGCAAGGTCTTGGTAGCAGGGGGTCTAGAGGGGTGGGCTCTATAAGAGACATGGGGCTGCCCATGTGCTGGACAGAATCAGTTCCAGCCAGCTCTGAAATGGACCCATCCCTGGCCAAAGTTGAGACAATCTGAGACAAGCTGGTGGCACCATCATGAAAGGAGGGGGTCAGCAGAACTCTTACCTTGGATTTACAGAGAGCAGACTTTGGCCTGTTTAGGAGCCTGATTGACAGAGTCCCTTGGGAGGGAGTTCTGAAGGGCAAAGGAGTCCAGGAAGACTGGACATTCTTCAAGAAGGAAATCTTAAACGTACAGGAGCAGGCTGCCTCCATGTACTGAAAGATGAATTGTCGAGGAAGAAGAGCAGCCTGACTTAACAGAGAGCTTTGGCTGGAACCCGGGGAAAAAAGAGTTTATGACCTCTGGAAGGGGCAGGGCACTTGGGAGGACTACAAGGATGTCCTGAGGTTATGCGGGAAGAAAGTTAGAAGGGCCAAAGCCCAACTAGAACTTATCTGGCTACTGCCATAAAAGACAATAAAAAATATTTCTATAAGTACAGCAGCTACAGAAGGAGGGACAAGGGGAATCTCTATCCTGTGTTGGATGTGGGGGGAAACACACTGACAAAGACTGAGGTACTTATTACCTTCTTTGCCTCAGTCTTTTATAATAAGACCAGTTGCTCTCCAGGTAGCCAACTCCCTGAGCTGGAAGACGGACATGAGGAGCAAAATGAAATCCCCGTAATCCAAGGGGAAATGGTCAGTGACCTGCTACACCACTTAAACACACACAAGTCTATGGGGCTGGATGAGATCCACCAGAGGGTACCAAGGGAGCTGGTGGAAGAGCTCGCAAAGCCACTCTCCATCATTTACCAGCAGTCCTGGACAACTAGGGACATTCCAGTTGACTGGAAGTTAGCAAATGGGATGCCCATCTACAAGAAGGGCCAGAAGGAGGCTCTGGGGAACTACAGGCCTGTCAGCCTGACCTCGGTGCCATGAAAGGTTATCGAGCACTTCTCAGTCACCGAGGCTCAAGCAGCCATGAGTGAAGGGAAGCCCAGTGGGTGAGATCCAGCTGTACAGGGAGGTTCCTGAGTTCAGGAACTCGTGCAGCAGCCTCACGACCCGGAAGCCCTTGGCAGCCAACCAGGCAAGGAGGGAGTGGTGCCAGGAGCAACAAAGGGACATTTAAATGGCTCCAGGGCACATGAGCAACCTGGAGAGCTGTGAACTGGACCAGGCAAACAGGTGCGTGGCATGTCAGTGAGGGTGTGGCATGCAGTGCGTGCAGGCAGGGTGAGCAGGAAGGGCTCCTCTTTGATCATCCAGGAGCAGCCAATAGAGGCAACAAACAGACTCAGTAGCTGGCAAGGACGAGCAAAGAGATCCTTTCAGCCCCAGCCTTATTAGCGTACTAGTTTAAGCTTCCTCAGTTATGGTGTTGATTCACCGTAAAGCTCAATCCCTTAGAGCTGTGTAAGTCACTGTACCAGCCATGCCAAGAGGCCTCCAGCCAGACAGACCTGCTCTGCTGATGGTGGACTCAAGTCTCCAGGTCACAGGTTGCCAGGAGTGCCTGATGCCTCTTCACAAGGCTGGGGCAGAGAAGCAGTTATTTTGCAGAAGGTGTGCCATGGATGAAGAGCTGTGTCACCAGGTGAAGGAGCTACAGGAAGAAGTGAACAGGCTGTGCAGTATTCAAGCGAACGAGCAAGAGACAGACATTAAGTGATTAGAGTGTCCAAAGGAGGGCAACGAAGATGGTGGAGGGTCTTGAGGGAAAGCCTTATGAGGAGCGGCTGAGGTCACTTGGTCTGTTCAGCCTAGAGAAGAGGAGACTGAGGGGACACCTCACCACAGTCTACAACTTCCTCACGAGGGGAAGAGGAGGGGCAGGCACTGATCTCTTCTCTGTGGTGACCAGTGACAGGACCTGAGGGAATGGCCTGAAATTGTGTCAGGAGAGGTTTAGGTCGGATATTAGAAAAAAGTTCTTCACCCAGAGGGTGGTTGGGTGTTAATGCATGTACACTTAGAGAATACTATAATTGTAGAAACTCCATTAATAAAGTGAGCTTTGTAGTTAATCCATATTGGATCGTCTGCATGCTCGATAAGCCCTCCTCCATTAAATGGTGACCCACGACGTATGCACAATGCAAGGGTGACCTCTAACCCGGCACCGACTTTATGAGTCGACAGAGACGTGGAGGGAAGGCCGTCCAGCGCTAAAGAGGTAATGAAAAAGGGAGTCGAGACCCTCTGAGCGCTTTAAAGCCCGTATTTCCCATGAATCGGGGGGGGAAGTCGGCGGTTTCACTGCTCCGTGGTATTCTTGCTATGCGAGAAAAAGCAGTGTCTCCTAAAAAGTTATTTCACCTATATTAGTGGACTAAGGAAAAAGGACATTCAGCAGATCTCACACTCAAAGCGGGAAGCTCGGTGGGATGAAAGGCTGGATAGCAATA
>WBMV01002942.1:0-13389 GCA_013396655.1 Campylorhamphus procurvoides
CTCTGTGTT
The DNA here is from genome assembly GCA_013396655.1 of Campylorhamphus procurvoides. Taxonomy (NCBI): domain Eukaryota; kingdom Metazoa; phylum Chordata; class Aves; order Passeriformes; family Dendrocolaptidae; genus Campylorhamphus; species Campylorhamphus procurvoides. The sequence goes on from WBMV01002942.1 coordinate 10, forward strand.
TCGGGCAACAGTAGGATTTAAAAACTATGCAACCTGAGGGAAACAAATTTTATAAATGGTTTAACATGGGGTGGAATCAAAACTACTGACAATATTTTTGAAATATTTGCAGCACTTTTAATGTTTTATGTATTTCCTAGTACACAACTAGGATTCTAATTTTTAAAGCCTTCACTGCACATAATTTAAGAAAGAGGACAAACTGGCACAGGAACATAGTGACAGAACAGAACACTACACATGATGAAATTAATCCATCAGAAATTTTAGAACAATAGTAGAGGTAATATTGTGTATCAGCATGACATTTAAGAATCAAATATTTACATTGAGACCATGTTTTCCATTCTAGGTCATCCAAAATCTTTTGGTCTCCTTGCTTACTAATGCTCCTACTTTTTTTTTTTTTTAAACAAAGGCTGTAATAACTTTTCGCAGTCCTGCATAAGCACATACACTGATAATTGCTCATTTCAATAAGAGAAAAGGTTTTTTCAGAATTTAAACTTCACAGTATAAACTGTGCAAACATGAAAACATACAGTGTGTAAATTATTTCCTTGAAAATAAATGCATAAAGCAGAACATTTTTCTGTGAAAACACTAAAGCTGTGCATTTTTTTCTTAAATAAGTTAAATTTGCCTTTCTTTTTCCCCAAATTGCATAATCTCAGATAAATGCAGTGTTTTCTACACAACAACAAAAAATTAGTACATCATGATAAGCCCTATTCCTAGTACTCCACATTTAGCACAAAGATCTAATTTTTTTTGTGAAATATTCCCAGTGTGTTATATTGTTCCTGACGTCTAATTTTCCTGTATTTTGTCAGTAGATCACTATCTAACGAAGGGCAAAGTGCTCTGTAGTGTAATGTTACATTTAACACTTTTTACCCCTGGAGGTATTCACACCTTTTGCTTACCATTGTACTATGAAAATTCTTTCTATTGTGGCTGTTTGAAGAAATACAACATATTACATCAACAACAGATTTCCTTCACTGCTCTGAGAAATCTAATGTTGTACCTCTTGGGCATTTGACTCATTAAGGGAATTTTCATGTTCAGTACCCTGCAACAGATTCAGTCTTGCATAATTCAAAACAACTTCACACCACTTATGGTAAATGGTCCGTGCAGGAATGTTTGCTTTTCTTATTTGTTCTTTCCGCTTCCTCACAGAAGATTTTTTTCTAATCTTTTTTTTTTTTTTTAACTCTCTTTCCTCAATTAATGGCAGGGGGTAAAATGACATTAACTGATTATCAAAAAACAATGGCAGGTTGTTAAAAACTAGTAAGTACTGAAGATTAAATTTATCTACCAGTTTTCTGCAACTAACTATTTTCATACTAAGACCGTCGTTCTCCACAAACATTCAAGTGGGAAAACCTCTGCACCAAATGAAGTCCCATCACAGTTTGGCAGGCCTGGAGCTTAGGGTGTAGATATGGTCCTTGTTTATATAAAGTGAAAAAAATTGTGAGTAACTTCTTATTAGAATTTACTAGAAGAATTGAAATAAAAACTTGAGTCTGAGCAGTAAAACTATTCTTAAAAGGGCTTCCAAAAGGGAAGATGGATATCTTGAAGTCTGGTCAAAGCAAGAAATGAAATTACAGTCACAAAAGATACAAAATGAAGCATAGGTTAGCTGAACTATGCACAGCCTTCCAAGAAAAAAAAAAACAACAAGAAAAATGTGTCAATAATACATCAGGGATTGTTAGGAATTAAACTTCTTTTTAAAAAGCCATGACACCTGTTACTGCTCAGTGATGATATTCCTTATAGTAACACAGGGACTACTCTTGCACTGAATGATGCTGAATAGTGTCATTCCGCAGGTCTTTTTCATATCTAACTATATGTGGCTCTAAAATTTAGAAGTAAATCCAGACCTGCTGTAAGGTATACTTTTCTTTTGTCCACTTATTTAAATTTTACTTTGAAATAGATCTAATGTAAATAAAAGAAAATGTTCACTGAGTGCAGATATTAATTGATTAATATAATCAACCAAGTCCACTTTCCATTTTCACATTTTCATTTAGAGCTCTAACTACTTACCTTTTTAGATATAAATTTATTACACAATCCTTAAACACAAAGGATTGAATCAGAAAACATGTTAGAAAGTGTTAAAGAGTTGCTGTAACTATAGATAAATATGCAGAAACTGCCTGCAAAATCTCCTCTAAATTACAGACTGAATAAAGCAAACAAAATATCTTATTAAATATTTCTTATTTTGTCTCTGAATTTTGTTCTATCTCAGGTTTCTACACCTGAATTCCAACCTTACTTTTAGCATAAACATCTGAAAAGAAAAAGATTTTCTAGAACAGAACTATTATTAAAAGGGGAAAAAAAAAAGAAAGTAAGGTGAAAATCAAGAAACTCCAGATCAATCAGTGAACCACTAGCTGTAAGGAGGTATACTTGCAAATATTCTAAATGGCTTGGAGAAACACCTGGATAAACACAGTTTGATTTAGGATCACTACACAGGCAGGAGAGTTCATGCTTAATTACACATCATGCTTTGAAAATATTTCTGGTGTGATAGATAAGAGAAATCCTCAAGATTCTGTAAAATTACTCTTTTAAAATGCATCTGAAAAAGTTACTGGTTTTCTATATTTTTGTAGGATCCAGCAGAGAGGCACTTTATTTCTCAAGTACAGATGTCAATTGTTTAAGACAGAGAAAATCTGAAAAGAGATACCTTTTCATTTCTCTTTAGATCTGTATATCTCTCCTTTTTACTTTTAAAGATCTTCACCTTGTCCCTTGTGAAGGTAAAAATTTTAATATTTTAACATGACTTTAAGTTCTTTTGGGTGAGGTGAGTATTAGTATAACCCTCTAAAATTCAGGAAAGCCGCGATGCATTGTTCTGCTAGTGTAGTCAGAACTACAATCCTTCTTCATAGAAGTTGAATAAAAATTTAAAAGGAAAACCAAAACATTTCTTGAGAGGCAAAAAATACCTTCAAGTTAATAAGGCACTAATTTTTTAAATAAAATCAGTTCCTACTTGTAAGTCCATAGCATAGTTTTTGTTTTTCAGTTCAAACTTTTTCCCTCATTCCCCTCATCACTCTCAAAACACAACTCCCTGAGTGAAAAGCTTTTCTGGAGGGCTCTTTACTTTCAGACAAATTAACTCCAGCTGTAGTGCACTGATTATTAATCCATAGGGACCTCAAACTGTTTATTTTTTGTCTTGGAACTGTACCAGAGAGTTTCTTTAATCAGCAATGCTTATAATCAATGAAAACAGTGTTCTTGTGCCCCTAAAGAAGAAGCAGTTTGAAGCTGGACTAACACAGAGGAATCCACAAGGCACAGTGTCATAGTGGGTGGCTGGGTGAGGAGGATTTAACTAGAAACTTTAGTAGTGCAGAAATTTTTGGACCTGAACTGCAGCCCTGTGGCTCAGCAGAAAACAAAAGCCTTGCTGAAAGGACAGGTGTTTTGTTGTTGTGGTGTTTTTTCTTTTTTTGTTGTTGTTGTTGTTGCTGTTTTTGTTGTTGTTTTTTTTGGTGGTTTTTTTTGGTTTTTTTTTGTCAAACACACAAAAAGGTGGACACTTCCATTCAGCTGTCAGAGGGGCTGAGTTCTGAGGAGATTCTTATCTGCCACAGGAAAACAAAGGTGGAACTCTGCTGACTCGTTTTCATTTAGTCCCCAAGAGAGGATGGAAAGAAGATCCTTGTAAACCTTTCAGAAACTAAGGGAGAAAAAGTGCTTATCAGGTCAAAAATAAACAACTCATCCTCCTGATTCCCAAACACTAGGTATCTTCTGGCAGCCTAAGGTCTAGTATTGACATTTTAAAGACTTTTTTTCAATTTTCATTTTCAGAGCACTTCTTTTTAGGTATATGATTGAATGAAACGTGTTCTCTAAATACAAAGAGCATCAAAAGGGAGTTTATAGGCAGCCATCTAGAGACCCTCTTTCTGAATGCTATTTTGATTTAGTTCCTAAATTTCCTGTGGTTTTCCAGAATCAAGAATCTACAAAGCAGGAATCTGTATTTGTTGCCTACTTATGGATTATCAAAAATACACAAAATCAGTTCAGTATCTTTTCTTCAGACCTTAATTTTCATTTTCAGAATGGAATTCTTGATTTTCCTTGATAAGATTAAGTCCTGCTAAGCACAATATTTTTGCTATTTGTAATACAGTATCAGCTCTGTGCGACTAGAAATTGAAAAACAGAAGTACTGCAAAATACCTGCCTTTGTTTTATTCAGGAAAAAAAAAAAGAAAAAAAAAAAAGAAAGGGAAAGAACATGGCACAAGTCAGGCTTTTTAGTTCTTTGAGTGCTTCAAACTACATTTATACCTTTTGCATCCTTTTTCCCCCCATTTTAAAAATTAGAGTACTCTTTAGCTTTACTGGTATTTATCTCCCATAAGTAAATTCAAAGTGGATATTATAATGACACAAATAAAAAAAGGTTTTAATTTCCAAAACCTATTTAAAATCTGTCTCTAGGGAAAAAAAAAAGGCATTTGAAGTTCAAATGAAAGACAATATCTGAATAAAACTAATCCCCACGAGAATGCATGGCACCTGCCAGACACTGTAAAGGTTTTATAAATGTTGTCTTCTGCAAAGTCGACTGTAAACATCATAAGGCCTTTGGTAAATATGTATACCAGCCTTTTTGTTTGAGCAGAAATATTGAGCTTCCCAGCATTATGATTATAAAATAGACAACATTATTTCAGACTATTTTAAAATATTTGACTAGTGGTCTCTCTTTTTTTCCTTGGGATCAAGTTTCAAATCACACCTAGAGTTAAGTGTTTGAAAACAGTCTTTCTTAATAATACAAGACTGGCACAGCAGTCCATTTAGAAGTCATTTATGAGTAAACATGTAGAAACAGTGTTGCTGGAAAGTAAAAAAAAAAGATTTTGCTGTCTGATCCACAACAACAGAATGAGAAGACAAAATTCTGCACTGCACAGGAAAATAATATTGTTTATATTGAATAATGCAAAATGTTTATTTCTTTGCAGAGGCAAATTACCACATTTTGTGTGTCTACAATTATCTTCTGGTAACAGTATCAAATTTTTGATCTGTTGATGTTTTCAAGTTTTGTGCTCCTAGTACATTTTTTTGTTGTTGTTTGTTTGGTTTTTTTTTTAAGAACACAATAAAAAAGAAAACAAATCAAAACAAAACAACCTTAATAAAAATCTGTAAAACATCAAGACCTTAAAATAAGCATAGCTAGCTTCTTTGAGATCTATTAAAATATATCATATGGTGCTTTCATGCACCAATGCAAAAATTCTGCGCTCACATTATTTATTCTACTTGCTGCTGTTACCAAAATATAATGAGAAAAGGGAACCAAAGCATGGATATTTGGACACAAACTACACTGTCTTACTTTTCTTTGTAATACATTACGACTTATTTCCCCTTTATTTTGGTTTAAACATGGAAAATCACCAAGTGCAGACCTTCAATTACCTCAGGGAAAAATTTTAGTCCAGATAAAACCATTTCAATTCTTTATCTGACCTCATATCTAAACTTTGGAGATTTCCATCATTATCAAATTTACAGATTTGGATTTTTGGCCCTACCTAACATTAGGACTGTCAGAAAGCATCTGAGTTAAAACATTCTGAATATTATAAAAATAAAGTGGTGGGGGCAGAACCTCTGCTGTAGACAAGACTTGTGCTTGACTGCTGGCCTTGAGAGCCAGACTAGACTGCAACATCCCTCTCCCAGGCATGACATAGTAGTTATCAGCTCTTTCAGCTCTCATTTATTGACTTCAGACATGAACCCCATGCACAAGAAGAAAAAATATTCTGTCACTGTTCATTTGTAGCTTTGTCTTCATACGGAAAAAATTAAAATGATATTTACCTTAAACAGCAATAGTTTTTATTTGTTAATTCCGAAATACCTTCAGTACCAATCTTGATCTGCACAGAATTATGTACTACTACTATCACGCTTTCAAATTTCTGCAATGTGTTAAATAATCAATCAACAGAAATTCTGTCAAGCTATCGTAATTATAAATCCTGAGACCAGTATTGTACACAAGTTTATAAACCCTTAAACACCAACCAGAAAAAGCTCAAACCCAAATGTACCACTTTTTTATTATTTTTACAAAGCGAATGTGTCATACAGACTGCAAAATGAAAACAGCTTCTTGAGAAAGAACTATAAGACTTTTACTTAAGATGTCTTTCTATACAGCTGAAACATACTGATGTATATAACAAATTCAGTAGCACTTGACATGTGAGTTTTATTAGATATTCTTGAGCTAGTTTCACTTCTACCTTTCATAGAGATCTTTCCTGATGACATTAAGAAATTGGTGAATCGATCATTTAGAAGGTCAGTTGACTGGGATTTTTGTGTGGAGATCAGCAGATCTTCCTTGTGAAAGGAAGCTATGCAGGAGATACGTAGTTCACGTTGTAGTTATTAAATCTCATATTCTAGGGTAATGGTAACTGTCTATAGGCCTCTAAACATGTGGGCTTCACAAAAGTACCAGAATGAAAAATCCTTGTGCTAAGTTGCCTGACATACACTACAAAGTATTTAGGTATTTGTCCCAGTTAGATAATACGTAGAAGAATTTCTCTTTGTGCTTTTCAGAAAGGTATGAAGTTCTCATCCTGTAGGTGAAAATATTACTTATTCCCGCTCTAGGTACCTGGGTTGTTTGTATCTGTTGGATCTGTCCTTTGGGAGGTTTGCTTCTTCTTTTAAGAAAATGTAAGTGGCCTGATTACTTTATATTTTTAGTTGTTTTCTGCTATTTGATGCAAAAAACCCAGGATGTTATCTGATGACATCCCATGGGTATCTCACATATGTAATTTGTATTTGAAAGATTAACAAACCTTACTTTTTGTATAACCAAGACATAAATTATTTTTTGTAGTAAACAGACATTGAAGTAAGTAAAAGGAAAACCTTGATAATTTTTCAGGACTTTCCCAGACACATTAGAAATAAAGGGTTAATATTTTGTGATTCTTAGTCACTTTTAAATACTCTAGAGGAAAAATCAGTGATTCACAGGCAAAACCATAGAAGTAGGCTGGGGTGGGTTTTTTTTTGTTTGTTTTGTTTTGTTTGGGGGTTTTTGTGGGTTTTTTTATTTTTTTTTTTTGGGGGGGGGGGTGTTTACCACTCTAATTTAAGCCATATACTGCATAGTCATTTTACAAGATTGTAAAATGTCCCTAGTTTTTATCCACACTATTTTTGTTCCTGCAATATTTAGGTGGGATATAGGTGTATTTTACTCAGTTGTTAGCACATTTCAGGTTGAACTGCTCTCTTATATCTTTAGTTTTCACTCAGAAGTATCACTAACATCTTTCTACTGTCTTGACTAAAATAAATAGAGAGGATTAGAAATATTAACAAATTCTGTTTAATTAAGGAACATATCATATATTAAATAATGAAAGAATCCAGACTCTTACTAACAGAATACTAGAAAACCTGATGTATGCAGAGTCAGAACTGAAAAGTATTTACTTCTATAGTCTCAAAGATATGTGAAATTTGCTCCATTCATTGCTTTGAAGTACAAGCACTGAATCTCATATCAAAGCAGATCAGTTGAAATAGAGGACTAGAAGAATTTTTCTGGTAATCATATGAACATCATGGTCTCACTTCATAATGACAATGAAACATTCATGTATATGTATGTTAGTCACTTCAAAACTTAAGAAATGAAATTTTTAGCTAGCTAAGATACAGATTCTCAAGCATGATGACATAACTACTGATGTCATATAATTTAGTAGCAATTGCAATGAAATTTGATCAGCTTTTTTGATGAGAAATGCAGATTTGGTTACAAGGGTTCATTTTGAAAAATCATCTCTTCATATGTTTGTGTCAAAATTCAGAATACTCTAGCACTTTATTTGTTTTTCAAATTAACCATTTATTTATTTATTTAGTGTAAATATATTTATTTGCTTATTTTTTCTCTAATTCTTATCCTTCAAATTTCTTTTAACATACAAGACTTTTCAAAGATATAAATCTGAAAATCATCTATATAATTATAAGAAACAGTTATGTTTCTTTGGAACAGGCAGTGTGCCATAAAAATATAAATAAAAACAACCATCATGAAATTACTACTTATAAGATGTTATCATACATATTTGTTTAAATTTATTCTTCTTAACTACATTATTCCATGTTAATGCTTGCAATAACAACTTCAACCTTTACTTGCAAATAAAGAATATAATTATTCTCCCTTGGAGCCAAACACTACTACTGGCAATTCACAAGAAAAGAAATCAATGAAGATGCTTGCTGATCTGATGATTTTAATGGACATTAGACAACACTTTGATTATATAAAAAAAATGATAAAATTCAAAGGGAGAATTCTCTATGTATTTGCACATATTACATTTCTAGGAATCTTTTACTCCTAATATTTTTATAGATCTATATTGATCTTTTCTAAGAAAGAATATATTTTATCATTCTAATAAGGGATAAGCTTTTGAACATACCAACAATTAGAAATGTTAAGTGTCTACAAATTTTGAAACCTGGAGTCCTTTAAAACAATAAATCAAATTAATTTTAAAATTGATCATGTACCTGCTTCCAGACACTATAACTTAGACATTTTTCAAAAACATACATTATCTGTTATTCAAATTTTAATTTTATTCTGACTGGTTAAGAGATGCCAAGCATTTTCATTTGACAAGACAGAACAGAATAAGTTGAAAAATAAATTTCAGTTGTCGTATTTTTATTTTCCTAGAAAAAGATATGATTTGTACTTTGAAAAGAAGTTCAGCATCCCATTCTCTGATATTCTAAATCTGTCTTTTTTTAATCATCCTTGCTAAGTTTAAAGACTTTATACAGACTGAATTAAAATCCATTGTTTATTTGGTAAGGTGCACTGATTTAACTGTAGTCCAGGATTAATCTGATGAACTGCAATTGTGAAAAAATTATCACGTGACTTCTATTGACATGTTACTTTAATTCTGTAAACTCAATTTTGTGTGAAAACGTATTTTTTCTAATGACACTGCTGCTGGTGTGAAATAGTAATCTGCAAATTAGTGAACCTATTTTCAACAACTATTATGAGTAAACAAGATGCTTAGGGATGTGGCTTAGTAATGGTCTTGGCAGTGTGAGGTTAATGGGGTTTTTCCATCCTAAATGATTCTGTGGTTCTAGGATTCTATGAATACAACTGCAGTATGTATCCAGAATGGGTAAAATATAGTAAAGCTTAAGATACTTTACTGTCTTTTGAGTAAAAATGTTAGTTTTAGGACATAACACTCTTATTTTCCTGTTCAATATCCCTTTTTCCTCCTAGCTTCCTAGAAGTGTCTTGCTACTGTTGCTTGCACTTCTATGAAGTAAAGTGCGTCCAGACAGCCTTCCGTCTGAAAATACCTTAATTTAGGAAAATATTAGTTTTCATTTTGACATCTAAGTGTGTTTTCCAGACTTTGCTTATGATCTCATGTTTACAACATAAAAACTTTAAGGTAAGAAAACACAATTTTCCCTGCTTGACTTGCTTCGTCCCATTAAAACTTTATCTCTGACCAATCAATGATCTTGATGGATTATCAGGACAAAACACTGCCTAATAAAGAACAGTTCCTGAACAAAAAGGTATTCACTAACTGAGCACAATATTGATTTCTCATTAGTCCTGAAAGTAGCATAACTCCAGTACTGGAGGTTTTATGCCAAATGTCTCTTACAGTGTCCTGAAAATGTGACTGAAAGTATAGTATATTCTCACAAAAACAAACAAACAATCAAACAAAAAACAACAACAAAAAACCCCACAAACATGAAAGGAGACGAAAAATGAAACTCACTAATTGGGGTAATAAAGATTTATGTTTGAGCAGTGAAGTGATGAAAATTAATATGACTGTGCTGAATGGAACAGAACTGTGACAATTGAATAGAATTGAAGATACACAAGTGACTTTTTAAGAGATTGCTTTTACATTTGGAGAAAGGAAAAATGAAAGATTCTCCCAGGAGTCAGCATAGATGACCTACTCCCAGTATTGCTCATACTTCCAACTCATTGCATCTTATTTTTGCATGTGTAGTGAAACAAGATTCATTTTCCTGACCAGAGAACTACTGTTTCTTTAGGGACTGGGGCTAGTCTTTGGTCTAGAATCCAAATCCTAACATCATCAAATCAAAGGCAAAATTCCAGGTGTGTTCATCTTCTCTTTTATAACTAAAGGATATAAATGTAACTTAGCTTTTTCCACTCAAACACACTTTGCAGTATCTTTAACAAATAGAAATAAGGATTTGCAGCCAGCATTATAATGTAGCACCATACCACTTGGGAATCAGTATCACTTGAATTGCAGTAACTTTGCTGTTGAATAACAGCATGACAGGTTCTTGACTTAGCAAAGACTTTGCTATTAGTCATTCCCTCAATATCAAGCAGTTAACAAATGCTTTCCTTCTGCTTGAACCATGCCACTGAGTCACTGGCATATGAACATGTTGTTATTGGCATAAAGTAAAACAATACAAAAAATGGACAGGAAAAATGTTTCTTTTTTAAAGCTTATCAAGTATGCTGCAGGAGATAGACATAAATTGTATATTAGCCCAATGTAATTTGATTTTTTAAACAATAAAATGCAACTTTCCATGCAGTAAAAAGACATTTCAGGCTTAGATAAAGGAGAAAGTCCAGTCACTAATAGGTAACTAAACACATATAAATATTTTGTGAGGTTTGTTGTTTGGTTGGGGTTTTTTGGTGGCTTTCTCTTTTTTTTTTTTTTGGTTGGTTCGTTATTTTGTTGTTGTTTTTTAAGAATACCTCTTATTCTGTCAGGTTTTTTTCCGGAGGAAAGTTACCTGAAGCAACAAAATCATCTATGATATTTCTCTATTGCTGTGTAAATACTTTGTACTAATTTACTAAAAGTGTTAATTTTTAAATTCAATGTACTCAACAAAATGTTACTCCTGCTGAAATCAAGCTCAATTCTGAATAATAGTGAAGTGAAAGTGGCTTCATATTTTAAAAATTAATGCCAAAATAATTAACTTCTTTGAAATTCAGTATACAGAATTGAGTTGTTTTTATTATAAGGAAAAAAGTATGAAGAAAAAAGAATTTTTTAACTTACTCTTCTCCAAGGCACATCCTGTTGTTTTGTCTCAGGACAGAGATCTAAAGAAGATTAAGAAACATTTGATGTTACTGATAGTCACAGTTATTGTCAAATACCATGTTTTTCTTTAGACAGGTATTTAGATTTGTTGATAGGAATAGTCAGAAAAACTAATGACTTTGCATAATGAAAAAATAATGACTTCATACATACCTGAAAAGAACAACTAGCAATGAAATTGCACTTCTACAGTTTTGTTTTTCCCTCTTATTAAATATATCTGGTGTTTCTGAATTTTCTTACAGATCTTATTACCATAGAATCATAGAATGACTTGGGTTAGAAGACAACTTAAAGATCATCTAGTTTCAACTCCTCTGCTATGGGCAGGGACACTTTCCACTTGAGCAGATTGTTCAAAGCTTTGCCCAGCCTGGACTTGAACATTTCCAGGGATGGGGCATCCACAACTTCTGTGTGCCTCACTAGCCTTACAGTAAAGAATTTAATTTCAGATCATATCAGAGAGCATTTCGAATTGTAATTTCTATAACTGAATATTTACATGATCTCATAAATTAAAGTCTAAAATTATGCAGAGTTCAATATTTTTACTATGAGTCACCATTTCCATATACTTACCTTTGTAGTTCTTGAAACATATGTTCAGGCTTGAATCAGTTTGCAGATTTTAATGACATTTAGAAGCCAATTAAAATAAAAACTGCATAATGTGAAGCGCTTAAAATCACCACTTCCAAGGCTGCATAAAATGCAGTATTGAATATTATAAATAGTCTAAGAGTTCGGGGTGAATAATAATAATAATTATTATTACTATTTTATTATTTAATTTTGGAAAAGTAGGACTCAGGAAATGCCAATTAGATTAAAATAGCCGGGGTAGGTTATGAACACTGACTTTTAGTGCTCTTCCATCTGAATCCTTGATACTGGTACAACAAAAACTTCATATGTTAAATATTCCATTGAAGAATTCTGAAATATTCAAAGGGATGAAAACTTAAATCAGCCTGTTTTCAGAAGTGATAGTTTATTCCCAAGGAATCTGTCTACCTGTAATGCCTATACTAAAACTTCCAATGTACACATCTTAGGATATTCGTTAATTGAAGATGCAAATATTCAAAAACACTATTCCTCAATTTTTCTCACCCATTTTTTCTGTCAATATGGATATATATTCACCATTAACATTAAAACTATATCGACAATGTTCCCATAAGTATTCAAAATGTTCCTGTTCAGAAATATATGGTGGTTACAAGTGTGAAGGACTGTAAGGTGTAAGAATAACATATATTATTAGGAGGTTGAAGTTTACCATATCAATGCGTGAAGTTTTTGGGTTTAGTCCTACAATACTAGAAATGCTGAATCTTAGCTGTCTCCAAACTAAAGATGAGTGCTTGCTTCAGGAGGGATATTTCACTTTATGGAGACAATAGAAGAAACTACTCTTAAGCAATTTGACTGTATGCATAATGAATACTTGAAATTGTTTAGCCATCGGTGCACGCGCAACAATCGTGGGTAGAGCCCTTCCCAAATCTTCATTTGCAAAGCCTGGCCATGACTTGAAACTGATCTGGTATCAATATTTTTCAAATATATTATTTAGAATATGAATAATTGAGTAAAAATCAGATAAAAGTAAAAATTACAGGATTTACATTAGAAATGACAGTTCATGACTTCACTGACTAACTATACAGCTTATTATTGCTCTGTTCATGTAGTTCCCTTGCCAAAAAGAAAAAAAACACAACCAACCAACCAAAAAAAAAACCCAAACCACAAAAAAACAAACCACAAACAGAAAAACAAAAGCAAACAAGCAAGCAAACAAGCAAACAAGAAATGGCCAGATCTAAGCAAAGATTCAGAATGCACAAAATTATTTCAATCTCTGTTTGCATTAGTTAGGCTTTGAATTTGTTTTCTTTTTTTCAAAAGCTGTATTGCATTCCTGTGAACCATTCATATTTTAAACTATTCAAAGTTAAAGTTGTAATTAGCAGTGACCCTAATGCAAATTATTGTACTCTGTGGGAAACAGGTCTGTGGATTTCTTGACAGAGCAAGAAGAATTTCACCTTGGCCAGACTGCTGTGTACCCGTAAAGATAAACAGCTTGCAGAGACTGAGAGAA
>WBMV01002985.1:3052-17513 GCA_013396655.1 Campylorhamphus procurvoides
AGGGTCCCCCACCGCCTCCGGCCTCTCTCCGCTCCGGGGGGAACCCCGCCGCCCCCGGAACCAGCCCTAGAAGTGACATTTGCTGAGTGCCCTGCGTTTCCGCACGGGTGAAATGCGAAGTCGGGCCGTCGTCCTCCACGTTTCACGGGTCTCTCTGTGAGCCTCGCTTTAGCTACCTTAAATTGGCGCTGCAAAGGGAGCTAAGGGTTTCTTGGGTCTTACTGAACGTGATATGGTGCAAAGACTCTGACGACACACGCAGTACCCACTTTTTTGTTTAGCTGATCTTCACAACCCTGAGACTAGTTCAGTTGGTTAGACCATGGTGCTAATAATGCCAGAATTGTGGTTTCAGTCTCCATACAGGCCATTCACTTAAGAGTTGGACTGGATGATCGGTGTGGGTCCCTTCTAGCTCAGAGTATTCTGTTATTCTTGAGGCTGTAATTACCCTCACTTCTTTTCTTTCACTGTGAAGTGTCACAAAAGTGAACTCTTTTCTCACCTCACTGCAGGAACGTGACCTTTGATGGACACATGGGATCTCTAAGCTCATTCTCAGAATGCTTGCATCATATTTCTACTCCATATTGCCATTCTCTGCTTTTTAATCCTTTACTAATCATGCTATCCACTTGTTTAGCTTTGGCACATATTATCAAAACTATTAATTACTTTCTTAGCATAATACTTCAGAAAGGCAGAGCTATACTACAAAGAGACCAATCTGTTTTCCATACTAAATAGTGCAGGCAGTTTCCACCACCAGCAAACAGAGCAGTGGTAACTGGTGTAGCCAGTGAAAACTGCCTATGTAAAGGTTACATTTGTAGATTTATTTGCAGTACTTGGAATGCTCCTATAATTGAAGCAGCCTAGTGCCAAATTCTGCTGCTTCATTCCACTTTGGTACTGTTTCTGTGTTCAGGATAGGGAGAAATGAGTGGAGTTTCACTCAGGATAAAGAGCTTCTTGATATATCTTGATATAAACTGCTGTTTCTGTTTAATTAATTGAGCATTTAAGTATGATCTTTTGACTTCCTAGTGTTTGGGTTTGGGTTTTTGTTTGATTTGTTTTCCTTTGTTCTTTTATTAATGATCTTCCCATTCAAGGAATGGGTGCCATAGAAATGAGAAAATAAAGACAATTCAGAACTCTATATCAAATTAAATGAAGCAAGCAGAATAGTTTAACCTATATACTCTAGTATGTAGACCACTGTACAGGGGAAACAACCAAGTAGTGAATGGTTTAGTTAAGCCTTAAAAAGTCTGAAAGGTAATCTTTACAGAAGCTGCAGGAAATAGGAATATTATAGAATCAGGTTGGTAGAGTTAGTATTCTCAGATATAGGACAGACAAATAATAAAGAAAAAGGGTTCTGACAGGCCTTTTATGCCAGTGATATAACCATAAGGTAAACAAAACCAGTCCAAGTCTACTGGAATTGTGTGAAAGCTTTAGGCAGAGCATGTTATTTTAATAAAGGTAAATCTTGAAAATGATGTCTAAAGAATGACAGGCTTTTTGCTCATTTGTTAAATTCATTACTCCAAGGGTATATGGTAAATAAGATAACCACACCCAAAAATATTCCTTCACACTGTTTTCCATAGAGGGCAGCATTTCTTGCAAACCTCATGAAGTAACACTGTCAAATATACATGAATGACAAAGTAAGAAGTCCTTCATAATTTTTCCTGCAGTTCAGAAAAAAAATGTACTTTGCCATTAGGGAAGAGTAGACTCCCCTCCAGTATGCTGTTTCTGCAAATTCATAAGTGTCTATTTTCCTCTACAAGATCTGAAACCGCACCCATTAGTGAAACTATGATATTCCAGCTGGAAACTGTTTGATTTGGATCTGGAATCTCAGACAGCATTTTCCTTTTGCTCTGAATATGGAGTTACTGGCTAAAGTACAGTTTCACCATCCAGCTGATGGTAGCTTTAAAGGAGCTGTTATACTGCTGGAAGTGAATTCTTCTGGTTTCAAAATTAATCATGGAAAGGTAAGTTGTACAATCATGTCTTTAAAACAATCATTTAGGGAGGAGTCACACCTTTCACAGTTACATTACAAGTATGTACTGCTTTCATATTAAATATTCAATGGACATTTACAAAAGGCCAAATAAATACGAATCTGTTGGCAAGTAGGAAGACCTTACAAGCACTGCAAGAATATTTCTTTCTACAGTCAAAAGGAAAATAGAGAAATGTTGTGAGATTCAATAAAATAATCATTAGTATGTATAATGTGCAACCAGCTTAATATTACTCAAAAGCAGTTTACAACAAAGGAAAATGTTACAACAGATTTTCTTAATTTTCACTGATCTGACTCTAGAGAAACTGAAGTTCTTCCAAAACACTGTTTTAAAATTAGAGCAAACAATTAATTGCCACAATATAATTTAGGTTAAATAGCTTTGGATTTTGAAAAACTTGTCAATAATTTATTTCTGCAGAATAATCTGATTGTATCATGTTCTCATAAAGTACATGTAAATGTTAGTTAAAATCGTTATTGTCAGTTATGTTACTGCTTTCACTGGAGAGAACAGATGCCATTTACAGGAAATAACCGAGGATGCCTTCCAGGAAGAAGCGGGTATCACAGGACAACAGGAATATCTGGAGGTAAAGGAGTAGGGATTTGAAAACAAAACCAAATCATAGAAACAAACAAAACAGACTGGAAGGTTTTAAAATCCTCAAGCTGAGTGATAACATGACTGCAAGAGCAATGGAGTCTCTGAAAACATTGGCTGTTTACAGGTCAGTTCTCCTACCAATTGTACCTCACAGTAGATATGTACCACCTCTGGCAGTCTGCTTACATCTAAGCAAAAGGTGAACATTCAATGCCCCCTACAAATACTAATTGAATATATCAGGGAGATTTAACTTAAGCAGGGGAGAATCTGGATTTGTGAAAAAAATCTCTTTCTTATTTGGTTTCTTCTGCTTGGTTTGGCAAGGAATTAGGCTAGTTATCACTGGGGAGGAAAAAATATTATTGGCAGGTTTGTCCAAGACACGTTTCCTTCTTACTGACACCCTTTAAAGGAGTTACGTTTGGAGTAGAAGGTGCTGTTCTTCCTTTAAGTGTGTCTGTCTCTTTGGGAAATAGGAAATAGACAGTACTGGTGACCTAACATTCCTCGCTTGTATCAAAATAAATATGCAAATAAGTCTGAGAAGTAAAACACACTGGGTTTGGATTTCTTTCAAGTGGAAGTACAAACATTAACTCTAATTTAGTCTGTTTCTTTGTAATAGCATTGACAGTATTTTGAAAGTTCATTTTCTCTTTGTCAGCAAGTTTTTCTTTTTGTATTCTTTCAAAGAAAGTGGACATCATCACTACAAAACACTGCATAGACACTTCTGGCAATTTTATGGCTGTTTGCCTGACTGTCTTTGCAATGAGCTCTCTGTGTGCCCTGTTAGTCTTATTGAAGGTGTAAGCATTACAGATTCAGTGGGAGAGATCTTGAAAGTTGCTTACATGTTTGGTTATCATGTTGGATATGCCACTTGTTTCCTTGTGGCTCTTTGATTAAACATTCTCAGAGAATAGCTTAATAAATAGTAGAGAAGGTACTCTACTAGAAAAACAACAACAAAACCAAGTCAAACCCCACAAAAAAAAACCCCAAACAAACAGCAAAAAGGCTAAAAACCTAAACCCCATCCAACTAATTTCTTGTGTTAAAGAGCTGTAAGCTACCAAAACACAAGCAGATGCCAGCTGACCATCTTCTCTGTAAGCTACCTCTGATTTTGTTATTTGAGAGCAAGGCTTTTTTCCTTCCAGAAACAGATCCCTCTTCCTCAGATGGCCAACTGATTTGGTCCTGATAAACCACAAAATCAAAAAATGTGCTGTATAGATCTAGGTTTTTTGTGGTATGTGTTATTTTGTTTGTCTGTTTGTTTGTTTTGGGGTTTTTTTGGTAACTTCTATTTTGTATACCTTCACATCCAAAGGTACTGCTGGCTACAGAGGAAGACATGAATGCAGAATCTAGGGCACATTATTCAGTTCACAAAGTCCAGCAAAGCCCCAGCTTACTTTTGTGACATCTGTGGCAACTGCAGTATTTGTAGCAAAAGGCCTTGGAATGTAAGTAAAAATTCTCATGTGCCCATCACTTAACTGAACAGAGCTGAGCAAATCCCTCTCTCTCTTTGGCTCACACACACATGCCAGGACTATGATCGTAGACCTGTGGGACAGTGGGAGAAAGGCTAGTGAACTTGAGACATTTTCAATATAAAAAGTCAAACTGTAAAAACTACCATGCATGCTGTCCATGGGCTTTGCAATTCTGGAGTTGCAGGGAACTCTCATCAACTCTCTGAAGAAGAGGTAGTGTCTGGTAGTGTGCTGAGGGCTAAGCAGTGCTTAGCATGCCAGGCAGCTACCAGGCGTCTTCCACAATCAGCAAGTATGCTGCCAAGTGGCATAAAATTCACAGTGAGCAGATCTGTAATCAAGCATTTTATCAGTTCCTCAAGTGTATGTACATAGATTTGTATTGTTAATGGCAACACTTCTGCTTATGCTGCAATGCATCAATCAGCTTTGGGGAATCAGTTGCCTTGTGCAAGGTTTTTCTATTTTGATCATGAGTATGGTGGCCAAGTTTACCTGCTAAAAGCTACTGATTTCTCACTACAGTTTAGCTGCACATAAAGACACATGGAGAATCTGTAGGTTCATTTTAATCTTGGAGTAAACTAGTCTTACTGATTGCTGTGTCTTTATAGTTAAATACTGATATCTCCACAGGGAACAAAGGGAAAAAACTGCCCCGTTAACTGCAAAACAGTCAACTCATTTTCACTTCACACTGAATGACTCCAAATGGGGCTGGAGGCTTGGGACAGTGCAATTCAGTGGATTATTACAGCATACTTGTAATCTGAAATATGATTTACCCAAGCCCACAGATATCAAAGTTTAGTTACTTTCACCAAGTATTGATTCAGACCTCCCGATGGCTGATTGCAAAGTGAGTTTTGCTAGCTGAGTGTTTAATGAATATTTCTGAATTTTTCACTTGGTAGCTGTGCCTGTTCTGCCTTTAAGTAAGGAACACAGGGAGGAGATGAAGAGTTTTTAAAAGCTGACCTGCAAAGAATTTGTATTAAATCAGTTTTGTTTTGCTTTTGTAAAGCAAGTTTTCTTAAAACATGAAGTCTTAAGAAAAAGAAAGGCAGTAAGAGTTTTCTTTCCCTCTAGCTCAATTTGCTTTGTAGATCAGCTTGAAAATTAATTGTAAATAATGCCAAACTTGGTCTGCTGAACTGGGCTGGCAGACTACTGAAGATAGGAGGAATTTGTATTCAATGCGGTTATTGAAAACCCACAATATGAGTCACCGTATAACATGCTTTAGATTATCCCATTATAACGCCCAAGCATTTTTGTGATCTTTAGCCAATCTATTAATTATATCAATTCCTGGTGTCACGTTTTCAAATCTATTTCAAAAAGCTAAGATCTTTGTTTTACCTAGTCGCATAAACCCAGAAACTGTGAGTATCAAAAAAGCAGGAGAAAGCATAACATCAATTCTTAGACTGGTCACACCAAAGTACTTAAAAATTCATCAGAATGGTGAAGTATTGGTTTGACTCTAACCACAGCATTCTTTCTTCAGAGCACTCATTAAATTCTAGAAGTAGTTGTTTAGTTGAAAACTAGAATGTTTTCAATTTTCAAAAAGTAGGTTCTTTCCAAATGTTGAACCTTCAGTTTCTTTCTTCTTGTCATGTCATAATTTCCCCTATTCTTCAGGTTTCATAGGGTTTTCCAAAATAAAGGAGACATCTACTCTGAAAAGCCAACATTAGCAACATCCTTAAACACCAAAAATGAGTTTGCCCACTGGTTTGTCTTTTGTTATTTGTCGTTCAAAGCACATTAAAAATCACTAGAAAATGAAAACATGGACATGCAGGTGATATCTAAGGCTTTGGTCAAATTCCACTGTTAGGTAGTAGAAGTATAAGTTTCCAGGCTGCAGGAGGGGTAGCACAGTAGAGAAAAAAGCACAGGGTGAAAATTTAGCTTCTACCTAGCTTGCAGTCCACTTCTGAATATGAACTGGTTTTCCTCTTACTTTCTTAATGAATTTGTTAAAAAGTGCATATATCTTCAGGGTATGCTGTCAAGACTAACAGTAGATAACTCTGAAGTATCAAGGGATGAATTTTGTGTCTCAGCATGAATCAAGGCCAAGCTTGGGGATGTAGTGGATCTGACTAAAGACATTCAGTATTTCTCTATGCCTGATGATGGGATGGTGTTTGATTTTCAGCTTCCTTTGCTATTCTGCAGTTTTTTATATAGAACACTGTCAATAAAAACTATTATCTACTTAACTTGTTTGTGAAGTGTTTACACAAGTAAAATAAGCTTCAGTAAAATGTTGGAGGCATACTATGTGTGCAATGTCTGTCCATGTAACATGTGCTTTGTAGAGTTTGTACTCACTGATGAAATGCTTATGCTAGATGAATCAGGTACTATAAAGTCTCTTCCCTACATTTCTAAAACAGGATTTAATCTTACTCTGTGCTCCATTTTGGGTTTACTGGTGTTTCTGACTCATGTTTTGTGATACGAAGTGTGTCCTTTCTACAGATTTGGACACAGCTAAGCACCCTGTTTTATTGGTAAGGTTCTCTTCTGTCTAAATAATTTCAATAATTAGGTTTGTAGAGGCAGCTAGCAGTGAAAGTAAATATCTCCCATTAAAAAACAAAAGACTAATCAGGCAATCAAATCTTATGTTACATGTGTACAAATATTTTAATCTTCACTGATGAAGTTTTCTATACAAGAATCTCTACATACAAAATTCAGCTATTAAAACAGTATTATTATTCTTAGCTGTAATAATTATAGATAAACAAGGAAGTACAATGTAGTGAGGAAAGGCCTACCTTGATATTCTGTTGGTTTCTAAAAGCCCATGACACTGGAGTTAAGATACAGCTGGTTTATTCTTAGCATGAGAACACAGATGTTTTATGTAAATAGAATGTTGAAAGAGATTTGCCTTGTAATTTACCAAAGGGTCAGTAAAATGTGAATAGATGGAACAATAAATGTGGGTGAAGTGTCAAATATTTGAGGCAAGCTTGGTAAAATCAGAGTGTCTTGACATAAAATGTTTTAAAATAATTTCAAATTTATAATTTGACAATGTTGGAATTCTTGTGACTTAATGCATATATAATTTAATCAAACAGAATGGCGTATTTTATAACACATGGATAGATTAGGTAGTTATAAACAATAAAGAGCGTGTTATGGTATTGTTTAGAACTAAACTATTTCTGTCTGAGAAAGTCTGCCATTAATTAGCCATTTAGGCTAATTTTTTTCAGTGCTAAAGCCTGTTAAACTTGTGTCACATTGTATTTAAAATTTCCTATTTCCTACAAAAGTTTTAACAAGACTACTTATAAAAGAGCAATCCTGTTTAGAAATGTGGGTTGAGATATTTTTCTTTGTCAATAAGTATAGGTTTCTCATGGTTGAGGGGGCACTGCTATTCTGGAGATTCTATCTGCAGGGTGATAGTGAACTCCTCACTGCTTGCAACCTTAAGATACCCTCTTAACAATAGTTACCTGCCTAGCCTTGTTTCTCATGCTGCTATATTACAGTATGCATCTTCATATTTCCATTTAGCTTGCTTGGATATGGTCCTTATAGTGCTGTGGCTTTTTGTAAAATTAGTCCAGGTAAAGGATAACCATCTGTAAACCACAGAGGGTGCTCATAGTGGGGAAAAGATGATAGGCTTGCCACTCTGTGCAGGTGTGCATGTTGTTGTCTGTGAACAAAAAGCAGCACAGGATGATTCCTGCTGCTGAACAACCAGTTAGTGGCATACCATTTCAGGGGCAGAAATAGCTTCTGATTCCCTCACTGTTTTCCTTCAAAGGCTGAGTAGTCAGAAACAGCTGATGAGTCTGGAGAGATGAAGCTTATTCACTGCTTTTGCTGTGCCTGCTGATGCTGCAGTGCAAGCTGCTGTGTCTGCTACAGAGAATTACCATACACTATTCTCTTGGGGCTTTAAGGGACAGCCTATGAGTGGCTGCAATCAAGCACATTTAGGCATGTGGTTTTTTTCAAGTTACATATTCACAAAAGATGATTGGCTAGGAAACACAGGTGTTTTGCTTTCTCTTGCTTCTGGAATGGCACTGTGCCCACCTGTCACAGCATATGTGCACATTAGTTGCCATTCTTATGGTCTCAGATACCTTCAAGCACAGTGCAGTCCTCTCTAAAGCCATATGTATTAACTCCTAGTTTTATTTAGGTATGAAATGTGATTGGAAGTACTTGCTTCTTCTGAAAAGGAGAAAAAAGGGAAGCTGAGGTATGGTGGCTTTTATTTTTTTTCCCCTCAGTTATTGGTTCCTGTTGTGTTTAATGCATCTTCCAGACATTGTGTGATCTTGCAGTGACTGTTAATGCACTAATGCAGCACATCTGCTTGATTATATCCCTCAGGTTAGCTGACCACTTCAAAGTCTAATGAGCTCAAGAGTCCTTCTTCTTCTATTCTAAAATTTTTCTTCTATTACTCCCACAGAAAAATTTTTGTATGTGAATTGCAGCTTCCTGTCTGACTTCTCACTGAGGTCTGACAGGGTTTCAACAGCCTGTCAGCAGCACAATCTCCTTTGCAGAGGAAGGCCATTAACATCACTGCCTAGAGCCTGCTTGTCTTGTCTTCTTTCATCAGGTTTGCAGCAGCCCTTCTGGTTGGGTTCCAAGGTGATGACTGTACCAAAGTGAGAGGCAGAAACCCCTGGTGGAGGAGTGTACCAGCTGCTGCAGCTGGTGGACTGCTGGTCTGCCAAGGGCAGGTTAGCACTGGCTGGTGACATTTGCAGGTGTCTATAATGTGTATCAGGCATATGATTTCCTCCAGATGTGTTGGATGTAGCTTCTCCATCTGTTCAGTTGAATAGGAGTACTTCTCACTACTAAAGTTTTATGTGGATTTTGAAAGCAAATTTTAAAAGATAACAAATTTTTTGTTTAATGGTCAGCACTTAGAAGACTCTTGGGAGACTTGGAGTATTGTTCCTTATAATCTTAACTTTATCCTTTTGCATTTTGTGATTATATGCATATCTATACAGAACGTTGGCTGATGACCTGCGGCCATCCTGAGTTTATATGTTATTGTATCTGTGGTGTTGCCTAGAGCAAAGCAGAGCACCACTGCTGTGAGTGTTGTGTGAATAAGGCCTTTAACAATAAATATAATATGGTCATTTGCTTATTTATTTCTCCCTCCACCCCAAAAAAAGCCAACCAAAAACACCAACCAACCAAACAAAAAAACCCCTCCAAAACATTTTTAACAGCCTGTATTCAAGTATCAAGAGTAACAACCAGGGCATCCAAAGAGAGAAGTAAAGGTTTAGTGAGGAAGTGATTAAAAGACGACTGAAGAACAGTAATTCACAGTAGTGGAGAAATGATGTGTGTGGTGAACATGCCATTCATCTGTGGGTAATGTCTGCAAGCAATAGTATACTGTTTTTAATGGATGGACAGAGGTCATACATGTGACAGATGTAACACCTGGCCATGTGGGTTGCAAAAACAGACCAGGCAGGGACAGCAAAGGTAAAGGTGTTTGGTGCACTCCAGCCCTAAGAGACATGGCTCCTGCTTTTGAGGTTGGTGATAGAACTCTCCATGTCTATGGGAGATGATAGGTTGCTCTGGGGCAGAATTAGGCTTTTCTGTACTCCCTGCATGGCTGCTAAATTCAAATATTCACGTTTTGTAAGACTGACTTTACTAAACTGGTCCCACAGTTTCCATGCTCTACAGCAGATTTCACAGCCAACGGCATTTTTTCAAGCATATGCTTCTTGGTGATGACCTTTACTCTTTGCACTCATTGCTGTCGTCAAGGATGACAAACACGGTGCCCCATCTCCCTCCTGCCATCCCATCCGGGCCCCACCTCGCCCGCAGCCTCAATTCCTGCCGGGGAAGCGGACTTGCCTTTTTGTTTGTTTGTTTTAAAAGTCGCAATAGCCACTTTTGAGAGAAAAGCTGCCAAATGCCGTGTCGGAGGCGGCTGCGAGAGATAGGAGACGTACGTGTGCCACCTAGAGGAAACGCGGCCGCTTGAGGGGAGACGGACGGGACGGGGCCGGACGCGACGGGACGCGCTGCGGGTTTGGAGCAAACCGAAATGAACACGGGGGACCTGCAAAAAACATCAGCAATGATTGCACTCCCTTAGGAAACCTCAGTAAATGGCGGGATGTACCTCTGTGTTTGCAAAGCTTTTGTGTATCTCTGCAAAAGTAGCTCAGAATGCTGTACTCTTTTCTATTCCAGTAAAAGACAGAATACCTTTGTTACCATATTTTAGTTGTCCTGGCATTTATTAGTGTTTAGTTCCTAAGATGCAGAAAGAAACAGCTCTGACCTAGCAAAAACAGATTTAATCCTTCCCTCTTGCTAGAACCTTCAGTCTTAGTCTTATTTCCTTATTTTTTGAATCTTGCACAGTCTAAAGCCTCTGGTGTGTATCAGCTTTAGATCTGCAGACAGAAAGTTCAGGATATTTTACACTCAGAATGAGGCCACACAGATGGGAGCAGATGGAAAAAAAGTAGCTACCTTGAGATGTAAGATAGTGGAAGAGAGGAGGAAGCAGAATGAGAATTAAAAAAAAGAAAATAGCGAAGACGAGAAAAAGGGTAGTGAAAGCAAAGAAATAAATACTTGTTCAAATAGGACTTATGCCAGCAAGGAGATGATTCTGTGTGAAGCTATGGATACAGTTTTTCTTGTGATTAAGACACCCTCAAATAGTGTAGGCATGAGTCTTCAAGCACTGCTGGAACTGCAAAGCAGTGTTTCAGTGTGGCACTTGTTGCTTGACAAGGTCAGGTTGCTGTTTTTAGGTCATGTGTTTTAGTGAACTGACCTAGTTAAAGGAAACCCTCCTATCCCTAGGCCATAGTTTGAAGCTGAAAGGAGTAGAGGGGAAGTTAGGTCTGGTTAATTCAAAGTTGACTGAGCTCTGGCTCCTCAGAGACATGTGCAAGCTGACACATAGTGAAATACTTGAAACTGCTGCTGAGAAATGTACAGACAGTGGTGTAAGTCCAGCTTGTCATGTTCAATAACTTTCCTCTGAATTTGTTGTACTAAAAGATGTTGAATCCTCATTGGAAGATTTCTAAATAGAAGCTATGACTCAATGGCTTTAAAGAACAGAACAATTTTTCCCTAAAGCTGGATGTCATATTGCTTACAAAGCAATTTGCAGTAATAGGTAATAAGCAGTACACTCTATAACATCTGGTTTGACCCCCTGGGGGTCTCCAAGTGTTTATTGCAAATCACAAACCAATAAAAAACAACAAAGCACTTTTCACTGGCAGAAGTTGAGGGAGGTGCAGAAACAGAAGGGCAAGCTCAGGTGACAACTCAGGACTTGTCTGCTACTCCATAATACTGTATAATGTGACCAAAGCAGTGTAAATGTGATGAAGCTTCTCCATTTGTGTAAGAGGAACAGGCAGTCTCACCCTCTCCTCATTTACTCTGCACTATTTAATGAGGTTATTGTCCATTGAGGTTGGCCAGATCTGTGGCTGATCCCCTGTGCAACTGCAAAAGAATTTGCATCTGACATATTGCACAGCAGTAAGGAGTAATGCTGGGGAGCTGTGCTTGCAAAAGCAGGTACCTCATAGTAGCATCAGGCATTTAGAACATCAGGTGGCATACACAGACATACTTGCATTACCTTTGAGCTAGCTGACTTAGTTATTGAAGTCAGGGTGAAAGTGTCTTAATTGCTAAGTATTGCATTGTGCTCCTGCAAATTCATAATTTCCCATACCCGTATTAGGTAAAACACATCTAAAGCAAGTGTGAGAGCACATACACACTAGTGGTGCCTTTATGTTGCAACACTGAGTCTGCAGTTTTTCTGGTACGGTGAAACTCATTAGCTTTTCCTGTTGAGTGCAGAGAAGAAGAAAAATAAAATCTTCCCAGTATGACAAGGTGATAAATTCAGTTCTGAGAAGTGAATAGAGGATAAATTGACTTCTTAGAATATGAGAAGTCAAGTCATGACTAAAGGAGTCACGAGCAGATGAGGAGATGGCTGCAACTTTATATTTCAGAACCTTAGTGTTAATGGCATTGTCAAGGGAATTATCACTGGATCAGGTTTAATATCAAAATTGAGAAGTGTGAGGGAGTTCCTTTCTATTTTTAACAGACAGAAAACTTTCCACACAGGGAAATGTCTTTCTTCTACTAAGTCGTTATGGGTCCTGTATGAGCAGGCAGAATTTTCAATTGTATTACTTTTATCCTAGATCTTCCTGATGAGGAGGCAGTTTAGGTACTGGTCAGTTCACTTCATTGTTTCCAAGCAGACTCCAAGAGGCATCAGGGAATTTTGCAGCCTAGAAGAGGTGCTCACTGGGAGCTGAGATCAGAGTTGGTTTTGGTTGTGATTTGCAGTAATGAAAGAGATAAAGCTCAGCAGAGAAGTAAATTAACGTTACACTAGTTTTGAAGTCTAAGAAACGCTTTCTATTTGGATTGTGTTTGGTTCCAGAAAGCCAGTCTTGCTTCTGTAAGCAAGCTGCGTGGGACACTTTATGACTATAAAAAATAAAATATTATGCAGGAAATATTTTTTTACAAGATCAGTGACATACTTACCTACAGATCTGTGTGCATCTCAAAGGTAAATTCTTACTCATTGAAGATGTATTAAAGAAAAATATTTCCACGGGCATGTCACAGCTCCCCTTTAGAGTACACAATGATTGATCTTAAAAAAGAAAAAACCAAAAAAACCCCCAAAACCAAAAAAACAACTCAAGGAAACATCATAGAGAAACTAATGTTATAAAGCAGTTTTAGCCATTTAGACATAGTTACTTGACTTTCTGTTCTGAGAAAGAACCTATTACATACTATAATAAATAAGATTAAATATGAAAATATGCACTATGGACAAAAATGTCTACCAATTCCTAGTTGGTCATGTTTAGCAGCATTGGGTGGTGCAAAAGTGATTAAGTACTAAAAAAAAACAAAAAAAAAACAAGCCTTGTGCATCAAATACAAAACTTCAGGCTGTACACAGTCTATCTGTAAACTGTGACTAAAGGTGAAACATTTTTCAAATTACTCTGATAATTTACTGAAAAATATATCTTAAATGCTTTGAACAAAATTGTGTCTGCAAAAATTATTTTACTCAACAATCATTCTTGGATTTAGCTTTTAGTGGCTTTCATATGCAGGAAGAGTGAAGGATTTGACAGCAGGGAATCCATAACAAACAGCTGTTTAATTTAGGGCAATAACAGTGATGTGATTTGGAAAGGGAGAGCTGAATTTGATTATATTTTTCTGAGTGCCTAGAGTTGCCACCACTTGTGTTGATATTCTCCTAAAAATGTCTTTAGTATGCAAGATGTTGAGGTCAGATATAGTACACCACAAAACTGCATAGCAGGTTCCATCTCTGGATTTGAGAGTTTGCTTTTTTGAAGTGATCACAAAGTGTAGAGTGTTGTTTCCTCTCTTTCCATTAGCAATTATGTCCTACTATGTTTCCTTATTCTTTGTTGACTTGTACATGCTCATAACTCCATGAAAATCAGGCAGACTGCCCAAATACACCAGATATTTTTGGAAAATTGCACATACAAATTTTGCTCCAGATTTCCCAGCAATGTAAAATCTCTATCACTTTTGCTCATTTGTGATCTGTAAAACACCCCAAAACAAAGAACTTAAAATTTGTAACAATGACTGACAAATAGTAAACAAGTAAGTATCATAGAATCAGCTGGGTTGGAAGAGACCTCCAAGATCATCAAGTCTACCCCCTGATACAACACCACTGTGATTACCAGATCATGGCACAGACTGCCACATCCAGTCTCATCTCAAAAACTTCCAGGGATGCTGAATCCACCACCTCTCTGGGCAGCCCATTCCAATGCCTGATTACTCTCTCTGTAAAGAATTCCTTTCCAATGTCTAACCTAAGCTTCCCCTGACAGAACTTAAGTCTGTGACCTCTTGTCCTATTGCTGGTTGCCTGGGAGAAGAGACCAACCCCCACCTGCCTACAACCTCCTTTCAGGGAGTTGTAGAGAGTGATGAAGTTAACCCTGAGCCTCCTCTTCTCCACACTAAACAGCCCCAGCTTCCTCAGCCTCTCCTCACAGCACTTGTGCTCAAGTCCCTTCACCAGCCTTGTTGCTCTTCTCTGGACCTGCTCCAGCACCTCAACACCTTTCCTGAACTGAGGGGCCCAGAACTGGACACAAAACCTGAGGTGTGGCCTCACCAGCTTTGAGTACAGNCTTTGAGTACAGAGGAAGGATCACT
>WBMV01002987.1:0-19319 GCA_013396655.1 Campylorhamphus procurvoides
AGGAATTTTTCCCTGTGAGGGTGCTGAGGGTCTGGGATGGAATTCCTAGAGAAGCTATGGCTGCCCCATCTTTGGAAATGTCCAAGGCCAGGTTGGTTACACTTGTACCAACCTGGGATAGTGGATTGTGTCCCTGCCCATGGCATGGACAAGATGAGCTTTAAGGTCCCTTCCAACCTAAACCATTCCAGGATTGATGATTCCATGACTCCCTTGTTTGGAAGAAGCCCGGTAAAACTCAGCACAGACCCTGAAGAAAACAATTCCCAGCATAACTCCTGGATGGAGAACCAGACAGGGCCCTGAGCAAGTGCAAGCAGAGCCTCTTGGTTGAGCAGACCTGGGCTCCACTGGTGCCTAAATAAATCAGGGAGCAAATTCCTGCTGGGAAGAGCCTCTGCAGCTCCTGCCAGGCCCTGCACAGTGTGGGAAGACAAACACCCACACAGACAGGCACAGATGGAGGGAAGGTGGCAGCTCCCTGCAGTGCCAGGGCAGAATCAGTGACAAGTGTGTGATATGATTCCACTCTGCCAAGATATTATTCCCAGGGAGCTGCAGCCTGTCCCTGCTCAGTGACAGCCAGGCTGGATGCTGAACTGAGGCCAGGGACAGCAGATGGAGCCCCGTGGGGAGTTGTAATTCAGGCCAGTGTTCCCAGCAGTGTTAGCTGTGCAGCCCAGCTATTCTGCAGCAAACCAGGAAACCTGATCCCTGCTCTCCAGCAAGACTTCCCCCGTAATCAGTCCCAGGTTGGATCTACTCCTTGGCACAGCCAAGTGGTCTAGGCAGAGGGAAGTAGCAGGTGCTGGGCTCAGGGGAGGATGGCACAGCTCAGAAACTCACCTCTCCATAACCACAAACCACCACCTGCTTCCCTCCGAACATCACATCCGTGGTCCTCTTCAGGCTGGGGACAGAAAGAGACCCGTGTTGGGATCAGTCTGGCCCCCAAAGCCAGGCCCTGAGAGCACAGGGCAGAGCACAGCCTGGTCCCTGCTCAGGAGGAGCCAAACCCACCCATGTGGAAGTGGCAGGAGGGAAAAGCTGGACTCACCCATCCAGAATGGACTCCCTGCAGCAGTACAGGTTGTCAAACTTCTGCTTGGTGACAGAGTCATTCACATTCATGGCTGGGACACACAACTTCCCAGCCTTGGAAAGCTGATACAGCCTGGGAGAGGGCACAGGCAGGTCAGCAGCAATCCCCAAGGATGTCCCCAGGGATCAGCATTCCCAAATTCCCCACCTGTGCACGCCAGTCACGCTCTCCTCCACAATCCCTCGGATCTTCTTGAACACACTGGGATATTTCTTATAAACCCAGTGAGTCAGATCCCCACCGTCATCCAGGATCTAGAAAACACATGGAGCAGTCAGGCCCTCACACCGGGAAAAGCACTGGCTGGGGACAGGATGGGGGGGAGAAAAGGTGGAGAACATCTTCAGGCTCTGCTGGAGGGCTGTTTGGGCAGAGGCCTGGGGGCCAGGACTCCTGCCTGCAACTCGGGGTCTCCTCCAAACATGGAGGGTTCCTTACCCCTGCATGGAGCTGCTGGATCCTAACGGGATTTCCTGCCTCTCCTACTGCTCTGCAGCCTGGACACGAGAGCACAGGCAGCACTAACTAACCAGGCTGAACTCAGGACGCCACAACATCCATGCCCTGGAAGCAAATGGGAGAGGAGAGGCTGCAGGAGCGGCCCTGGCCCACAGACATGGCCTTGGTGGCCACGGACCACGACCGGGGGGACATCAGCTCAGCCAGGAAGAGGATCTCCCAGAGAGCCCAACTCCAGGAGAGGGTGGGTGGGATGGGGGCAGCTAGGAAGGCTCCCAGAGGGAGAAAGAAATCCTGTGTTTCTTGGCTCATGGCAGCTCCATCAGGAGCTGTTCCTGTGTCACTGGGATGTGCCAGACCAGGACATTGTCCCTGCAGCTCCATCCAGAGATGTTCCCAACCCAGGACATCATCCCTGCAGCTCCATCCAGAGCTGTTCCCAATCCATGACACCCCATCTCATCTCCAGCTGTGGTTCTCCAGGACCCCCATTCATCAGGAGGTGGCCAGACAGCCTAACAGGATCCCCGGACAACCTGGGTGGGAATGTGAGGAGTGAAGAAGGAGCAGGAGCAGGGGCAAGGGCAGGAGCAGGGCCAAGGGCAAGGGCAAGGGCAGGAGCAGAGGCAAGGGCAGAGGCAAGGGCAGGGGCAAGGGGAAGGAGAAGGGGCCTCACCATGTTGGGCTGCCAGCCATCCACGCTGACACAGCGGTCGATGCACCACCAGAAATCGTCCTCCGACTCTCCTTTCCAGGCAAACACAGCCACCCCTGGAAGAACAGGAGCACCCCTGGCACTGCCCGGGACTGGCACAGCTTCCACCTGCTGTGCCATCCCAGGAAAACAGGGATACAGGGCCATGGGATGTGCAGGGATCACAGCACAGCCCACACTGCTGGCAGAGCTGCCCAGCCCTCCCAAAAGTTGTTCCCTTAAAACAGTAATTCCCTAAAAGGTAAATAGGAAATAAGAAATAAAAGACCAAACAAATAAGATAAAAATAAAATATAAAAAAAATTTAAAAAATGAAGAATAAGTAAAATAAGATAAAAATAAATAAGAAAAAATACATTAAAGAAATGCTATAAAAATAAACAAGTAAATAATTCAAAAGATAAAAAAGTGAAAAAATATTATTTAGGTAAACAAATAATAGAAGTAAAATAAATTATAAGTAATAAATAATACAGTAAGAAAAAATGTAAAATAATAAANGGAAAACATACACAATTTAGATAAATAATAAAATTTTTTTAAAATCATAAATAAAATAAGCTCCAGGAAGACCAAATAAAGTAAACTGGATAACTAGATATGAAATAAAAACAGATAACTAACTCTCCGTACAAACGCTGCCCCAGCCCCGCCCCGCCCCGCACTCACCCGCCTCGGCCAGAGCCGCGGCCACCTCGTTCTGCGTGGAGTAAATGTTACAGGCGGCCCAGCGGCACTGCGCGCCCAGCGCACACAGCGTCTCCATCAGCACCTGGGGACAGGGATACAGGGATCAGGGACAGCCCTGCGATAGCCCTGGGATAACCCAGCGTCTCCATCAGCACCTGGGATACACGCAGGGATACAGGGATC
The DNA here is from genome assembly GCA_013396655.1 of Campylorhamphus procurvoides. Lineage (NCBI taxonomy): Eukaryota > Metazoa > Chordata > Aves > Passeriformes > Dendrocolaptidae > Campylorhamphus > Campylorhamphus procurvoides. Next base: position 3,150 of record WBMV01002987.1, read on the forward strand.
AGGGATACAGGGATGGAAGGGTAGCAGGGATACCCCAGGTACACGCATCTCAACCACCACCTGGGGGACAGGGATAGCAGGAATCAGGGACAGCAGGGATCAGGCATACACAGGGATTAGGGATATCTCAGAGATCAGGGATCTCCAGGGATCTTCCAGGACCAGGGAAGGCAGCCGTGGCAGGCACAGGACCCATTCCCAGACCACCTCCTGTGGAAACGGCACCAGCAGAACCCTTCTACAATCTTTCCAGAGCACTGATCTTGCCTCATGGGATTCCCCAAGGCTGGGACACTGTTTCCCAGGGAAAAGCCAGGCTCTCCAGCCTGCCCCCAGGGCCAGGACTCACCGCAGTCTGGGCTGTGATGTGGGTGCAGCCCACAATCTTGGCTCCAGCCAAAGGCTTCTCCCCCTGGGCTCGTTTCCTGAGTGAAATCAGAGCAGACATGTCTGCAAAAGGAAGAAAGGGTTTAATGTCGGCTCAGTCCGGAGGTGCCAGAGCTCCTCTCCCAGTTTTGGGCTCTCTCAGGATCCCTCCAGCCTCAGTTTGTGCTGGAGCTGTTACAGAGCCCGGGAGAAAACTCCTCATCCCTGTGCAAAACAGGGCCAAAACATTGTCATTTGCCACTGGGCCATGTAAGGACAGAGGTCTGGGACTAGTTTTGCCCTGGGAAGGCACCTCTGGACAGTCACAACCCTCCTGTGGCAGCAGAAGCACCTGAGGATGAAAATGGAGCTGCCACATCTCAGAATTCCTGCTCTAAACATGCCTGATTCTCTCCCCCTTCCAAAAGGAAAGGAGAGTTGCCCAATCACCCCACTGGAAATGGAAACTCAGCTTCCCATAATCCTCAGGGGAAAGGTTGGGACTTCCACTTTCTAAAAATGCTCCAAGATCCTTGTCCACCCAAAGCCACCAGAACATTAAGTCCTGCAGGAGCTCTGCTGCTGCTAGAAAATGGATGTGACAGGCCACCAACATTTGCTCTTCCCTAACTGATCTGAGGGGGAAACTAGGGTATCTCAGGCTGGAGCAGGAGTGGGAATTGCCAGGGCTCAGCTCCTGGTGCGCAGAGGCTCAGCAGTGCCACAGAGCCCATGATCCCAACATTCCAGCTGTACCTTGCTCCGCAATCTCGATCTCCCGGCGCCCGAACTCAGCCTGTTTGATGTTCTTCACGCAGAAGTTGCTGCTGCCCTTGGAGTTGGTTTGCTGCTTCTCCCGGGGGGACACCTCGTCATCAGAGCTGTCCGTGTACGAGGCAGCTGAACCAGAGAGGAGGGACCTCAGGGACCATCCCACCCACCCTGCCACAGGCAGGGACACCTTTAGGAACCATCTCACCCACCCTCCTATGGGCAGGGACACAATCCACTATCCCAGGTTGGTACAAGTGTAACCAACCTGGCCTTGGACATTTCCAAAGATGGGGCAGCCATAGCTTCTCTAGGAATTCCATCCCAGACCCTCAGCACCCTCACAGGGAAAAATTCCTTCCCAACATCCCATCTAACCCTGCCCTCTGGCAGTGGGAAGCTGCTCCCCCTTGCCCCGTCCCTCCATCCCTTGTCCAAAGTTCCTCTCCAGCTCTCCTGGAACCCCTTTAGGCTCTGGAAGGGGCTCTCAGGTCTCCCTGGAGTTTTCTCTCCTCCAGGCTGAACCCCGCTCCCAGCTCTCCAGCCTGTCCACTCTCACTGGTTTCCCCTTTGGAGGTGGGATGGATCCAGTTTCCCCTCCCTAGCTGTGTTCAGCAGAGCCCAGGTGGGAGTTGGGGGATGAAGGAGGGTGTTTTTGGAGACATTTGGGTCCAGCAGCCCCTTCCTGGTCAGCAGTGGGGACCAAGCAGGGGAGGGCAGCTGAGCCGGGGCTGCTGTGGGTCAGTGGCCTGGAGAGTTTCACTCCAGTCTAGTTTCCCAGGGCTCAGAGGCATCGAGTGCCAGGTGCTGCTGCAGGAGCCCCGAGCTCCCTGTGCTGTGTGGGGAGTGTGGGGTGGATGATCTGCCCCCTGAGCAGGACAGCTGGAATGCCAAAGGAACCCTCTGGCACAAAGGCAAGGGGGCAAGTGTTTGCTCCTCCAGAGTGCCTTCAATTTCCTCTCGGAGAAGGGCTCCTGCAGGGCTGCTGGGACAGTGTTGGGCTGGGAAAGCTCCAGGGATGGGGCAGCCACAGCGTCTGTGGGCAGCCTGTCCCAGGGCCTCAGCACCTTCACAGGCTTAAAGGCAAGAGGGAAAAGTCTTATTAATCCAGGTTTTACAAATCCAGGGACCTCCCACCCTTCAGGTTGCTGCTGTGTTTCCCTTCCCAGCTTTCACTCAAACTGCCAAACTCCTAAGTAATGCCAACATCAAGAAGGAATTTTGCACTCTTGCTCTCTACAACAGGATTACCCATAAGTAATCAATTCCTGAGCTTCAGGAACCCTTGGAATCATCCCCTCCAAGACCAAGTGCAAAGAGCAGCACAAATCCTGCCACAGGGTGTGAGCAGCACATTCCCAATGGCACAAAGCCCAAATCTGGGATATGGGACACACAAGAACAAGGACCTGGCACCTACCAGAGCTGTAGCTGTCGGTGGAAGACTGGGAGATGGAGCGGGACAGGGAGCGCCGGCCCGTCTTGGTTGGGAATTTGGTGAACTCCTGCATGTCATCTGCAAACTGGATTTGCTGGAAGCAAAGGGAAGAAGTGCTGGATCAGGGGGTGAGCCCAAAGGCATGACACCTTTCCAGGCTGCCCATGGATCCCTTCCATCCACCTGGGCTGCCACAGTCACAAAAACCAACACCACCACATACAACAGGGCTACAGATCCTAAAAAATCCCAACCCTGAACTGGATCATCTGCCTGATCCAACCCAAAGGTTAAAGCAGACGGGACACAAAAAGAGCACCCAGGAACATCCCCTTTAACCCATTCTTAGCTCCAGGAGGGTCCTCCAAGGGTCTCACTTATCCAGCCCAAATCTCTGCCCCAAAATGCAGCAGCAAGAAAACTGGGATGGCCCCAGCAGATGCCTGGATGATTCCAGGCCCTTCCCCAGGAGCAGAGCATCCCACAGGTTAAAAACACGGCACGTCCTTCCAAAACTGACTCCAAAACCTCAGGAGGAAAGAACATTTCAACAAAGAGACGTTGACACTGTGTTGGCTTCCAGCCCCCTCAGTACAAGGAGATGTTTCCATTGGAAGAGAATCCCCCAAAAACGCCACCCTTCCTTCCTCTCTCAGCCAGAGGCAATTCTAGGCTCCAGCACCTTCCACTGGATCATCAGATTTAACTGTGTTGGGCAAAAAAAGAGAGGAAAATAACCCAAAACTGCTGCATGTGAGTAGCTGAAAAAAAGCCTTTTTGCTGCTCCTGTTGGGGAAAGCCAAGGGAGATAAAAGGGAATTAGGGAAAACACCAGTGAATCCAGGCTGGAGCCCCCTCCCTGGAATGCTGCAATGCAGGAGACCCTGACGGAGAACCCCAGCATAGTCTCTTCCCTTGCATCGTGTCTCTCCAGGATTTAATTCTGCCACTTCACAGGGATGAGACATCATGGCATAGAGTGGGATTAACAAAGCACCCCCAGGAGATCTTGAGGGGAGTCCTGCAGAAATCAAGAAGAATGGGAAGAGGCAGTCCACAGCTGCCTCCAGAAGGGGTTTTCCATGCCACAGCCATCCCAAAAACTCCCTGAAAGCTTTGATGTGGAAAACAGCCTTGGAGGGGAGAGGAATGAGAGTATTTAGTTGAGATGATCCATTCCAGAAAGGAGGAATCTGAACAGGGTAGGACTGCACCAGTATGGCTTTTTGGGCTGGAAAACAGAGCTATTCCTGCAGAATTCCAGAAGATGGGCCAAAAGCAGTGTAAAGAGTCCCTTGGGAGGGTACAGAGGGGCATAGAATCCAAGGGAGGACAGGTGGGATGATGTGGGACTGCAGGAACAGCTCTGCATAGATCAGATCCATCACCACACCCAGCCAGGTACCCCCCGCACTCCTGTGGGTTTCCAGCCAGCTCCTCCATGGGCATGTATTTGCTTCCCAGACCGGACTTCCCAGCTGGATACTGGTACAAATTGCTTGAATTTGCATCAGTGGAAGGAATGGGAACGTTAAATCGAGTTGGGAAGGTTTGCAACTGTTGGGGGTAGTTTGGTGCACAAGGAGGATCCAGGGGGAATCACAGCCCCTATTCCCAAGGGAGAGCAGACAGAGGATCCAGGGGACATCACAACCCCCATCCCCATGGGAGAGCTGGTGGGGTAAAACAGGCAGAAGCACTTCCAGGCAGGTACCAGCAGCATCCTCAGTTTTCCCAGGAGAAAATGACATTGCTGGAATTTGTTCCAGGTCTCTTGCTTGGATCAATCTTTCCTGAACACTCTGGTAAAGGCTTGTGCCACCTCCATGCTGGTGTATTCCTTGTGGGCACTTCCAGCGGGGAAAAAATATCAGCAACTCCAGGACAAAATTTCCATCCCCTCACACCAGGCTCTTCCTTTGGCAGCTCATCAAAGCAGAGGCAATAAAAAACACACCCCCCAAAACAGCTGCTGGCATGGAAACAGCTTAAGTGCCAGCTCAGGAATTCTCTCTTTCCCAGGGAAAAGTTTCCAGGGAAGAGGTGAATCCAGGAGAGAAAAACTGGACAAGGTAAAGACATCCCAAGGTGCTCCATCCCAGGTCTGTCTGTCCTGGCTTACAGCATCCAGGATGTGGAAATCCTGGGATAAGGCACTTGCCTGCAGAGGATGTCTCCTCGAGGAAGGTTTGGGATGCATTGGGAAGGAGATGATGGGGATGGAGGGATGTTGTTCTGCCTGACCCCACAATATCCCGCACCACAATCTTCCATCATCCCTTCAGGGCACCAGCAGCAGGTGCAGAGCCAGCCCCAAGCACAGCCCCATTTCGCAGGAGAAACAGCCCTTCTGGAAACATGGGGATGGTGAGATGGAATCCCAGGGGAAAGGAAAACCCCCTGCTACAGAGCCCAAGTGCTGAATTACCCCAGTAATCCCCCAGGGCTTTGCCAGGCTCAGCCCAACACCCCATCTTAGCAAAATCTGCCCTGGTTAAAATTATCTTCCAAACCCATGGGCAGCTCCCAAATTCAGCCAAGCACAGGCACATCCAAGCCCCCAGAGCCCGGGAAGTTACCGCAGGGTCCAGCAGGGCCGGGAGGGAGCGGAGGGAGGTCGGGAAAGGCTCCGGAGCTAAGTGCGTGACTGGAGCCTTCCACGTGCTCCAGCTGCATTAAGAGGGCCGAGCAAATCTCCTAATCCCTTGACTCGTCACTGGGATTGGAACGAACGGCATTCCCGGCTGGAGGCTGAGGGTCAGTGGGCTCTGGGAATCCCATCCCGGACCTCATTCTGCTCTAAGAGGCTTTTCCAAGTGGGTGGAGCACAAGGGTTTAACAGTGAGGAAAATACTGTTTCGGCCCGGGGATTTGAGACCAAGGAAGGAAAACAAGGTAGCACCAGCTTCCCTGCACAGGAATGGAGCTATTCTGGAAAAGGAGGAGATGGGGATGAGGGCCTCCTACCAAGTTCTCACAGGGCACTGCTGCTCCTGGTCACACTTGTCAAGCCATGAGGATATTTTGGCCCCTTGGGAAAGCTGGAGCCACCATGACCATTCCCACATGGATCCAACATGTCCCAACAACAGCCACTTGTTTCCAGCTCAATTCACTCCATCCAGGACTTGAGCTGAGGGAGCATCATCCTTGCTGGTACAGCCCCACATCAAGTCCAAAGGAGGCATCAGGGATCTCTGGATGCTCCCAACACCATCCGCCATGTTTGGCTGCACTGCCCAGAGCATCCAAAGCCACCAGGAAGCTTCTCCTGGCATTGTAAGGATAAATCCAGCAGGAACACAGCCCAGAGCAGCAGCACAAGCGTCCCCAGCACACCCCAAGGAGGGCAAGGAGATTCCAGAGCTGGACTGGAACCCTGAGATCGTGACTACAGGATGTGCCATTCTCACAAGCCCAGATCCCAAGATCCCAAAATTCCAGGATCCTAAGGACATTCCCAGCATGTCAGCCCAGAGAGCAGCTTTTGGAGCTGACAGAGTAAGGAAAGTTCCACCTCCTGGCTCCAAGCTCCAGAGGGATTTGTAAACACATCTGGATTTACAGATGATCCCAACATGTCCCTCTCACACAGGACAGCCCCACTTCCATTTTAAAATTCCTTCCATTCCCAGAACAGCTTCAGACGGGATGCTGAGCTCCTCTGCTGTGCTCTACACCCCTGATTCCATCCCAGGCAGTCCCAGGGGACAGCAGCAGAGCAGGTTGCGGAAGGAGGGTTTGGAAAACATCCACCAGCTCCCAGCTGACCCAGCTCACCCAGGCAAAGGCTCCACAGGGAAAGGACGTGCGCCGGAAGCAGCTCCAGACTCCATCCTACCATCCCAAGATTTACCTCAGCAACCCTTATTTTGAATTGTTATTATTTATTAAGGACAACGTGAACATCGGCACATCCGGAGCGGTGGGAAAAGTGCCCTCCCAGTCCCTTGTGTCCTGGATAACTGGAGGGGGGACCTGAGCAGGCTTCATAGGTCACCCAAGATCAGCAGGAACCACCTAAACCCCTCCAGACTGTGGAGTTGCCATAGTGAGGGCAAGGAGCAGCTACCCAGAGAGAAACAACAAAATGAGAGCAGAGCAGGCATGAAACCACCTGGAAGGCAGGGGGTCTCTGCAAACCACTTCTGTCCTCCTGGGAACATCCAGAGTCCTGGGACCTTTCCTTTGCTCAGGACTATTCAGAGCAAATTCCCCTTATTTAATCTGTTCTCCCAAACAAACCCCCCTCAGCAGGGTAGGGAGGGCACTGATGGATGTCCAACGTTCCCTGATATGACCTGTCTTTTAACTTCATAATTTCCTTGCCATTCCTGGGAATTCAGCCAGACTAGGAATGTTCTACAGCTCCAGTGAGAATACTCATCCTCCTCAGCAGCCCCACTCCCACATGAGGTGGGAGCAGCAGCTCAGACCAGGGCTGGGGTTTGCACTCCTGGGCACCTGCAGGTTTCAGGCTCCATGGATTCCTTATCCCTCCTGGGAATGCTGTGGTTTTCTCAAGAAGGAACTGGGTCTGTAAAGGACAAGTTGTTTTAATTCCCTTATTTGCAGAAGGAGGGGGGGTTGGTAGCCCGGGAGCTCTTCAGTCACATCAGCAGAGGAAAAAGACCCAGATAATCACTATTGTCCTGCTTTCCAGGTGAAAAAGAGGAGTGGAGCATGTTGTCTTGTGCCACCTCCTTAGGGATGGGACAGAACCTTCCCATGCCTTTTCCACAGCCATTCAGGTCCTGGATAGAACCCCACACTTCCCAATCAGGAGAAAAGAGCCATTCGTGAAGACACCCTGCCACTTTTCCCTCCTTTGGATGAGGGGCTGGGGCCATCTCAGTTCCTGGTATGCTCCCAGTGCAGGCATTGGGGTTGGCACCGCTCCCACCATGGCTGTGCCAGGGCGCTGTGTTTGTTTAGAGGACTTGGCTGCCCTGTCCCCTCAGGCCCCCTCTGTCCTGGAAAAGCCAGCCCCTGTTCCCACAGGATGGGGCTGGGAACAGAGTACACACAGAGGGGACACAGCTCCTGCTCCACGAGCCCACAGGATAGGGATTTTTGGGGTGGAAACAGCAAGGGATGTTTTTAAGGTTCCTCTCCTGTGGGGCTATCCAGCCTGGAGGGGTATTCCTGGATCACAGAATCCCTTAGGGATGGAAGGGGAGGAAAAACCAGGAAGGGGGTGGGGGGTTGCCATAGTAGTGCCCACACCTCCAGTCCTACTATTCCACAGGGATGCAGGAAGAGTAGGATGGGTGCTCAGCAGGCATCTCCTGATCCTCCACAGCCAGAGCACTGGAGTTCTGGGCAGAGCTGGAAGTGGCACAACCCCCAGAAACAGGATCTCCTTCTGCTCCTGGTGTTTGCAACAGGAGAACTTTCTCCTGATGATTTTCCCAAGTTTTAGAAGAAACCCCCAAGTGCTTCATTCAAGCAACACAGGGAAGAGCTTCCCGATGGTGCTGCTCTGTGAATGGAAGCACAACCATTGTGGAATTCAGCACTCCTGGATCTGTACCTCTCACTCCAGAGGGTTCATAGGGCAGGTTGTTCTCCCTGCCTGGCACACACCCCGAGCGGGAATCGCAGCCAAAGCTCCACCTGGCAACCTTTATACCGCTCCCAACAAGGAAATAAAAGGACACTGAGATCCTGGCAAGGCAAACTGGCCAAGCCGTGATCCCAACCTCCATCGTGGTTGGGTAAAAAAAAAAAAGCCAAACCAAGTTTCTGTGAGTCCAAGAGGAGAATTAAGGACTTCCACATGAATCCCAAAATTCAGCAGGGAAGAAGAAACACCAGGAAAGAAATGGATTCCAAATGTAGACAGGTTGGAAGTCACTCCAAGGTTTTGGTTGTGATGGGAATCACTGCAAATGCTAGGTAAAGGAAAAATAAACAGGAGGAGGGATTCAATAAAATAAATAATGCAATGAAATAAATTAGGTTTGGAGTGTTAAAGAGTAACTGGGAATAACTCCTGCCCTATGAACACCTGAAGGCCAAAGGTGGGATCCAGCAGGAGCAGGGCGAAAGTTCCCCACCAGCAGATAAGGGATCTGTCCTTGGACTGCAGGAATGGAGGCAAAGGCTGGGGCCCAGCTTTAATGCAGAGGGATAAATCCTAGAACACAGGGAGATTACCTGAAATACAGAGGGATATCTCCTGGGACACAGAGGGAGAGCTCCTTCCTGGCAGGAACAGCAGAAGTCCAATACCTGGGATCCTAAAGGGCAGTGAATTCCTGTTGTGTCTCCCAAGTTAATCCCATGAACTCCTTGGATGGGCAAACAGCAACTGTTTAAAGACATCCCAGATTTCTCACATCTGGATTCATTCCCAGCAGCTACCCATCCCATGGCACAGGACAGGACAAGGCAATATCCGTGCAATGACACAGGGAATGGCTTTCCACTGCCAGAGGAGAGGGTTAGATGCAATAATGGGAAGAAATTCCTCCCTGTGAGGGTGGTGAGACCCTGGAATGGATTTCTGAGAGGATGCTCCATCCTGGCAGTGTCCAAGGCCAGGCTGGACAGCACTTGTAGGTACCTGGTCTAGTGGAAGGTGTCCTGCTCTTGTCAGGGGGCGGGACTGGAAGAGCTGTAGGGTCCCTTCCCACCAAAGCAATCCAAGATTCCACAACTGGGGGTTAAATCACTTCCAGCAGCTTGTGGGGCAATCTGAAGACTGGCAGCTGCTGAGCTGGAATCCCACGGAAATGTGTTTGTGTGTCAGAGCTGAGAGGGAATCAGCTCTAATTAGCACCGATTTTTAAACTAATTAGAAAACTCCTCCACAAGCACAGCTGTGGGAGAGCATGGGAACACTGGGAAGCGCTGTCAAAGGGCTCCCTCAGCAGCACCACAGGGGCTGGAGGGAGCACTGGCCACAAAAACCCCAAACTGCCCACCCCAAACCTCCTCCATAAGCCTAAAGCAGCCCCTATGTTTTGGGGCAGAAATTGCTCTGCCTGTGCCTCACCTGCCTCCTTTTCTCCCCCTGAACCACTTCCAAATCCCATCATTCCAAGATCTCTTTTGGTCTTTCAAGACACCAAAACAACAAATCCCACCTGGAAGAGGGTCCAGCTACTGTCAGCTTCCCTTAGCAGATGTTCCATCCTTAAGGGAAAACACCTGGCAGGATCAGCATGGAAATGGGAATAGCCTGGTTTGGAAAAGTGGGAATCGATCCTCTCCCTGCCCTGATCCCAAAGGCCCCTCACACCAGTATGCCCATTCCTCATTTAAAAACTATTTTCAGCCCTGGAAATCACTTGGATTTTGATGCATCTTGTTGGAGGTAAAGCAGGAGAAACCTCAGGCTGTTCCCTCCTCAGGAGCCTGAGGAATCATCACCAGGATGGACAAACATCATCCACCTGAACACTGGGAACAAAGCTGATCCCTCCATGCAAACAGGGCTGATTCCATGGAGCCTCTTTTTTTTTACATAAGAGGGATAAAAGTTATATCCTTGGGGATGGTGAGCTCAGAGAATACTTGGTGAAAGGGCTGGTTAATGGAGGAGATGCTGTGCTGCCTGTAAGAGGCTCCAAGGTCAACAGGGCTCAGCCAGATGTTCCTGCTCCAAGATATGCCTAGGTTGGATGCAAAACTCTCCCCACAGTGCAGGAATGTGTGAAATTCGGGACTCCCTGCTGGGAGGCAAAAGGAGGAGGGACAGAAAATAGCAGGCACAGGTTGAACCTCACCCTGAGCCAGCTGGAGGAAGGAAACCAAAACAAGAATTTTGGGAAGGCAGAGCCCTCCAGGACCCTCCTTTTTCAGGAGCAAAAGGCTGGAAAGAGTCACTCCCTCAGCCCACGCCTTGGAGATAAAACAGGCTCTGAGTCCCCACCTAAGTCCCAGCTCCTGAATTCAGGTTCCCAGATCCCCCACCCAAATCCCAACTCCTGAATCCAGTCATCCAGAGCCCCCACCCAAATGCCAGCTCCCGAATCCAGGCAGGAATGGGTGCTGCCAGTCAGTCCCAGATCCATGGGGGCAGCCAAGGGGAAGTTGCTCCCACCTCCCAGGGCTCACCCTGGTTACAATGGAGGCTGTTTGAGGAGCTGGGACATCGTGTCCTCAGCCACCTCCGTCCCTTGGCTGTCCCCAGCCTGGAGTAAACAGATTTCTGCAGCAGCAATAAGCTCGTTACCAAGGCCACCGTATTGATCCTGAAGTGTAATTAAAATTCTCAGTCCAGGCAACCCAACTCCACAGGGGCAGCTTCCCAAAGGCAGGAATAGCATCCACATCCTGCTTTCTCAGGGCCACAGAGCCCAAAAAACACTCCAAATTTTGCCCTGTTTGGGTGGGGAAGCTCCGGCACAGGTTGCCCAGAGAAGCTGTGGCTGCCCCATCCCTGGAAGTGTCCAAGGCCAGGCTCAACAGGGCTTAGAGCAACCTGGAATAGTGAAGGATGCCCCTGTCCGTGGCAGGGGGTGGGACTGGAGGAGCTTTAATGTCCCTTCAAACCCAAAGCATTCCCAAACCATGCACCTTTCACCATGGAAGCCCCAGAGCACCCCATTCCCCAGGGCCTACCACACCAGGGAAGCCTATGGAGATGATATGGCAGAGGGGGACAGTGCAGAGCAGATTCCAGTGCTGCCAAGGGTGGCCAAACCCTGTAATCATCAAATCTCCAGAGAAGAGGCTCCACAGACACTGCTGAGATGTCACCATGATGCTCCTCTTTGATGGGACTCCCTGACGCTCCTCCCACTCCTCAAGGATCCAACTCATGGCTTCACAGAGGGTCTCACTCTGGGAGAAGTTTTGGCACAAAGTCCATCCCACTGTGGGTCCCCAGGAACACCAACAGGTCCTGGGACATTTACCTGGAATGTCACCAACCTGAGTGAAGGTGAGCCAGAGGACCCAGATAAGCAGCTCTGACCAAAGGGCTCAGCAGGAAACACAAGGAGCCCTTTGCAAAGGCAACCAAACTGCTGATGATAAAAACAACAGTAAATCCCTTTGTGTGAGTGCTGAAACCCCACCCCTTCCCTGCTCCAACAGGTGTGATGAGGCACTCATCAATCCCTCAAAGGAGCAGCATGGACACAATCCTCACCTGCCAAAGATCAACTCCAACCTGACCTTGAAAACCTGATTTCAAGAGCAAAAAAAAAAAATCCCAGTTTCAACCTCAAGCAGGGAGCACAGGAACTCACTCCAAGATTTGCATGGGCTGGAAGCTGTTCAGGTCCCAAAGTAAGTATTGTGGTGGGCTGGGCCCCAGCACGAGACAGACCTTTCCCAAAACGCCAGGTTAAGGAAAACACCGTGCTCCTGCCAACAGCACAATTCCCATGCTCCAGACCTGGCTGCTCCCACGGGAAGGGGGCTCCTGGGATGGGTGGTCTCCACCCCCACACCGTCCAGAGGTGACAAGAGATGCTTCTGAAGGCTGGGGAGAATGAATATCCAGCTGCTGTCTGAACTCCAGAGGGCATGGAGTGGGAACCCAGCCTCCCTGAGGGATGGAGGAATAAAAGGGGGAAGCAAAAGCCATAGGTCTTGGAAGATTCTGAAGATGGTTTGTGCCCACCAGGCCCCCAAAACCTCCTCTCATCCTGCTCTCAGGTTCAATGACTCAATGAAGCACCTTCTGGCCAGGCAGCAGCATGGGGACACCAGGACAAGCCTTCCCCCTGGACAGTCAGGAGACTCTCCAAAACACCAAACTGATGGGACCCAGAAGGAGCCTATAACATGAAAACATAGAATTCTGCCATTTAACACAGCACCAGGAATGGCTGCTCCCAGCCCCAGGAATCACCTCCACTCCAAACACCCTCATGCTCGGCTCTGGGGCAGGGTATGACCAGCTCAGCCTGGGACTTCCTAACGCAGCAACCTGTTTATTCCTTAGGGTTTTCCTGCAGCCCAGGGAAAGCCAGACCCATCCCAGGTTATCCATAGGAAGGAAGATGAGCCATTCAACTCATCTCAACACAGGCACCTCGTGAGAAGGAAAAACTGCAGTGACGGAGCAAAGAAGCCAAAAAAGGGATGATTTGGGCAGGGATCAAGGAGAGCCGGGTGTGTGGAGCCTGTAGAACAGTGGGGACAGGAGGTGATGGCCACGACCCCAGACAGGCCCACAAAGGCACAAGGATTTATGGGCAGCCAGACTAAGGAATGGAATTCAAGGGAGAGGAAAAAAGAGCGACTCTGGTAGCTCCATCAGGACAAGTAGGGACAGTCTGATCCCCCAATAGACCCAAGGGAAGGTGGTTTATTGTCCCCCAGACTGGCAGAGCTGCAGGGACCTGAGATGAATCAGGATGGAGCAAAACAGGGCAGGAACACGTCTTTGGGAAGGGGCTGGGAAGCAGCAAGGTCAGCAGCTCCTGGAATGACAGTGTAGAGAGGACACCCAGCCCTCCCCAGAGGCCCCATCCCCCTCTCCCCAGCCTTTCCCTGCTCCATCTCCTGCCACCCCCACACCAAGCAGGGCCCGCCAGGCTGCACCGCAGAGCTGCAGCGCTGTGCATTAGCATTCCCTGCCACAGCCTCCGTGTGGGATCCCTCTGGAGCTGAGCAGCATCCGCAGGGGCACCACATCCCCCCAGACACCCCAAGGCACGGGGGACCCCCCAACTCACCTCCCCAAAGCCACATCAGAGCCCGTTCCAAGGCCCACGAATGCAGCAAGACTCACAGTGTCTGTGTGTCTGCGGACACCCAGGTGTGGGGGAGCCCGGCAGGGATTCCAGTGGGATAAGGACACAGGGGGGTGAGAGGACAGGGACAGCACCAAGCCCCCCTGCCCTGCCACAAACATGTCCTTCCTGCCCCAGGGCACCCACAGCTTGGCTTAGCCAGGAATTCAAGGCTCCACTGGTGTGGATTGGGAAAGCAACTGCTGTCAAGGGCACCTGCAGTCCCCAGGGAGGCAGAGGAGCAGATGCCCAGATGCAGTGGTGATGGAACACGGGGACCTGGAAGAGCACAGCCTGCCCTTGAGTTCTGCCATCACCAACCCCACATCCCCATCCAGCCACAAGGCTCAGCATTCCCAACCTGCCCCAGCAGCACCATGTCTGGAGAAGGTAGAAAGCTCAGCATTGCTCACATCTGCCTGTAAACCACCACAGAACCTCACTCAGGGCAAACTGGGGTTCTTTCACTGACAGCCTAATTCCGAGGAACTGCAGGGAAAAAGGAGTTCTGGCAGAGCCAAGCAATCCCAGCTTCTGGTGGAAAACCACTCTGTCCCTCCTTTCACCCCCACTGTGCTGGCTCCTGCTTCAACCTGGAGCTGATCATATTTAATCTCTTAATCTCTTACCTCCTGCTGTTTCACTTTTTCAACTCAAACAAGTCCCTACACAGGAAACAGCGATGTCAGCAATTCCTGTGGGTGCATCCCAGCTCTGGGTGCCCCCAACAAGGAGACACCAACTTCTCCACAGCACCCACTGCTTCCAGCTGCATACAAGATGCTCCCCCAGCTCCGAGTTGGATGCTGGTGAGCCCAAACTGGAAGCACTTTCCCTGAGTTCCAGCACAAGTCAAGGCTCCTCTGAAAAGCCATTCACAGGGAGCCTGCCCCGAGCTTGGCCACATTCCCACCCTTCCCAGTTCCAAACGCTGCACAAAAAGCACACTGGCAAAGCTCAAGGAGCCCAAAAACCCGGGATGGACATGCTCCATGATGGAAGATCATCTCTCTCCACCAGCCTCTGCCCACACCGGGAGCTCGTGGGCGGCACAAAAGTCACTTTTCCTGGAGTCAGAAAGGAGCTTTAAAGGTTTAATTTCGATTCTGTTCTGGAGCAGCAGAGCTGAGGGCACTCAGCTTATCTCAGGAGGGCAATTCTCCCTGACCCGGTCTTTCATCCCCCTGCCAACGCCTCTGCCCTTCCCCAGCTATTCGCAGGAATTAGCCAGGCAAGGAAAACAGTGGCCCGGAGCGATTTGTTCCCAGCTCAGACCATCTCTGCCTGCCGATGTTATCGGCCTCAAATGTCATGTGTTGCTCTGGGCACCTTCAGTGTCCTCACTCAGCCAGGAGAAGCTGCAGAATCCAGCAGGGCTCCTCACCCTGCACAGTCCAGAAAATTAAGGGGATACAACACCTCCTACCCTGAGACACCACAAGCTTTGCCTCTGAGGACGCTGCATCGGTTCCTTTTCACCTATTTTGGCCCCACAGATACTCTGGGATGAGCAGCTTCCTCTGACAAAGATGATGATTATGAAAAGGTAAAAACAACCCGTGATCAGGAGCTGTGCTAAGCTCGAAGAGGCAGATCCCAGCTCCACATTCCTCTGCTTCTTCCTCCAGGCTACAACCATAGCTCAGATAAACAGGAGTCTCCAGCTCCCTGCGTGAGGAGATGCCTCCAACCCAGACAACCTTCCCGGAGGGTCGTGCGCTCCCCGATCCCACCCGGAGCAGGCAGGAGAGATTACTGCAGAGGAGGATGTTCCCATTCCCTGCAACTGCTCTGCCTTTTCTTCCACCTCTCGCAGGCTGTTGCAGCCCCGAGGGGAACACGATGCTCTGCACGGCGAGGACCTGCGGCTGCGCGGATCCGGACACAGATCTGCCTCCCGGGAAGGACCGGGAATTCAGCCCTGAGCCGGAGAACAGGGCTGGAAAAGCCTACCCTCCTAAGAGCGGGGTTAGTGGGGGTCTGGCCAGTGCTGACCCACCCTCAGTGCCATCCGTGCATCCCACAGGGCTACGGGAGTGGCACCGGGAGATCTCGGAGCTCCTGAGAGGCCTTCAAGGATGGAAGGGTACAGGGGTGACTGGGGAGAGTTTAGCACCAGCAGCGTCTTCCCGACGCCAAATGTGCTCCCACCCACACGTCCAACACATCCCTCATCCCAAAATAAGTCCAGCACCCCAAATTCTCCCAGCTGCCCTTCCCAGTGACCCATAACCAGATGCCAGGGCGCTGGTGGCTTGTCCCATTTAACGGGTCCTCTGCTCTGTCCCTGCCACCGCAGGGTCTTACACAGGGACCCCCGACCCTTACCGGTGTCACCGTGTCCCCAGGCACCCCTTTGGCACAGCCGAGCCCCCATCTGCCCCCCAGGGCTGGTCCCAGCCTGGCTGCAGCCCACCCCCAAACCAGTTCCCTCGCCCCAGTCGGGTCAGGGCTCTCCCTCAGTACAGATCCCTCTCTCCCCAGTACCCAACCCCTCCTCTCCCATCCCAAACTGGGCCAACAGCTCCGGTGGGCACCTCTGCCCCACCGGCTCATACCTGCTGTCCCCAGACCATGCCAGGCCCCCTTCACTGGTACCAGTCCCCAGCCCCTCCCCTGAGCGGGGACAGCCCCTCCTTCCCAGTTACCCCAGTCTGGACCAGTTCCGGCTTTCCTAGCATAAACCCCTGCCCAGAGCCGGGTCAGGTTCTCCTCTCCCCAGGGTCTGCTCCCCCTCCACTCCCAAAACCGGGGGGCTGCTCCCCGTGAACCAAGGGCTGCCTAACCCCCTAAATCGGGGTCAGTTCGCCTCCCAAACCGGAGGGCTGTGCCCCCCCCACTCCCCCCAACCAGGGGCTTCTCCCTCGAACCACGGTCTGCCCTCCCCCCAGAAAGGGG